>NGBS01000021.1:0-143745 GCA_002245135.1 Proteromonas lacertae
CAGAATCAGCTAAATCTTTATCTACATTAGCTGTAGGATTAGCTAAATTTGATAAATATCTAACTTTATTTTTTATTACTAGATAAATTTTTGTCTATTAAAGATTTCAATTTTGTCTTAGATTAGATTGATATATAATTCATTTTCCTCACTATTTATTTCATCCTCATACTGTATCTTTCTCTTTTTATTATTATTTTTATTATGTTGTTTATGTTTACGTGTTCTAACTTGTTTAATAACAGGCATTAGAAAATATTTAAAAAAAGAAAATAGAAAAATAGAATAATCAAAAATAAAAATATTATCAAAAGAAGAATATTATAATAAAGAATATTATAATATTTATTATATTTATTATTTCTATACATCATCTGTTAACATACTATTTAATTTTTTCATAACTCTATCTTTAAAACCTTTTCTACTATCAGCTCCTGTTGGATCTAATTTAGAAACTTCTTCTCTTGCCTGAGCCAATTTCTTAGCATAGTCAAAATAATTTGGCCTATTCATGGACTGATACATCATTGAACCAAATAAATGTTGATCGTCTAACTCTCTTTGGTTAGTAGCTATAGGATTTGCTAAATTATTACCTATTTTTAAATCGCTAACATATTGCTGATCTTTTATTCTATCCCTTTCTAACATTTCTTTCATAAGAGATAATTTTTTAATTTCAGAATTATTTTCATCTTTTTTAGCTTCATTTATTTTACCTATTTTATGTTTTATTTGTTCTATTTGTTCATCTCTTAAATTATTTCTATTTTCTACTTCATCTTTTGCTGTTGATGTTAAATAGCTTTGATATAAATTTTGATAATATCTGTTATGATCATATGTAGAATTTTTCTTCTTACCTCTAATTTTCTTTGTTATTTTCTTTTTAATTAAGCGTTGTATGTTCTTTTTAAGATATTTACGCATATTTTATTTATTTAATACAAAAGAAATAAAAATAAAAATAATAGTCAAAATAAAGATTTTAGATATAATAAGGATCAATAGGAGTAGTTACAATTTCTCTTCCATTAATATCATTAGGAATAATAACATCACTTTCTTCTCTTCTTCCTTTTTTTCATCTTTAATTTTTTCTTCTTTATCATTTTTATCTTTTTTATTATTATTATTAATTTTAGATTTCATATATTTCTTTTCATATTTAGATAATTTTTCTTGTACTTCATTACAATATGCTTGTAATTCCTTCTTTGTCATTCTAGATAAAGGAACACTATCTTCACCTTTTTTTGGTCTTCCACGACCTCTTTTACTAGGAGGTTCATCTAATTTATTACTCTTACCTCCAGAATGACTGTGCTTAGATTTTCTAATTTCTATATCCTTAACACCTTTTCTTTTAGGTTTTTCACTATATTTTTTAGACTTTTTAGATTTGCTATTACTATTATTATTACCATTTCCAACAATATTTTTTATTTTATCTTTATATTGAACATATTCATCTGGATGTTCTGTTTTTAAATAAGTTTTAATTGTCTCATATAAGAGAGCATTGTCAGAATCATTTTTAATTTTATCGAGATCATCATCTCCTGACTCAGTACTTTCAGATGAATAACTCATTCTATCATCCTCTTCCTCTGATTCTGAAGAATAAGATCCTTGTGATTGAGAGTCTTGTTCGCTATCACTCATAATATATTTTTTATTTTATTTATGAAAAATAATAATAATAATAATCAAACAAATAATAATAATAGTAATATAATAATAATAAACATTATTAGCAATATTATTTTTATGCTCCAGGCACTTTAGTTTTCAAATATGCACTTAATAATGCTTGTTGGTTAGCGCCTCCATTAAAAGGCAATCTGGCACCTCCTCTTCTTCTATGTCTTCTTCTTCTTCCTAAGCCCATCATAGCTAAGCCATTGCCTACATTATTGTAGCCTAACTCTCTAGCCACTTTAGAGGCTATTTTGTGGTCTTTTGCCCAATTGAAGGCATTGCTTGCACCACTTTTGATCTTACCCCATATTGACTTTAAAGAACCACCTCTTCTACGTCTACCTCTTCTAGCATGTCTTCTACGATGTCTTCTGCCACCTAAAACCATTTTGATTATGTTATTTTAAAAAAAGATGAAAAAAGTAAGAAATAAGTAGAATAATTATTTTAGAGAACTCTATCTTTATTATCTATATAACGATTATCTAAGTTTTTAGTACTATTACTTCTTCTTCTATATCTTCTTCTTCTTCTTCTTCTACCACCTGTTGAAATTCCTTCTTTTCTAAGACAAGAAGAAGGTCCACCTGATTTTATGTGTAATAACTTATTTCCTGATTTATTGCCATATTTTTTAATTATTTCTGACCATTAGTAGCACCACCTCTTCTACTTCTTCTTCTTCTTCTCTTACGTCCATAACCTACATTACTTACTACATTACCTAGTGCTGGTCCTACACCAGGTATTAAACTAGCAGCTGTAGACAATATCTTAGTTTTCTTTAAAAAGCCTTTCACACCATCCCAAAACTTACCTTTTCCTATAACATATCTTCTGCAACATTTTCTTTTACTGCTTCTTCTTTTTACCATAATAAATAAAACTATTTTAAAAATATGAAAATAAGAAATAACTTCTATTATGTTTATTATATCTATAAGCATTATATATTCAATCAATCAATAAAAGAATAAAATGTCAGAAGGTCCTATTCCAGATTATCAATTTCAAAGTGGTGTTGCTCCACAAGCAGATGGTCATAATCCTGTATATATACAAACACCTCAACAACAGCAACAACAGCAGCAAAATGAACAAGAATTACAACAAATTCTTCAACAAATACCACCAGATGTTAGACAATTATTATCAACATTGAATCCAGGCACATATCGAGAAGCATTAAGAATATTAAATCAAATGGCTGACGAAGTATTAATGCAAGACATACCTTCATAAATAACCATAATATAAATATCTGTTATACTTTTAATAATAACTATTCTTTGTTTTTTCTTTTGTAATAATATAAAATGAGTTCTAACAATAATAACAAAAAGTTCCAAACTACTAGGCACATATTTAACATAGTAGACGATGATTTGAGTGATAATCCAGACCATAACTTAGAAAATATAACTGCTAAGAAAAGAAAGCATAATGCTCAACAGGATTATGAGGATATGATGGATTACTTCTATGGAGAAGCTGAAGGTTGTGGAGGTTCAGACGATGAGGATTCATACGATTCTGAAGATGATGAAAATGCATCAGATGTCGATTCAGAAGGTAACTTAATAGGTTTCATAACTAACGATGACGATGATGATGAGTCATATGAGCCAACAGAATCTGAAGAGGAGGAGGAGGAATAAACATCTAGCGATGATGATATGCAAGATAAAAATAAAGATGATATAATAATAATAAAAGGTAAAAGAAAAAATATAACAAATGCTTTATTAAACTCATTAGCTCCATTTAGGAAGCATTTAGTCAAAAAGGACGGTTCTAAAGCCGGTTCCGAAAACCGAGAAAGCGACTTAGTTGAAAATCTCTCAGATTCTGAGTAATATTTTTATTAAATTTTTTTTGCTATTTTTTTTTTGTTATTATTATGTCAACAAAAAGTATATGGGAGCCTATGCAAAGTGATACTAACAACCAGGCTGTATATAAAATACCTTCTGTAGCTAACGCGCCAAATGCAGAATCTAATAAATCTAATGAGTCTATAAGAAATGAAGTACCTGCATTAAATTTATCTGAAGCAGAAAGAATTAACCAGGAGGCAGAAGATATATTAAAGAAGCTAAGTCAAAGTAGATCAGTAAATGAATTACCTATAGGTGGTTGTAATGAGATTACTGGTCATGTAAACATAGCATCACCTCAGCAAATAGAAAATATACTACTTATGTGGAAACTTGTACTTTTAGAGAATCCAAGTGAATGTAATATATTCAATCTATGTAATAGTCAAAAGATTAATTTCTGTGTAAGACATATAGATCCTATTATTAGATTATGTGAAAATGCAAGTACTCCATATGGTATTATTATAAGAAGTTTAAATCAAACAGTGAAAGCATTATTTGAAATATCTTCAGAAAATAGAAGTAATTTTATATGTGTATGTAAAACAGAGAGAGAATGGGATCTTTATGATAAGTTATGTTATCATATATTTAATACAATAAGCACAATTCAAAATACAGAAATAGTTGCTTATTTTTAAATTTACAATTAATTAATATTAATTATAATTATTTCATTTTATATTTGAAATTTTGAAACGACTAAATAACTAAAAGCCTCACATGATCTTTATTTTGAATTTCTATTGGACCACTTGTAATTAGTAATTCATTGGTTGAGAATATCTTTTATGTCTGTCACCTATCAAATAGATAAAGAGAATGTTTATGTAAGCTTACCACAAGTTAATATAGCTTACTTAACATTCCAAGGTAAATATAAACAAGTAGAAGCAAAAACTAATTATCATTTGTTATCCTTTAATAGAATTAAGGTGCAGACATATAATAATGTAGCTATAAGAAATTTACAGAAGGAAGTGGTCCAACCATTAAACAAATTATATATTGGGATTATTAATCAGATGTATTCCGAATTCAAGAACGATCCAGATTTATTGGAGTTGATTATGAAGTGGGGAAATAAGCTTTATTTCAAGTTCCCTAAAGAAAACATGGAATCTCCTAAAGTTAATGTTTGGAGTTGGGATTCAAAAGGTTATAATATTATGGAAGGTAGACTTCATTGGTGTGAATTTGATGTAAGAATCAGACAATTTTCTGTGATTCAATCTAAAGATGGTGTAGGCAACTTTTATATTTATCCTAAATTTGAGTTGGATTCTAGTATTGTAGATTTAACACCATCTACTAAACTTATAGAAGATGTTAGTAATGTAGAATCAGAATCTGGAATTGTAGCACCTAATAATTCTGCTATTAATGATGATGATGATTTAGAGAATGCAGATACAGAACCAACAACACCTAATTTGAATTTAAGTGTTAAAAGAGAAACATATGGTTCTGCTAATGATTTTAATAATAATAATAATAGACAGAATAATGTTAACAAGAAGTATAAAAAGAATTAGTTTAATTAATACTAATTATTAGTAATTACTAATTACTAATTACTAATTACTACTACTATTAAAATGTTTCACCTTTATAATATCTGTTAGTATAAATATAACAAGTTTGAATAGGAATTTCAAAAATTCCTTCTTCTATATTCATATATTCAATACTAAAATGTATATTAGTATGAGCAATTTGTTCGTTTAAATATAAAGATCGTAAAATATTAGATCCTCTATCATTTACTATAATTTCTAAACCCATACCTCCACCTACATCTATTAAATCAAGATATTCATTTAAACTATTTTTATATGATTCATTTGGTATATTCCAATCATCTAATCTTTTGATTTCAAATTTACCATAATTACTAACATCTTGATAGAAAATAATAGGTTGTTTGATCTTAAAAAGTATATAATTAGGATAAAAATCTAAATGAATTATGTGAGAACTTGAATATGTCTTACCAAAGTTCCAAACAGTAAAAGAGAATGAAACCATTTGTCTTCCACATAATGTTGGATATCCAATAGGAGTTAATCCTTGAGCTATATAACGTTGAATTTGTATCACATGTTTAGTTGTTGCTAATCCAATAATATCATCTTTCTTTACAACATCTTTAACATCTTCTTTAGATGCTAATACTGTAACATCTGGCATTTTAGTATTTTGTTCTTCAATCATATTTTCAATCTTAGTTAATTCCTTACTCACTGCTCCTATATCTCCACTACTAGATACAGCTATTTTTTTTGCTACATGTCCAAACATATTTATGTTATATTGGCAATAAGAAAAAATAAATAAAAATAAAATAAAAATAATAAAAAACATTATTATTAAATAATAACATATATTATTCACTATCAGAATTATTAGAAATATCAGTATCAATATCACTATCGCTTATATCACTATTAATATTATTAAACTTTAAATCAAAATTTATTCTAAATTCATGCGTTACGTTGTCTATGTATAAGAAAGAATGGTTATTATAAGTAGTAGCTGTTTTATAAAGATCTTTGAACTTATTAAAATCTATCCATATATTTAAACTATGATATAAGTTCTTTAAATTAGCTTGGGAAAGATTCTTAAAAACTAAGCAATAGTCAAGTTGTAACCTAGAACTAGGTGTTATATCAGTTATATATTGACTTGAAATAATTACTTTACTTTTATAATGTCTATTAGACTTTAATAACTTTGAAATAGATCTATTGCATAAGTCATAAGATATATCATCAAAAATAAATATATTTTCAGGATAGTCAAAATTCTTTTTATCTACTTCTTTTATATTTTCTAATGCAGCATCTAAAACGTTTATTCTTTCATCATCTACTATACTATCATAACAGTGATACTCTATTTCATTATATTTCAACATATCTGTTATTTTTTCATAAATTATATCTTTTGTTATTGTGCCAACAAAGAAATAAACTACTTGATCACTTTTGGATAATAACAGGTGTTGAATCATATTAAAAATTAAAGTTGTTTTACCAGAATTTTTCTTAGCTAATACAAAAATATTGCAGAAAGGTTTTGAAAAGTAATCATAACCAACAACAGATTTTTTACCCTTTTTCTTTTTTATTTTTTCAACAGACTCTACAGGGTTTATTGTAATATCGTTTATTTTTTCAAGTTGCATTTATTTAATATAAGAAATATTAAAAACAAAAAGAATAATAGAAATAGTCGATATAAGTAATATAAGAAGAATAAAGAGAATAGTTATTTAAACAACACTAACAGTACCACTTCCATTAATAGTACATAATCTACCTGTAATAATATAAAATTTATGACATATTCTATGTGCTGTAAATGCTGGATCTCCAGGACAACTAATTTCAAAAGTAATTTTTAAATCAGCAGCTAAAGGTCTACCTGCTTGATTTTTAATATTATCTAAATCTCTTGAACCAAAGTTTAAAATTTCAAAAATTTCTCATTGAAACTTTTATCTTGTCTGAAAACATCATACCAAGAATCTTTAAAATAATCTTGTACCATCATATAACTATCATAATATTGCATTAAAGCATAATCTGGTTGATGAACAAAGTCGTTTATCATCCATCTAAATTGTGCATTTTCTGGTATACGTAACCATTTACTTTCGTCTTCATCCCAGGGTCTATAAATAATAAATCTTAAAAATGGTCCATTAGAACTATTCAATGTAAAACTATAATTGAATATTCCATTAGGAGAACTATAAGAAACTTGATGACATCTAAAATCATTGAATTGTATTGGTTTAGATAAACAATAGTTTTTAGTATTGTTATTGCATTGACTATCTTTATTATAATATGCATAAAATCTCATATTTTCTATTTTTATGTTATTCTCAACAACTTCTGCTGTACTAAAAGTACATGTATTATCTAAAGTATTGTCAGCTGTTTTATAAGCACCTTTAAGAGCATAAGATTTAAATGGACCAAATTTATCAATAGTTTGGAATTTAATACATATATACATACGTTCTGCAAAGAATACATCACTTTTCATTGCTGCAAATGTATTATAAAATCTTCCTAAAGGTATTTTAACATGTAATCTAAATTCTGGCTCATTATCATATGTATAATGATCACCGTCAGAATTTGATATTTTATTATTATTATTCCATGGTATTTGAAACTCAGCTTCATCTTGAACAACTTTATCTTTTACATTATCATTCCATTTTAACTGTATGCCATCATAATAATTTGCTTGATAGTATTGATCTGGTCTTTTACGAACAATTTCATCCATAAATATTCTAAAAGGTTCATAACTATCATCTAATCTTACTAAATCTGTACCTGTCTGGTTACAGATACGGAATGAAGCAATACCAAAACCTTCTTTTAATCCTTTAATAAAATTAGGATAACTATCTTTATCACTAGTTTTATCACCTGTCCATCCTTTTACAGTTTTTTTAATTTGTGTAGTTCTAACAACAAGATCATACTGAATGTAAGACTTAGACAAGTAAATAATGTTATCTCCGCTTAATTCAAACTTTATTTCTTGAGTATATGTATCCCCATTTATAGTCCAATCACTTGCTGAGCCAACTGGACTTAATTTTACATACTGATAAAAAGGAAGCATAACAGGTGTCTCTACACCATGTTTTTGTTCTTTAGGAATAGATAAAGACATATTAAGCAAAGAAATAATAGATTAAAAAGAAATTAATTAAGTTCTTTTAAAAACAACAATACTCATACAAAACTCTATATTATCTAAATTCAACTCATAACCATTTTGCTGTGTAATCTGCAAAATGATCTGACCATTACTATAAGTATTATTAAACTTTTTACTAGTATTAAAAATATCATAATTCTGATAAGTGATAAAACTTGATTCAGGATTTGTTATTGGAATACTATCTAAAACATGACTATCTTGATCTATATTTACTATATCCATTCTAATAGTAATGGAAGTAACCCATATTAAAGTAGGTCTGAAAGGTAATTGAACTAATGGTAATTGTCTTTCAATATATCTTTCTTTGTTATCTTAATCATACCTGGTTCAAATTTAATATTACCTTCTGGATTATAACAATCAAAATAACCTTTCTTTGATATACCAAAATATTTATATGCTAAATCCTTAGTAACTATTTTAATAGTTTTAATCCAACATATTGGATAACTATATTTACCACTACTTCTAACAGGATCATATAAGACTGTTGTTTTACCAACTATTTGTAAGTGATTAGTTTGAAAATCATCTTTATCATCTATTTCAAATACATCACCTATAAACATTTGCATATTCTTATCATCCTCTGATAATACTTCTTCATTATAAGGCATAAAATCTTTTAATGTAATATCTTTGAATAATCTTCATCGAATGCAGGTAAATGCAAAACTTTTTTATACTTAGTAGAAAACTGATTAGCAGAAGATACCATATCAGAATTAAGGTAATAAGTACGATGTTCATAAGGAATCATTTGTTTTTTTATGAGTGTGTAACCGAAATTGAAGAAATAAGCATAATAAGCATTATTAATATTATAAGCATTTTTGCACAATTTAATATTTTTAATTTCTGTTTATACAATGAGCGTAGAAAATTCTAAGCAATCTAAAAAGGTTAATCTATGTTTGAATAACTTAGATAAGCATATAATAATGCGATGTTTCAGAAATGATGGTAAAATTAGATCTCCCACAAGAACTAAACTTTATAATTACATCTCTGGTATGAAGTCTGAACTCACATACAACGAAATTAGATATATACTACAGTACATTGATCCAGAGTATCAATGCGATGTAGAAGAAAGGCTTAAAAAAGGCTTATGGTTTAGAGACTTAAGTAAAGAATTCGCAATAGATGAGAACAATTTACCTCCATTCTCATCATCATCATTCATTAGAAGTTTTAATAACAAAGAGAAGAGGACTATGGGTCAAAAAAGGATTATAGAAAACCAACAAAACATTCAACAACAATTAAAGAAGATAATTAATCTAAATGAACAAGTCAAGAAGATAATCCCATCTGAGACACTTATTAAAAACACATCAAAAGTAATAAATAGTAATTATAATACACTTTATTCTCTAAATAATAGAGAAAGTAATAGTAATAGCAATCTATCTCTTGATAGCATTAATGATATCGCACGTGATGAATGTTATATGAGTTACAACAATCTATTTAATGATAGTTTGAATAATGGTTATATGTATTAATATGTCTTTTATAGTTTTATTTTGTTTTTTTGTTCAATTTTTAAATTAAATTGTTCAATTAGCTTTTAAAAAACTCTGTTTTGAATGGAAAACGATTATTTTAACATATTTCTAAGCGTCTTAGTCTTTATTCTCTATATTATAGCTATGGCATTGTGGAAATATATGAAATCTCACAATTGCTTACCTAATTCACAAGAGCTGTCAGATATGAGAGTCAATATGAATGAGATTATAGAGAGAGGTCTTGCTCATGAAGAAACTATCAACAATTTAAAAAGTCAGATTGAAATTAATGACATTTTGAAAAGCAAATCAAATATAAACTCAAAGATAGGTAGATATTGTTGTTCCCCGTATGGCGGAACTCTATATTGCAGAATGATTCAATCAAAACTAATATGATATTCATGATGTTCGGAGTTAGTTATTAACAAATATATAGTTAGTTTGTCATATGACCTACATCTGTGATATACTTATTTATGAACTTCATTATTATCAATATTAAACTAATTTTTGTATATTTTCTATTTTAATGTATCAGTCACTACTACAGTCTAAAATACATTATTTGATATGAATAGAATTCACTATTTTTAATATTAAGGCGGTTAAAAAAGAAAAAAGAAAAAATAAGTTCAAGCCTCACTCAAGCCTGCTCTTTAATTTCCTTTTTTATTACCTTAACATTAAAAATAATGTATTCTATTTATATCAGATAATGTATTTTAGACTGTAGTAGTGACTGATACATTAAAATAGAAAATATACAAAAATTAGTTTAATATTGATAATAATGAAGTTCATAAATAAGTATATCACAGATGTAGGTCATATGACAAACTAACTATATATTTGTTAATAACTAACTCCGAACATCATGAATATCATATTAGTTTTGATTGAATCATTCTGCAATATAGAGTTCCGCCATACGGGGAACAACAGATATAAACAAACTATTAAAATATATGTTATTAATTTGTTGTTAAATTGTTTATATATTGTTATTTAAAGTTTTTAAAAATTTGGGTTATTAAAAATAAACAAAAATAAATTAACCCATTTTACGTTTCATATTTTCTTAATTATTATTTTTTAAGTTAATATCTATGGCTAGGACTAGACCAAGTTGTTGTATGAGAACAGGAAGATGTAATGTATTAATATTTGTCTATTTATTTTAGTATGCAACAAATGATAAAGAAAATGAGCATTTAAAAGCTCAATTAGAAACTGGTATAATTTATATCTATACTTTTATAGAAGATAAACATATCTATAATGAATTAAAGAACACAGACAGCATAATTGTTCTTAATGATATAAATTTTTGTTGCCATTTTATATTTGAAATTTTAACCAGGAGTATAGGAGTTGATAACAGTTTTATAATGGTTCTAGTTGTTATTGTGGATGAAATATCAAAATTAATTCACAATTTCAAATATGATCTTATTAAAGACTGGTTAGAGAGCACAGTTATATTTATCTTATTAAAATATTACCAATATATATTATTATTATCCAAATACTCCAAAAAAATACTTGATAACATTTATCCTCATTTACATTATCTTCATAATATTATACAAACAATAGAAAAGTATAATGGATTTAATGATATAAATATTTTAAATGCAATGGAAAAGTTTCTTTTATATAACACTAATCTATCAAATATGGATTCTAATCGAAGAAAAGCTTTATATAACAATTTGGATATATGTAGCAGAAAATTCAATAATACATATACTACAGAATTCATTAATTCATTCATTAGTGATTTTAAAATAACAATTATAGAAAATGAATTCAATTTAGAAAAATATTATATCAATTACTTATATAAATATTATCCTAGTAATTATGCACAGTTTTACAATAGAAATGATAATGATATAGAGTTAACATTTTTCAAAGATTCATCTAATATTATGTCATTGTGTTATAAATTAGAAGATGAGGTTAAACAAAAATAATCAAGTTATAAAAGGAAGCAAAGTTCATTTATAGAAAGTGAAGAAGAGAATAAAACAAAAAAATCAGATTCTTTACTAAAGTAAATAATGAAGAAGAAGTTAAAAGAAGAAAGAGAAAAAGAAGAATATGAAAAAAAGCAGCTAATTATGCTTTTAAAACAAAACAAACTTGACGTAGTAGATGTGGATGAAGAAGATTGATAATTATAATTAAAATATAATAAATAATTAATTAATTAATTAATATCACTGTTTGAAATGGTGTTTGTTTATTAATATATGTAAATTAGATTAGAAAGAAAATTCTATAAAATTATATTAGAATATTCTAGAAAATGCAAAAATAAATTATGACCTAATATGACATAGGTCACGTATTTTTAAAAAGTTTGGTTTGGTGTGCCAGGAGCCCGAGTCATACGGCTCGGTGTGTCAGGTCCTTTATTCTATATTATTATTGAGACTGTGCGCATTACACCTAATATGTTCCTTGAGTGTGTTAACAAGATAAAGGAAAATGACTATATAAATTATATTTTTATTTACTATTATTATAAAGAAAAGTAATTACTTATACGAAACATGCTGTTCAAGCAAAAAGTAATACATTAAAACAAGATATACTATATACTATACCAATGAAATAAAAAATTATTTCTAAATATCACCTTATAATCTTACTCCTTCTTCTATTTGCTTATCTTCATCTTGTTTTTCAAATACAGGAATCTTTTTTAAGGTAGATTTAGATGTACTTCTTTTTCTAAATATTCCTGTTCTTAATAAACAAAATAATATCACTAATATCACTATTAATCCACCTGCTACTGACCCTATTGCTATTCCAACTATTGCTCCACTATTTACATTACATTCACTTTCATCAATTACACTCCAAACACCTTTCATTATTATCAATCATTAAACATTTTCTTCTCTTCATTCCACTTTTTGCTCCTCCACATTCTATCAACACTTCTTTTCCTCCTTTCTCAGCTGGAGTTCTTGGAAATCCAGAATCAGATTCACAATATATTGCTTCAAATTCGATCTCTACTTCCACAGTCTCAATCTCTACAGATGGAGGATTTCGAATTGTAAAGGTATATTTCGTTTTTTCAACATATTCTAATGGTGATCCATATATTTCTCCAGATTTTGAATCTAAGGATAAGCCTTTAGGTAATTCTGGATTTACTGAAATCTCAAGATTTGTTCCAACTGCAACAAATAGATATACTGATTTTACTGATTCACCAAATTGGAATATTTTATTTGATATTTTTGTTGATGGAACTATCACTGGAATATCAGGAATTGAACATGATAATATAAATGAAAATGAAACTTGTTTTCCACTTCCACTTATTAAGATTGTGGTATTTACTGCATCAAAACTATTAGATATATAACCACTTATTCTTCCTTTCGAAGAATCAAATTTCAAAGTTGAGAATGGAAGATTGGGTATGATTGAATAAACTAAATTCTTTCCAGTTATTCTTCCTAATTCTAATCCTTCATATTCTTTTCCACCTTCGATTGTTATATTATCTACATGTCTAATTATTACTGGTTCTACAGATTCTTCAACATTTATTGTGATTGGATTGGATATTTCACCAGCATCATTATAACATTTGAATGTATATGATTTATTACTTGGTGGTTCTACATTTACTTTTCCACTTATTATTCCACTATTTTCATCAAATTTCAATCCTTCAGGTAATGCTGGTTCAATTGAATATAATATAGTTTTTGCAACACATTCATATGGTTGAATATCATCATAACTCATTCCAAATATCATTATCACTTCTTTTTCATATTTTATATTATTAGGTTTGCATTGGTAATGTCACATTCATTTCAATTGTTATTTCAACATAATCAACTTCATTTGAAGCTGTGAATTTACTTCTCATTGAATTCTCTTCAATCACCATTCCAGAAATTAAACCACTTCTTTTGTCTAAACTCAATCCATTTGGTATTTCATCTACACTATATTCAATATTTTCACCTATCACATAAAATAATTTCAATTCTTTATATTCTTTACCAGCATCTAATATTACTGATTCATTACTCCAGATTTTTATTGGATTTTTGGAAGGTAAAACAGTTATGAATATTTCAATTGTTATACCTTCATCACTTCCTGAATAAGCATTATTAGCTTTGAAATAAACTGGTTTTGATGATTCTTCAATATATGCTAGACCAGATATTAAACCAGTTTTATTATCTATTCTTAATCCACTTATTTCAGGATTCATTGAATAAAATACATCTTTTCCTGAAACTGTGAATAATCTCACATTTTCATAAAAATCACCTGCTTTGAATCTATAAGATGTTTCTTTACTAATTAAAGATGGACTTTCATCACATGTATTTTCGATTTCATTCCAAAGTTTATCATTATTACAGTATAATGTTCGATTTCCTGTTATACCTGATGTTTTACATCCAATAGTTATTTCTGTTCCAGTTACAGTTTCTGGTATATCTTCTGCAGCTTCACAATATCTTAATGGACATAAATTGAAGTTTATGTCATTTATATCAATTCTATAACTCTTTGTAGCTGTTACATTGAATCTAATTGCTGAATACATAACAGAAGTAGTATAATTGGAAAATACTCTCTTTAAATTATCTGGATATGTTATATCAGTAAAATTACCAATTAAAATCCATTTTGAATTGTAATATCCTTCCACTGAAAAATTTCGTGGACCAGTATCTTTATCATATGGACTGATACTGAATTGATTAAAATATGTATGAAAATGATCTTTATATCTCATTATTGCCCATGCAGGTTGTATAGTATAATACCAATCTGAATTTGGATTCTCGTCAAAACCATAGGCAACATGTAAATTTGCATGTCTTGTATTTGTTTCAGTTACTCTTTTAGCGTATTTGTTAAGAATTAAACAATCTTCTTTACTTCCAATTATTCTTAATAAAGATGAACTTATTTCAGGGAAATTGGTTTCTCCATTGAATTTGTGTAATTCAATCGAAATTTCAACTGCATTCTCTTCTAACCATACAATTGGTAAAATAAATACTTCATCAGTTAAAACATCATATCGATTATTTGCCATTGTATCTGGAGATATTTCACCATTTGGTAAATTATTTCGAAAGATTTCTTTTCCATTCACTTTTATTATTATTCCACTTATATAACTCACTTTTAAAGCAAATCCATTATATTTATCTTCATAATCAAATACATCTATCTTTCGTATATAAATCACATTTCCAGATACTTTGTTTAATTCAGATAATTTGGATTTTGACCATGTTAAATGTTCAGCATTTGGATTATCCCAACCATCTTCATATTCAATTGAATTTTCCCATTCTGCATTATAATCATAATCTAATGTTGAATAAAAACTCTTTTCCAGTTTTGAAACATCCTTAGATAAAGATGTTCTATCCACTGGAATTCCATCAACTAATACATCAATAAATCCTTTACCATAACCTGAATACGAAGATGAGCTTCCTCTATAGACAGCAGTATAATTATCATTTAATAAACAATAATCATAATCATAAATATTATCACTTTCCCATCCTTCTTCTGATCCTTTTAATTCAATTGTTGCAGTTTTATTTTCATTATCCATTTCAGATGTTTTATAAAGACTAATTCCCCAATTACTGGGATTTGTACCTATACTACCATTCACATGAAAACTTATCAATATTTTACATTGTTTTGAACATAATTGATTCATTGTCTCACCATAAAATGTTAAATTTAAATATTTAGGTGTTCCTCCATTCATATTTGATCCTGTTATTGTATATAGTTGTTTTGGTGATTCTTCTGTTACTACACCAGTTATTGCGCAACTCTTTTCATCAAAATGTAAGAAAGATGGTAATTCTGGAGATATTTCACAATTATCTAAAACATCTACTTCTGGTCTTATTTCCACTACATCATTCAAATAATATTCTTCTTTTCTATTCTTAGAATAATCAACAATTGGCTTTTTGGGGATTGTATTTATAAAAAGGTTATTTGTTGCAGAGTATTTAGCTTCTTCTTTATCTGCTATCTTTCCATCAGTATAAAACTCAAAGAAATATGTTCCATCTCCTCTTTGAAAATCATTATAATAGAATGTATAATTTCCAGGAATTAAACATAAAACTGGAAAATATAATGGAGGTAATCCTTTTGGAAAGGTATAAGAAAGAATAATTTTTCCATCTGATATATATCTACATGTCATTGTGGTTGTTCGAATGTTCTTATCAACAAGTTTTACAAAATGAGGTTTATATTCACCAGAACATCCACTTATTACATTTGTTATAATTTTTGTACTTACATATTCATTGTTAGCATAATAGGCTCTAATTTCTAATTCATAATTATTTAAATATTCGGTTGCTATTACGGTTATACTTCCACTATATTTATCATATGTAAATCCATCAGGAATAACTGGTAATTCATAAAAAATAACAGATCCACTTTCAATACTTATCAATAAATGACTTTCATTTCCAATAAAAAGATTCAATTTATCTAGTTTTATACCTTGATTATCTAAATCTTTTATATGTAATCCTTGAGGTTTTACATCTCCTATCACTTTTATAGATATGGTTGTGTTTACTGTTGAACCATCAGATAATTTACCATTTATCACATAAGATTTCACATCTTGAACTGTTGTAGCTGTTCCTCGAATTGTACAACCTGATAACTCTAAACCAGGAGGTAAACTAGGTTCAGATACACATTCACTTATTTCTTTATCTTCTTCAGTAAATGGAATATTGTCAGATATTCGATTATTCACTACATAAATTGCATAACTAACTCGATATTCAAAATCTCCTCTTGGAACAAAATATAAAACATCTTTCAATTCTTTAAACTCTGAATCTAACTCATTTTTATAAGATAATTTTATTCCACTTCCTCCTACATTCTTCATATAATTCACTCTTATGAAGTGATATCCTTCACTCAAATATTTTGTTCCTGTTTTGCAACTCCAATCATGAATTCCTTTGTGGTTGATTATCTCAACATAATCAATGAATAACCAAGATCCTTGAACAGATGTTAAATTGAATGTATAATTTCCTGATGTTTCTATCTTTATATAACCTTCCCAATTTACTCCAAATTCACTGGCAAAATTGGGAGTTAAACCATCCCAAATTGATTGGATTGGATTATATTCTTCATTTATCTCATCTTCTAATCGAATTATTTCAGTTGTTACACCTTCACTTAAATGAGTATAAGGATTTGAACAACTAGTATCAAATTCATCAGATTTTAAGATAATAAGCAACTATTCCTTTTATATATTTATCAGCTATATCGATATGGATTTTCATTTCATTTGTTGTGGATGATTCGCTTGAACATTGCACTCTTAATTCTAAACTGCTTACTTCATTTACATGTCCTTTTAATACATTTCTAGTTACATCAACTATTATTCGATCATCTCCTGTTGTACATTCACTTGTTTTTCCTCTTTCTACTTTGAAAGGAATTTCAAAATAAGTATTTAAAGGCATTGTAAAATATTCACTATCAAATAAAAGATAAGAAACAATATTATAACCAATTTTAGATTGATAAAAATGGATTGATTGATCTTCTTCGCCTGGTAATTTCCATTTCAACATTAATCTATAAGTTGAATTATTATCCATTTCAGTACAAACACCTGAAGCACATAAATCTTGTTTTAATGAATAATGACCAACTATTCTGATAGTATGATATCCTGATGTTAAATATTTAGTTTGATCCGATTCCGTTTTATCCCACCAACCACATTTAGTAGAATAGGTTTTACGGTCACTTGTATTATATTTGCTATAACCATGTTCATATATTCCAGTATAGCTATTATCAATAGTAACATCGAATTTAGTAAAATCTGACTGTTTATGAAAAGTATAACTAGCCGTATTCTTAGCATATATCACTCCTTCCATTGTATAATTCCAATAGAATACATTATGAGAAGATAAAAAACCATCTAATTTATTATCCCATACTGAATAAGCATCTTCTCCATCTAAACCATCTAAATTGTCAATTGTTGTTTCTTTACTGTTATATACTGTTGTAATATATTTTTCATAACCACATTTAAAACTATTTACATCATCCACTTTTATATTCAATCCAGATCTTATAACCTCAGCAGCTTTGGAGATTATTATTGTAGTTGGAGTTTTACTTTTACCAGCTGGATTTTCACCATTTATTGTTATTCTATTATTATTAAATATCATTCATATATACGTTATTGGATTTTCAGGAGGTGATAATTCATCTATCTTTAATATTCCATCATCAGAGATTGATATTGGATAGGAACCAGATGGATTAAAACTAATTGACCAACTTTTCACTCTCTTGTCACTTTTACAGGGAAATGAATCTGTTTGAATTGCTCCAATTGTCATTTTGACCAAACCACAAGTTATTATTGTTGGTATATCCCAAACTACAAAAGTAATTTAGAATATATACCTTTCATTTCGATATTAGCTTTCATTACTAAACTATCTGGTGTTGTTAATGTAATTGTATAGCTGGCTTGATATTCTTCAAGTGGAGTACCACTAATTTCACCTGATGTTGGATCTAATCTTAACCCTTTACTCAATGAAGGTGAAATTGAGAATATTCCTCCTTCTACAGTAATATTTGGTTTATTTGGGATAATTTTTTCACCAACAACGTAATCTGGTTTAGGATTATCATAACTGAAAGACTGTTGAGCTTCTGTATAAGCTAAGCACAAACCTATATTGATGTATAACACGAATATACATATGATGAAAATTATAATATCCTTCATTTGTGTTTTTTGATTCTAGAAATTTCTAGTAACGACTCTTTTTAATTTTATATACACAACAATATACTTGCTCTTTTAAAAAGATCTAAAATATTATGATATAGATAATGCTATATTAATATGTATTTATGTATATTTTGGTGTGAATAATGAAATAATCACATTTGTATGAAATTAACCTCAAATTTATCAAATTATGTTATATAATATCATAAATATAAATATATCATAATTACATTTTAAAATTTAGACCAACTAAAAATGCCTGTAAATGAGTGCTGATTAAGTAATTATCTTCTTTCATCAATTCTAATAATAATATAATAATTATATATATACTATCAATAATCGTAAATGGATCATTTAATGGAACTAAAAATACTTCTATATATTCTGTCTCTTCTAAGTTCGGTTTGGGATTTTTATTTACTTCTAAATCTCCATCAATTTCCATAAATACTAGTTGAGTGTTTTCTCTACTTTTCCATTGATCAATTTGAGATATTGGCATTATTCTTGTGATTATTCCCTCATAACCTGTCTCTTCTTTTAATTCTCTAATTGCTGCATTTTTAACACTCTCATTTTCATCCACTAATCCTGCAGGAACTTCTATACACATTTTACCTACTGGAACTCTATAATTTTTTATCAAAACTATCTTGGATGGTCCTTCTTTATATTTTATAATAGGGTATATCTCAACACCATCAACTGGTCTTTCTTTATGTGTTGTTCTTTCAAATACTTCGTAATCCTATTATCATTAAATAAAAACAAATTATACTCTATCTTCTTTCCATCCTGGATATCTGTAATACACAAGACCACCTTGAATGTAATTGCCTCTCCATTTAATGTCAATATCACTGACCTAATTATATTATAAATGTTTTATTAATACCTTTATTTCTTTCGGATCAAAATGAGCTCTATCTGTCATGAATAGAGAGTTTTTAATTCTTTGGTTTATGAAAAAAATAAGTTTTTGGTAACCAAGTTTAAAAATTAAAGAACATCCAATTCTTTTTATTATCATATCTTAATAACAAACACTACAATATCTACACATACCCAAATAGTATAGAAAAGAAAATTATCATTCAATTACTTATCATGTGTGATTGGAAGACCTGCATTCTCCTCAAGGTATTTATTGAATGCTTCGACTGTTCTTGGTCCTTCATAGTGAATTGGTTCATTCTTATCTTCTCTTGAATAGAACTAAAATATCAAAATTCATAAAAATAAATACAAGAATAGTTGGAAATCCTTTTACGCCAATGCTACGTGCAATCATTTCATTCTCTTCAGCATTGAGTGATCCAATGACGATTTTGTCATTCTTCTCATAGAGTTTTTCTAATTCAGTCCATGTAGGAGCTAATGCTTTGCAATGTCCGCACCATGGAGCATATACTTTCAAGAATACCTCAGTATCAGGATCGAAAATTGTCTGATAGAAGTTCCCAGTCTTCAATTCTACTGTTTTAGCCTAAAATAATAATAAGATAATTATAAATACATTAACATAAACAGCAGCAATTATTAATATGAAGAAAATACTTTTCATTTTTTTGAAACTGAAATACAATACAATGCAATACAATACAATACGTGTATTAGGAAGAATGAAGAATTACTCATTGCTTCTATTGGTATTATTTATATCATTTGCATATTCAAAAGAGTTAGTAGATATTTATGATGTTGATGATAAAGAAATGCTTAGAATTCAATTTATAAATGACAGAAATGGTATTTTTGTTTTTTAAAAGTGCTTAGATAAATTATTGAAGTTAAAATCTTTAACTGATAATGTTAAGAATTCATCATTAGTATAAGTTCTACATTTCTTATGTTTGTTAGTTCAATTCTTTCTCAATAGTTATGGCAAAAGGTGTACCTCCTTCTGTAGAAAATATCACTTTTTATCCAGAAGGTACTACTATGTTAGGTTTTTATGACAATCCGTTTGAAGGAGTTGATAGTTTTATTAAATATATATATTCACTACTTTCATTAGAAGATATTTCATATTTTGAAACTCCAAAGTTTGTATATAGCCAACTTAGTGATGCTTATATTTGTACTGAATCTTTATACAAATGGATATATTTCAGTAAAGAAAAGGGATTGAAAGGAAACTCAAAATGGATAAGAGACAATATTGTAAAGATAATGAATAGTGAATATTATTCATTTGAATGGAAATTAGAGAAGAATATAATGAGAATGGAAATGTTATTATATAATCCTATGGATAAGAAATTATTGTCTAATTTTTCAGAGGTAAATAAGAATATAAAAATTGAATCAAAAACTTCACTAAAGTCAAATTCTATATTAGCTTCTTATCTTTATGAAAAATCATTATTTAATGGTCAATTAACTATCATATTAAACAATCCAAATGATTATAAAATGAGTGGAATAATAAATGTAATATTACCTCAACTGATTATTCCTGAATTTTATAAACAAAAGATTACAGTGAATAATATTGAAGATAAGAAAAAATCAATAGAAAAGGTGTTTAATATTTATGAATTAAATAGTAAGAAATCGATACTTTATAGTCAAAATATCACTATAAATGAAAAATCAAATTATATTTGGGTTATTCCTTATAAAAAAACATTTATGAATTTGAAAAGTTATCCTTCTAATTGTGCACATGGTTTAGATGTTCCTCCAATAGAATTTATTACAGCAAATAATAGTGAAATATACCATTCAACATTATCCACTACCATATTTCCATATCCAGATTTCAGTATGATTTATAATATGGTTTGTTTTATTTCAGCTTGCTTATGTTTGCTTGTTACTCAGATATTAAGTCCAATTTCTTATATTCCAAACAAGAAAGAAGAAAAGAACAAGAAAGAATAATATTTATATATTTTATTGTTATTTTAGTATTGTTTTTTGTTTAGTTTTTAATTCTATTTGATATTTTCATCAATAATTCCAATACTCCTTCATTCTCATTATCAACTATATATGAATGAGGATTTTCCAAGAATTTATTAAATTTCATCAAAATATTACATTTTAACTTTAACACTTTATTTAGGTATTGTCTATTTACTTTCAAACTGTAATTATTATTTATTCTATACACACAATCACCTAACAATGTGTTAACCTCAACCTTTTCTTTATAATCAAGACTATGACATAATAACAACAATAGCAATGGATTGATAATACTAACCATTTTATAAAACGAATTACTTCTTCGTAGAAAACATAATTCATTAAAAACAATCACAGTTGTATCTCTACTTCTAATAAATGAATCACGAGAAATACAACTTCCTGGAAATATATAACCACCAGTATCTTTGTTAATAAAAGTTGAATTCTTAATATATCCACTTCTACATGCAATGTTTGGATATAAACCCATTGTGATTATTGAGTTAATATAGTCGAAGTTATTACTATACTTATTAATTACTAAAAGATCTTGTCTTTCAATGATTTTATGCCTTATAAGTATATCCTTGATTTCTATAACTATATTCTTTGCATATTCAACCTTTTCTAATAACAGGAAATTATCTTCACAGTATTTCTCTAATTCAGATGGAAATAATTCTTCTAATTCATTGAATATGTTTCTATAGAAAATAAAATTCAAAATATCTATACAAGTAACAAATAAAATCACTATCAATAGATCTACTCATTCTCTTTTTATAACTATTGTTTCTATTCTTTTCATAATCATTATGATGTATTTTGAAAATATCTTTAACTGACAATATACTAATGATCTTTAGAATTGAATCAAAACACTTAAACATTACACCAAATAATAACAATTTTGCATAATTTGGTTGTAATGGAATATCTACTAGGAAATGACCTAACCTTGTTAATTTTTCTTCATTTGTTAAAGCACCAATTGAAATTAGGTTACTTAATCCTTTCATAACATTCTCTCTTTCAGGAGGATCTAATAATCTCCCTAAGAATTCTTCAACTCTAAAATTCATTTGTCTATCTAATGATCTACTTCTTAATATCACTTCATCTAATGACATTCTTTGAATTTCTGGAATTGGATAAGGTTCAAATCTCATGAAATCATTTTTTGTATATAAATGATAACAAATACCATTCTTTGTTCTTCCTGCTCTGCCTTTTCTTTGAATCACATTTGCTTGAGATATATACTCCGTAGTTAATGATGTAACACCACTCTTTGGATTATATACATTTACATTGGCTAAACCTGTATCAATAACATAAGATATTTCATCCATAGTCACAGATGTTTCTGCAATATTTGTGGATAAGACTACTTTTCTATCTCCATCTGTTGGAATGAACACTTTATTCTGATCTTCTGCTGATATTTCACTATGAAGGAGTATGATATTCATATCATTAGCATGTATTTTTTCTTCTAATTGTTTTTTTACTTCACAAATATCTTTCCATCCTGGTAAAAACACTAAAATTCCTTCTTTAGGATCATTGGACTCTAAATGAATATCTCTTATTATATCAGCAACAAGATTATAGTTAACTTGTAAGTCATTTTCCTCTTCATTTGTATTATTTTCTATTGCACTGGTATACTTGTATTTAATATCTTCTAAATAGATATCTTCTACATCATATTCTCTTCCTGTCACTTGTACATGTTTACTTCCTGGTAAATACTCCATAAATTTATCCACTTGGAATGTAGCACTCATGATTATTACATGAATATTTGGATTTAGTTTTAATAATTTGTCTTTCACATATACTAATAAGAAATCTAAAAATTGATCTCTCTCATGAGCTTCATCAATTATTAAATGAGTTATTCCCTCTAGCTTAGGATCATTATTCAATCTTCTTAATAATAAACCAGTTGTTACATATTCCAATTGAGTTTTACTACTCCATTTTGAATCAAATCGAATTGAATATGCAATTGTATCTCCCACCTCTTCTCCTCTTTCCTGAGCAACACGAGTTGCTAAACTGATTGATGATATACGTCGAGACTGACAACAGATTATACATGCTTCTGGACCTAATTCTTTATCGTTTAATATCATTTGAGGTACTTGTGTGCTTTTACCACATCCTGTTTCACCTGTTATTATAGTTATTATATTGGACTTTATTGCAGCTATAATGCTATCTTTTTCTTTTGTTATTGGCAATTCATTAACAGGTTGTCCATATTGCTCTATTTTCTGCTGTATTTTATTCCATCTTTCTAGCCAAGCTTCTTTATCCCTTTCAAGTATATTCTCTTCACTTTGTTTCTCAATAACTCCACTACAGTATATTAAAAGAAGTAATTATACAATAAATTACTATCATTAATATCAGTATCTATATTAACAATATTATTTCTTATCAAGTACATGTCTACATCTGATTCACAAACAGTTGGACATTTTAACTCAAATTTAGGCTTTTTAACAAGTACACTTTTACTTACTCCTAATTTAAACTATATAATATATAAATCATACCACCACTAACAAATTCAGAATCAAGTCCTCTTTGTCTTGCTAAATTACATATTTTGCCATTTTGCTCAAATGTGTACCCTGAAAATGTGGTACCTATATTATTATATTATGTTATGAATAATACTATCTCTGTCAGACTTTTTAAATACATTAATTTCATCAATCACTCTTTTATTAAAATTTTTTCTTTGATTTGAAATAAATCTGTTGTTATATCTACCGTTCAGCATGATATTTTGAAATGATAAGTTAGTCACAGTGAATGTCGAGCTTTTTGTGAAAGTTTTTACATAAATCCAAAACCAACAACTCTATAACTAAAGAATTACAATATTTCAAAGTTTTGATATTACTTTCATTAAGTTGAAAAAGTCAGAATCTTTATCTGTTCCTATACAATCTGAAGGATTGTTTATAAAAATGTGAAATAAATGCCTCATTTTCTTTTTTAAATATTTAATATACTCATAATAATCTTTATTAACTTTCATCCTGAACTTTTCACTCAACATCACAATCATTTCATCATCTTTGCTTTTCTCCTGAGGCTCAAAATTATAAGGACAACACATTAATATTGTAAGAGGTTTAACTACAGCAGCATATTTGAAATAAATCCTATTCTTATTATCTCTATTCACTTCATCAAAAATCAATAATCTTGAATCATCATCATTGTACAAATTATATTGTTGTATTACACTGGATGGATGGACATATCCACCAGCTTCTTCATTGAACATAAATACATTTGACTTTTTTACATGAATACTAACTTGAGGGAATAATGCCATTGATATTAACTGAGTTACTAAACTTAAATCTTTATCATTTTCTGAAATAGATTCTATATCAGTATTTGCAATTATTTTTGACTTAATCATTGATCTAGTTATATCATTTACCATTTCCTATGATAATAAAAATATACAAATATATATTAATACACCAATAGTTTTAATCTTTTTCATCACTATTTTGTTCTTTACACATTCCTTTTCATCAATTACATTATTTTGTACATTTAAATATGTTTGTAATAAAAAGGCATAATCATTAGGTGCTTTACGATTATTCCTTTTGAAATCTTTTATTATCTCTCTTTCTTTTTTGTTTCTTGCATTTTTAAATATATCATTCACATTCAGTATACAGATGATTGTAAGTATACTTTTGTAACATTTGAAAAAAATCCCCAACTAAGTAATAGAATATATATATATACTAATAATAGATATGCATATTTTGGTAAAACCGGTATGTCATTAATATATTCACCTATCTTAGTCAATTGTTCATATTTATCCAAAGCTCCATAAGATTTCAATAGTTCTATTCCTGTATTAATCATCTCAATATCAGGCGGATCAAGCAATTTTGATAAAAACTCACTTATTTTATATACACGCTTTCTATCTAATGATCTTGTTCTTAATATAACTTCATCCAACAGAATTCTTTGAATTTCAGGAATTGGATATTCATTCATCTTTTCTTGTTGTATCTTTTTTGTATATAAATGAAAGCATTCTCCTTCTTTTGTTCTTCCTGCTCTGCCAGTTCTTTGTCTGACATTTGCTTGAGAAATTAATTCAGTTGTTAATGAAGTAATTTTGGTTTGACTATCATACTTATTTACTTTCATTAATCCTGTATCTATTACATACTTAACTTCATTAATTGTTAAAGACGTTTCTGCAACATTAGTTGATAGGACTATCTTTCTAGCATTACTTTTATCTTCATCTTTTCCTTCAGATGCACTTTTAAATACTTTACCTTGCTCTTCATTAGTAAGATTTGAATGTAATGGAAGTATATTACATGTATCACATATTGGATCTTTCCTTAATTTTTCTTCTAATTCCAATATTTCACTCCAACCTGGTAAAAATATCAGAATAGCATCTTCTTCAGTAGATGATGTATTACATATGATATATCTACATATACTAACAATCAGTTTATTATCAATCTTAAAATCAAAATCATCACTTCTAGGAGTAGATTCTTCACTTGGAGGTACTGGTTCATCGCTTTTACCATCCATATCATCATCATCATCATCATCTTTATCATCACGCTTTGTTTCAGTTGATTCATTGATCATTTCCTTTATTTCATCAAGCCAATGTTCTTTAACAGGATACATTCTACCTTCACAATTAATCCTTTGGGGATCACCAAAATATTTGCTTATCTTTTCTATTTGTAAGGTAGCACTCATGATTATTACATGAATATTTGGATTTAGTTTTAATAATTTGTCTTTCACATATACTAATAAGAAATCTAAAAATTGATCTCTCTCATGAGCTTCATCAATTATTAAATGAGTTATTCCCTCTAGCTTAGGATCATTATTCAATCTTCTTAATAATAAACCAGTTGTTACATATTCCAATTGAGTATTTTCATTCAACTTAGTTTCAAATCGAATTGAATAAGATACTGTTTCACCGACTTTCTCACCTCGTTCTTCAGCTACTCTCTCAGCTAAACCAACTGCACATAATCTTCGAGGTTGACAACAGATTATACATGCTTCTGGACCTAATTCTTTATCGTTTAATATCATTTGAGGTACTTGTGTGCTTTTACCACATCCTGTTTCACCTGATATCATAAATACACGATTGGCTTTAATCCCATTAATAATTACTTCTGTATAATTATTTATTGGTAAATCTTTAGCTGAAGATGGTAATGAAAATAATCCCTTTTCTACTCTTTCATTATATCTTCTTTTCCAATTTTCAACATCTCTTTTTATTTGATAAACTTCTTCTTTAACTTCAAGAGGCATTCTAGATAAGAATATATTCGATTATTATGAATATACGGTATATAATTTGCACCATTTAAATCTTCTTTATCTTTATTTTCTTCATAATATGTTTTAATCTCATCTTCATGTAAATTCTCACATTTTACATTAGAAAAGAATCTGTTAATTATAACAAATATAGGAGAGACAAGTCCTTTAATTCTACTAATTAAACCTCTTTGTGTAGCTAAATGTCTAATAATGGCTATTTGGCTTTTAGTATTTGCTTTTAACGAAAGTTCTTCTAATATATATTACTTTGATGTATACTTTTCTTACCATTCTTCTCAAATTCAATTAATTCATTGATTACTCTTTCACGAAACTTTTCATCTGGTTCAACATCTATATGCAATGTATAAGGGTCATCTTCTTCAAACATCACTTTAATAATCAAGATTTTAATAAAGAGAATTTCACAAGCTAAAAATTGGCTTGATCTTCAAAATACATGACTATTACAAACAAAGATGTTAAATATAAGTAACACAGACATTTATCTGTTTTAAACTTAATAATACAAACAAAGACACAAAATAAACTATAAATTAAATATAATTATATCACTGGAATTCTGTTCCAGAAATCCATATCTAATTTCTTAGCAGTCTTCAATTCACTAGTCTTCCACATCTCTTGAGCGGTATACAGTGCAGATTCTGAGGTAGATTGCATAGGATTAGGATTCATTTCACCATGCCAATTCTCAGTAGCATTAGGGTAAAATCCAGCATAACCTTGCATATTATTATTCATAGTTATTCTTAGGTCATTAGTTCTATAATCAGTTCCACCTTCAAGATGCGCTTGTTGATGACTGAATTTATTCCATGTGTTTTTAGGAATATGACCACCATAACCAGGTATTTTACAACTATTCTTAGTGGTGCCATTATATAAATCTGAAGTTGTACCAGTCATACCAAATTCAGTCTTTGCTACTCTCTTTGTTGGATTGTCTCCAAATTTACCAACATCATAGTGATAAGTAGTATCTGGTGGTGGTCCATTTATTATTCTATCTCTCTCTCTTCTTCGGTTCCATTCTGGAATATCATTGGGATTAGCATGTGTGTGAAGATCTTCCTTCAATTTTGCTTCTAGTACTGGTACTTTATTAATTAAATCATCTCTGGATATAAGACCATCTTTATTCTTCTCAAATGCTTTATCAAATTCATCAACTTCTGTTATTGTAGGAGTTCTACCTAATGTTGTTGTTAGTAATGGCTTGATATCTTTTCTTGATATATATCCATCTTCTGCAGCTACTTTATCAAATGCTTTATCAAAATCATCGACTGGGTGATCTATTACATCATGAATGGTAGAAGAAAAATCTTTATAGTCATCTTTGTATGTTGATATACCAATAAATGGTTGAGGAGGCAATACTCTTTCAGCTTGATGAGCTAAATAACCCATTCTTTCTGGTACTTTATAATCTTTTCTTTTGTATGTATTTTGTGTACACGTTATTGTAGATTCAAATAATGGAGCTGTTGTTGTAGTTGAACCCAATCTATATTAAAATTTGAATTATAATGCAAAATACGTGGATGATGGTCGATAATTAGTATTTTGTGCCATTTCTGAATAGAATGTATCTCTATTTTCAGTACCTACAGCGATTAATTACATAAACTATACCCACCGACAGAACCTCTTTATCAGTTCGTTTATATGGTACAAATCCTTTGTAGCCATATACTTTTGAGCCGTCTGGAAACATGTTAAGTCTCTTAAAATAAGAAATAAAAAAATAAAACGGACGAGCCTAATTTGATAAAAACTAGATCTGAGTCAAGTATATATTCCCTATTTGCAAAATAGATATTAATTCTATTTTTCGTTTCTTTATTTTTAATGGTGGAAGGTATATTTTATAGTAATAGTAACATTTTAGATTTTGTTATCGGCAAACATAGAAGAGTTTACACTCCATTAGAAGTCTCATATCATAATGTAGCAACTGTATGTTTGAGCATATAATGAATAGGATTGTTGGATTTCATTGTTCCAGAAAGTATATGATTTAACAGAATTAGTTAAACAAAATGATAGTATAAATAAATGTGATTATTGTAACTATAGACGAATTATCTCAACCAATTATTCGTAATGCTGGTTTGGACGTGACAAAATGGTTTGACAAAAAAACTAGAACTGTATTGATAATTTGTATTTATATGTGTAATAGTACAGACAAAAGTTTGATGAGAATAAGAAAATTATGGTTCCTGATTTACCAGAAGGCAGATTCATCCATGTACCACCTTCAGAACCAGTCTCCAATTGGGCAACTGATTTTAAAACACCATGGTGGGATAATGATGAATTAGTAATAGGTTCATTATCTTCAAGAACACGTTATGTAGATATAATAAACACATTAACTGAACAAGAGTGTAGATTGGAAGTATCTAGTGAAGAAACGTTAATGGAAATATTAGATCGTTATTTAGAATATAATAGTAATGCTAATAGTTACACATGGAAAGTATTGGATAAAGGTGAGTTTAGAGTGTTGGATATGGATAAGACGTTGGATGAAAATGGAGTATTTATTTAATTTTTGTTTACTATATATAGATTATTAACGAAGCCGATGAATTTGATCGTTTAGATATTCCCGAAGATTATTTCTACCCAATAATTCACTTAT
The DNA here is from genome assembly GCA_002245135.1 of Proteromonas lacertae. Lineage (NCBI taxonomy): Eukaryota > Bigyra > Opalinata > Proteromonadidae > Proteromonas > Proteromonas lacertae. The sequence continues at coordinate 29,707 of NGBS01000021.1, forward strand.
ACTACAATGATGATTTAATATAACAATTATTTCTTTATTTTTTTTAATATTATTATTTGTGATATAATTATTAGCTTAATAACTAACAATTGAATAATCTTCTTACAAATAATATAGAATAGGAAGAATATTTAAAACGAAGAAAAAAAGAAGTTTTGAGAATAAAACTATTTTAAAAATGTCTACAAATGAAATACATCAATCAGGAAAATCACTTTTTGACGAATGCGCTAAAGAATTTGATGAAGACCCACTAACTGCTGAAATGAGTAAAAAGACTTTAGAAATCTTCAAAGAAATGGATTTAATTAACAAAGAACAAGAATGCTTAGTATATGCCACACATAATAAATAGGATTTTGGTATTGGAACAGGTAATTTTTCACTTTCATTAATTGATTCTGTCAAAAGCATTCATGGAATAGACACTTCTAATGGTATGCTTGAGATATTAAAGAAGAATATCGATGAGAAGAATGTAGGTGATAAAATAACCTATGAAAATGTATTTTTGAGCAAACCTCGTATACTGGTTATAAATATATAATTGATCATTAGATCAATTGAATCATATGTATAATTTGATTTATACTCAACTAACTCTTCACCATTGTGAAGATCCTTCAATGATGATAAATTTATTAGTATATATCACTATTTGTTCAGAATATAACATTAGTCAACTCATTTACTAGATGATGGAATTATGGTAGTTGTTGAATTAGAAAAGAATGAGTATATATCTATAAACTATATTAACACATAGAGATTCTCATTATTTCTTTAATGCAACAAGCCACAAATGCCCTGATAGTAAAGATGATAACAAAGATAAAGGAATATTCCATGAAGGTTTAACTATTGAATCAATTGAACAAGCATTGAGAAATTCAGGAATAAAACCATTTGAACCTAAAAAGGTATATCCATATATTTATACTTATTTTTGTTATACAGTTCGAAATTGAAAGAGAAGTAAGAATTCCAGATGAAAACATTGATAAAAAAATGAAATTCAATATGATTGTTGTTGTTGGAAGAAAAATGTCAGATTAAATTCGAATTTAATACTATTCTTTGCTGTTTCTTTGAAATGATTGTTTTCAAGCAAAAAATAAAGGCTTGAGTCATAAAATTTTAAAATCTTAATTTTCTCAATATGGAATGGCGAAAAGAGTATATAATCATTTTATTTGAAAAAATATAGATGTGAAGAGAATATGAAGAATAATAAGAAGAGTATAATTAACAAATTATTATAATCCTTCTAGGACAATCACCCAAATCTAACAACAAAAGACAAAAAACTGGAGGTGATAGGATGAATAGAAATTATGGAGATAATAAGGATTATCAAAGTAGTTTATCAAAATCAGACAGTCAAGAACAAACAGCATATCAAATTCTATGGGACAGTATATAATTTGTTTTTAAGATTATATTTTAATAGTTTATAATGATGCTGAAAGGATGTATGACAAGTGTTCTAGTATTTTCTATATAATATCATAAAAATAGAAAAAGTAGATTTATTAGATCTTCCTATACACTATAAACTAGAAGATGTGTATTTGCAAGATATCTATCAATGTTAATTTTTCTTTAATTTTTAATTATCAATTATATAGACGTTATTATGGTCATATTCTTTTCGATTATTGGTTGAATTGTAGTATAATCTGCGAATCTGAGTCTTAAAACAAATAAAACACTTTTATTGGACCACGAATCAAACGTTTCTCGAACCTTTTTTCTCAAATGTTGTTATATTTAACGCTGCTTGTATATTTATGTGATTTATAAATGTAGTTTATGCTTTTAATTGTTGGTGCGGTTGAGATTACTCCGTCAAAATTAAGGTCAGCTGCTGAAAAAGCCTTTGTAGCAGGGGATTACAATAAAGCAATAGGATTTTATTCAAAATGCATTAAATTAGAGCCAAATAACATTCAGAATTATTATAAAAGATTCAGAGTTTACTCTAAAATGCAAAAGTATTCAGAGGCACTTAATGATTTAGATTCTGCTCTTAAAATAGATCCTAAATTTTCACAAGCATTAGGAAGAAGAGCAAAGTTAAATCTTCAACTAGGTAACTTTGAATCAGCTATTAAAGATGCTACAGAGTTGAATGCAATTGATAAAGACTCATCAACAGCAAAAAGTGTAATAACAGATAGTAACACCTGCATAGAACTAGTTAGACAAGCAGACAGTTTATTCAATCAAAACAATTTTGATCAGGCAAAGGATATATATAATAGATTGTTAGAAATAGCAACATACAATATCGATTATCGTCACAAGAAATGCGAATGCTTGTATCAACAAGGAGATTATTACAGTATCTTAAATGAAGCAAGTATATTGTTGAAATATGATAAAGATGATCTATATGCTTTAAATGTAAGAGGAGATGCGCATTTCAACTTAGGTGAATATGAGATGGCAACTAGACACTATCGACAATGTCTATTATCTGATCCAGAGTATAAGAAGTGTAAAGTGGCAATGAGACTGGTGAAATCATTTACTAAGAACATTGAAAGAGTAGAAGAAGCTATTAACAATCAACAATATCAAGAAGGGATAGAGAGTATTAACAAATTATTGAGTTTGAAAGTAAGTGGTAATGAAAATGTAAAGAAAATAGTGAAATTACAATGTAAATTATATTCTAAAATGAAAAATAAGAAAGAAACAATGGAATACTGTGAGAAAGCAATTTCATTGGATAATAAAGATATAGACAGTGCAATATTAATAGGTGATTTATATATGGAAGAGGAGAAATATGAAGAAGCAGTAAGAGCCTATAAACGAGCACAAGAGATGGATAATGACAATCAACAAGCTAGAGAGAAAGTACAAAAAGCAGAGACAGCATTGAAACAAAGCAAGCAAAAGAATTATTATAAAATACTAGGCGTTTCAAGAACAGCATCACAGAAGGAAATTAAAAAAGCATATCGAAAGAAAGCCTTGGAAAACCATCCAGATAAAGTACCTGAAGATAAAAAAGAAGCTGCTGTTAAGAGATTCCAAGATATTGGTGAAGCTTATGAGGTATTATCTAATCCTGAATCTAGAGGTAAGTATGATAGAGGTGAAGATCCATTGCATGAACAACAACAACCTCAACAAGGATCACCATTTACATTCCATTTTGGAGGTGGTCAAGGGTTTAATTTTGGTCAAGGAGGTAATTTTCATTTTAAGTTTGGTTAGAAGGAATATTTGTAAGTTTAAGAGTTATATTTATCTTATTATTAAAAAAATCATTTTCCTTACCTGTTTTTTTGAGGTATGTTTGAATAGAAAGCTTGGCTATTCAGTGTGAAAAATAAGAATGGATGATTTATTGGAATTTTTAAACATCTGCAATTGGGATTTTAGTGATTTACTTCCAGAAGATGAATCAACAAAGAGTATTGTCAGTCAGATTATAGAGTTTAAGAAATCAGACGAGCAAAGTATTATTTAATAATATAATATTGTTAGCTAAAAAATATCGATAAACGATCTCCTGATCAGAACAAACTAATACGGGAAATTGCGACACATTTTGGATTACAGTCTAAAGTATATAATGGAGGTATTAGTATTCTTATAATGTATGATCTAGATTTTTCTGGATATACATCTGTCAATAAATTCCATTATGTCGTTAATTTTCCTTCAGATTTAACATATGAGTTGATTCAATTCACTAATATTACATTTAATTCATTTTTGGAAGATAGAGATAAAGATTAGTATATTATCATTTAGTATATTACATTTAGTTTAACACCCTTTGGCGATTCAGTTTCAAGAGATATTGTACGAGATAAAAGCAAATGGAAGTTGAATTATTTAACTCATGAATTAAAAGAAAGAAAATGTCCAAGAATGAGTAAATTACTTCCAATTAATAACAAAGAAGATGTAATTATAGAAACAATCAAAGCATTCAGAGTGGTAATGATATCAGGTGAAACAGGATGTGGTAAAAGCACACAAGTACCTCAAATGATATTAAACGATAAAGAATTAGGTCCAGAAGCATGTATAATCTGTTGTCAACCTCGAAGATTATGTGCAGTTGGTTTAGCTGAGAGAGTAGCTGAAGAACGAGGTGAGAAAGTCGGTGAAACAGTATCTTATTCAATTCGATTTGAAACTAAGTTGAATGAAAATACTCAATTGGAATATGTAACAACTGGTTTATTATTAAGAAGATTGAATAATGATGCGTGAATTGAAAGGTATAAGTCATTTAATAATTGATGAAGCTCATGAGAGAGATCAATTTTTAGATTTCTTATTAGTATATGTGAAAGACAAATTATTAAAACTAAATCCAAATATTCATGTAATAATCATGAGTGCTACCTTACAAATAGAAAAGATTAGTGAATTCTTTAGTGAATATGATCCTGTGTTAATAAAGAATAAAGGAAAATCATTTAAAGTGGAAAATTTCTTTTTAACAAAAGAAGAATATGCTCCAGCAACGGATGAATATGATAATGATTTTGAAGTAAATACAGACATGATAATTCATCTAATAAAGAAAATTCATTCAGATTACTATGATCCGAAAGATGCAATTTTAGTATTTCTACCTGGATGGAAATCAATTATGGCAATATATGAGTATATAGATTATATATATGTTTAATATATATATATATATATATATATAGTAAATTACAAAGTGAACCACTCTTCTTTGGATCTTTAAATGTTTTAGTTTTACATAGCAATATTTCATTTGAAGAACAGAAATTAGTATTTGATAAAAAGAATCCACATAGAAAAGTAATATTATCAACTAATATCTCAGAAACGTCTATTACAATTGATGAAGTTAAATTTGTGATAGATTCAGGATTAACTAATGTTAATACATATGATCCTCTTAGTGGAGTATAATATTATTATTATATTAATGTTTATCATGATTAGATTAAATCTATTAATACTGTATGGATATCAAAAGCAAATGCAAAACAAAGACAAGGAAGAGCAGGAAGAACTAAAGAGGGAATATGTTTTCATGCTTATACTAAAGAACAATATGATAAACTAGCAGATAATCCAACTCCTGAAATTCAACGAATATCATTAGAAGAGGTGATATTAAGAATAAGATCATTGGATATAAATAAGATGTTTTCTATTGAAGGTTTTCTACAGAAATTGATTGATCCACCATCTCCTCAGTGTATTTCAAAAGGAATAAAGACTTTACAGTTTTTAGGTGCAATTGATAAAGATGAAAATCTTACTCATTTAGGTAGATATATTAGTGATATTCCACTAAGTCCAAATTATGCAAAATTATTGTTGTATAGTATAATGTTTAAATGTTTTAAACCAATTGCTAGATTAATATCTATGTTAACTTGTGGAGATATATTCAAAATTCCAAGAAAAGAAAAACATAAGAAAGAAGTAAGAGAGTTTAGAAAAAGACTATCAAATGGGTATATGAATGATTATTTGGTTCTATTAAACCTTTATAATGAAATAAAAAACTTAATGCCTTCTGAATTAAAGAAATATTGTAAAGTACATAGATTGAATTATGATAAATTACTATTAGCCCAGAAATTAGAATTTCAAATACGAAATTATGTTTTTGATACTAATATTATAAAAGAAGATGAACAAGAATTCATTAATACTTTCTCTACTGATATTAATTACATTACTGCAATAATAACATCATGTTTTTCTGATCAAATTGCATTTAAATCACCAAATAATCCTATTTTTGTATTTAATAACACTGCTGGTGGTTATATTCATCCTTCTAGTTGTATAATGAGAGATGATTACATCAAATCAGCAGAGACATGTATTTTATTATTCAATGAAGTTACAAGTGGAGCAAAAATGAGGATTTATTATAAGAATGTTGCTATGATTAACCCCTTGCCGCTATTTTTGTTTTGTATGGATGAAAACGACAGTGAAAAGATTGATAAGACATTATCAGAACATATACAATAGTATCTTTCTTCAATTATTTAATTATAGTAAATACTTGGAAAATGTTTCATTTTTAGGTAAAACTGATGTTATTGAATCGCTATTTAAGATGAGAACAACATTAAAAACATTAACCAATGAGTTCTTTGAAAATCCAAAAGATGTATATACTCTTTATATTATTATAGTTTATTAAAAACGATAAATACTTAATGTATTTAATAATGTTCCAAGAACTAATGTCTGAAGCATGTCTCAAGTGTCTTGAGTGATTAATTAATAATCAAATCTATTATATTTTATTATTTACTGTCTGGTTTGCATTTTGTTGTATTATTTTGCTGAATAACTATTTAGTTAGTGAGAAAATCAAAGATCCTTTTAATTCAAAAATTAATTCGTTTTATTGATTTTTTAATTTTGAAATGAAACATTCATTCAACCGCAACTCAATAAATTCTGAACCACTCAGTCCTGCTTTTATGGATAGAGTAAAAAAGGAATTATTTGAGTTTTGCCAATCGACTGAAAAGCGTATTATAAGAAAAAGTTCATTATTTAGATAAAGAATACCCTGGTTTAAATGGAAGTGAGAGAAAATTCATCCACAATCAGTGCGCGCTTTTAGGATTGCAATCTCAGAGTCATGGAGGAAGTATAGAAGTATATAATGCTATAACTAGAAAATAATCGTGTATTGGTCATATCTAGATATGATTATGAAATTGTTTGCCCAGAATATCAACCAAAACTACTCTCAAATTACATTGAAGCTAATCCAGTTACTACTGAGGAACAAAACTTTGATATTAAATCTCAAATGTATAAGATAATACAATGATCTTATAATAATAGATTAATCTCAGATACAGTTAAAGATGTTTATCAAATAGGTAGAGATCCTGATTTGTGGTACAACCGTTATCAGAATAGACAAAAGTGGCTTAAGACACATCCAGAACCGCCTAAGAATTTACCTATCATACCATGGACTGAAACAATTATTAATGGGATTAAAGCCAATCGTGTATTTATACTATCAGGTGAAACAGGATGTGGTAAAAGCACACAAGTACCTCAAATGATATTAAACGATAAAGAATTAGGTCCAGAAGCATGTATAATCTGTTGTCAACCTCGAAGATTATGTGCAGTTGGTTTAGCTGAGAGAGTAGCTGAAGAACGAGGTGAGAAAGTCGGTGAAACAGTATCTTATTCAATTCGATTTGATACAAATCTGAGTAGATCAACTCAATTGGAATATGTAACAACTGGTTTATTATTAAGAAGATTGAATAATGATGGTGAATTGAAAGGTATAAGTCATTTAATAATTGATGAAGCTCATGAGAGAGATCAATTTTTAGATTTCTTATTAGTATATGTGAAAGACAAATTATTAAAACTAAATCCAAATATTCATGTAATAATCATGAGTGCTACATTCCAAGTATGTTTAATGTATTTATTTTATAGATTGAAAAGTTTATGAATTACTTTGATGCACCTCATTTATCATTAGAAGGAAGGATGTTTAATGTAGAGAATATATATTTAGATGATATATTAATGAAAAGAGAAAATTTCAGAGTTGCACCACAAACTAGTGAGTATAATATATATATAATATATAATATATATATATATTAGACCAAAATTCACATGTTCAATTTGTCATCAAGTATTTTATGGGTATAAGTTATTTGGACAACATATTGTAATATGTTATGAAAAACCAACTGAAGATTTGAACTTAGAATTATACAAAAGAATAGCCCACAAAGAACCAAATAATAATGGTGATGATGACAATAATAACAAGTTAAAAACTGATAATAGTGTAATAAGACAAATTATGGAAAAGTATTATAAGATGCACCAAGATTTAGAAGTTGATTTCTTTCTTATTATTGATATTATTAAAGACATTGTATTACAAAGTCGAGTTGTACAAGATGCAATATTGATATTCTTACCAGGATGGAAGGAGATTTATACTTTATCAATGTATTATATTAATATAATTATTATTATTGTATAGGTTATTGAAGAAAGAGAATCTATTAAAAGGTTGTGATATTCATATGTTACACAGTGGTATTTCATTACCAGAACAAAAAACCGTATTTCAAAGAAGTTATTCAAAAAGAAAGATCATTTTATCAACAAATATTGCAGAAACATCAATCACTATTGATGAAGTAGCTTATGTAATAGATAGTGGATTAGTAAAAGTGAATGGTTTTAATGCTAATTTAGGTATTGGTACATTATCATTGGAATACATTTCTAAAGCAAATGCAATACAAAGACAAGGAAGAGCAGGAAGAACTAAACCAGGAAAATGTTACCATTTATATACAGAACAACAGTTTAATTCATTTAATGAATATCCAACACCAGAAATTCAAAGAATATCATTAGAAGAAGTGATTTTACAAGTTAGATCGTTAGATAGAAATTGTACATTTAAAGTGGAAGATTTTCTATCTAAATTAATGGAACCTCCTAATATAGATAATATTAATCATGGATTAGAGAAATTGATATGTCTTGGTGCTTTAAGAGAAGAAGATGAGAAGTTAACAAAACTTGGAGAATATTTGAGTGATATTCCAATTAATCCTACTTATGGTAAATTATTAATTGTATATATATATATATATTCTATTATATGAATAGTTGGGAATATTGTTCCATTGTTTTGATGCTATTTTACATTTAGTATGTATTATGTCTAATGGTGATATATTTATGATTCCTAAAACTAGTCAACAAAAAGATAAAATCAAAAATTTCAAGAGAAATATGACAAACGGAATTCCAAATGATTATCTGTTGTTGTTAAATGTATACAATTATTGTGAAACTTTATCACCTAATGAAAGATATAGATGGTGTTTATCCAATGAAATATTGCCAGAAAAGATTGAATACGCTAGAGTATAGTTTTATATTATTAATACAATAGCAATTATCACAAAAGTATAGAAATTATTTATACAGTAAGAAGTTATTTACTGAAGTTGCTTTTATTAATGAATATTCTAAAGATATCAATTATGTAACTGCCATTCTTTGTATAGGATTATATCCACAAGTTGCTGTTGAAATGAATAAAAAGAGTGGTTATTTATTCAATAACAAAGTCAAAGGTGTATGTCATCCTGCTAGTGTAATTGGTTTGAATAAAAGTAATATTTCATATAATAAAAACTGCAATATGTTGATATTTAATGAAGTTGAATTAAGCACTGATAATATAGTGAACTTTAAAATGAACACTTATATTAATCCTGTTATATTGTTATTATTATGTTTTAGTCTTGATGATAATGAAAGTATTTATAATTTTTATTAATGTTTTATATATATATATATATATATATATAGAATTAATCAGTAGTGAAGACATTATAAGTCATTATCAATTGAATGAAAGTCTAATATTTACTGTTGATACTAACTATTTGAAAGATATTTTAATATTGAAGAAGAAGATTCAAAAAGCATATTGTGAGTTTTTAACTAAGCCATCATCAGTATTTTATTTATTTGTTTATAATTAATAGATGTATTCTTCAGATAAAAAGAGTTTAATTAATTTAGTTTACAACTTATTCTGTAACAATGTAATAAAGAAACAGTTGAAAGAGTATATATATATATATATATATAGTTTTTTATTGAATTATAGAAATGGAATAATAGATAATAATTCCTCTGAAGAAGAAGAAGAAGAAGAAAATGAAGTAGTAGAAGAAGAAGGTATATCATTGCCTCAACAAGAATCAAACGATCCAGTTAATTCATTCATTGCATTAAAACAATTAGAAAAATCTACACAAAATAATGTTGTCCAACCAATTAATATTCCACATGATATAAAGAATAATAATCAAAATAGAAGACCAAATCAATATCATCAAAATAGATATGAAACACCTATTCTTTATGACGATTCTATTACTTATGCTGTAGCTTCAGATAAGAACAACAAAGCACATTTCAAAATATTGAAGAGAAATAATAAAACTCAACCAAGTGAGTATTATAAACAACCAGTTCAACCACCTAATATTAATCTACATTCTTCACCAATTAGAGCTTCTTCTAAACCTCCTAAAGATCTTAATCCTTCTCCTATTGATTTAGGTGAAAATGATGTTCAATTCCCACCAAATGCTAAAGTATTTTCTTTAGCTGAAATTGAAAAGAATTTACAAAACACTTCTTTTCAATCACCACCATCTGCCCCTCCTCCACCTCCACCTCCACCATCAACTACTACAACAACAAAAGATTCAAATTCTATTCCTTTTACATCTCCTCAAGTTACTCCTCAAAAGATATCAACTGTTAATTCTGCATATGTTGCTGGAGGAAAAGCAACTAGTGTTGTTTTTGTTGATAAAAGTAGTGAAAAGAAAACTCCAAATGTGAAGAAGGGTGAAATTACAGTTCAAATAACAAACAAAAAGGAGAAAGTTGTTCCTAAAATGATGCCCATAAGTGCTATTAAGAAGAACTTAAAGAAATAGACAGATTATAACTATAAATTGGAATTACTGTTGTGTTGGTTTTAATTATAATAATCATAATTTACATTTTATTATTTTAATGAAAACTACAAAATAAAAAAGAAATAATAATAATAATAATATATGATGCTGGGTTGAATAATAAAGGGACAGGGCAGTGGCGGGACAAGGGCATGTCCCGGGCAAAAATTGAAAGGGGCGTCCTTTATACTATCTAAAAATAGAAAAGGGTACAATTTGCCCTTTTCAATTATTTTATTTGAATTTTTATATTTTGTGCGATTTTAGGGATATTAAAAGCTATAGAAATATTTATTCTTTTCATAATTATGTATTATTATCTTATAACAATAACAAACAATAATATTTCATTATAATAATAGCCTTAAAAGTAAGGGCTTTGAGATCCTTCATCACTAAAACCTTCATCACTAGAACTTTCATTTTCATCACTAGAACTTTTATCTTCATCACTAGAATTTTCATCACTTAAACCTTCATCGCTAGAACTACCAGAACTTTCATCTTCATCACCAGAACATTGATAATCTAAAGTGTCATATACTATATTGTTATCAATTTCATTCAGCACATCTAAATTATATTCTTCTTCACTAATATCATTATCATCTTCATTTCTATCTTTTTCTTTGTTTTTTTCTTTTAATAAATCATATTTTATTCTTAAAATATTATTTATAGTATTAAGCTGTAATTTATTTCTAATATGATTATGAACTATTCCCTCAATACTAAATGAACGTTCAATAAATGAGCTTGTGACAGGAATAGTTGAAAGAATATCATATAGCTTCTTAACATTTGGGTAAAATACTCCATACATATTGTACCATATATTAGTTGATATCTTTTTCGAAAATATATCTGAAGGGCACTTTTTGCAGTATGGTTTTCTTCTTTCAAAATGATATATCTCATTTAATGCTTTCTGATTTAAAATAGGGCTGAATTTAGATAATATATATCTTTTTATATTATCCTTCTCCATGTCTGAAAATTTATGTTTACTGTTTATGTCTAAAAATTCATATAGAGCTAAAATGCTGTAGTTTGCATGTCTAGTCTCTTTTTTTATAATGTCTTTAATAAGTTCTTTTTCACTTGATGACCTTTTCATTAACTTTCTTTTAATTTTGGTCAATATTCTGAAACCATCATTTAATGTAGATGAATCTTTGCATAATAAGTGTATATTTGTGGAAATATATTTTGCAATCTTGTAGCATTCTTTAATTTCTGGTATATCTTCTTCCTTTAATAATTTTATCTGTAATAAAATTTCTTTATTGAGTAATATTTTTCTAAATACATCGCTATAGCTTGACCATCTCGTATCACATCCCTTGCGTATTTGGATATTTTTTTGTATAATTGAATATATAATTTCTCTAATCTTTTGATTATTATTTAACTTATGAATAATGTCATTACACATGACTATCACTTTTTTGTATTTCTCTATTTCGAATACTTTTTTACTGATTAAGTTTAGGATGTGTGCTAAACATCCAAACTTTACTACAGGTCTATTTATTTTTTTCTCTAAAATACTACTTATCTTTTTCATGGTGTAGTTGTTATCACTACTCACAGCAACAATGTTTTTAATATCTAGTTTATACTTCACTAATGTTTGAATTATTAATTCCACTATATTTTCTGATGTTTCTCGTTTATGTAAATAAATGGATTCCAAAAACGAAATATCACTGCTTTTCTTTATTGCCAAATTAATAACGTTTTCATTGGTTACTGATTTCCAAGCGTCCACAATTATACATATTTTACTGTTATCTACAATTTCCTTTACTATTCTTTCTGCTTCTTCGTTCATTGATGCTTTTATTTTGTTTATTGTTATTGACTTTGTAGTTGGATTTAATGCATATATTAGATTTTTAAAGGATTTAGATTGTATGGTTCTGAAAGCTAAGTTATTTTCTATAAGATATTTGGTCACCATTAAGTTTATTGCACGTTCATCATATCTCAATTCTGTAAGTTTTGATTGGATTAGCTTTTCACTACATCTAATTTAATAAATATAATAAATATATTTATACTTTTTGTAATGACGTGTCGCGCGCGATAAAGAAATTTGCGCGATAAAGGATTTATAAACTTTCCTTTGAAACTAATACTATATTTACAATATATACTACTTATACTTTACATACCATATGTTATATATATGATTTATGTTAAATGAGGCGATATCAGACAATAGAGCAGCATATATCATATTATAACATATATCAAAACTCCTTATATTAACTATGTATATTATGAAATATTATGATATAAATCAATTTTGATGTTGAGAAAATTTAAAAAATAAGATCAAATTCCTTTTATTTTTTACCCCCATATTTTTGTTCAAAAATTAAAATTTCTTTTTATTAAGAAATATTTTAGTACTTCTAAATATATGTGTAGATTAATATTGCTGCAACATACTTATTAGGTAAATAAAAAAGATGAGTTATAAATAGTTGTAAGTATCATTTTTACAATTCTGTAATAATATCATTAGAATGGTTCATTTATGAATTTTCTATTGTAATAATATCTTGTTATTCTTATTTTCCTATTCAAATGTTTAATCAAATAATAGAGGAAGTAAAAAGAAAATTTCAAATTTGCTATTTTCTTATATATTTATTATTTTCTCTATTATTTATATTACAAATAAACTTTTGTTTATGATTATGAATGTTTATAAAGTCGTTTTTTATTGTTAATTATTGTAATTTAATATATTAATTAGATATTATATGTTATTATTTTATTTTTAAACTGTAATAACAATATTGTAAAACAAAAGTGATTATGAATGAGGTAATTATTATATCGTTACTGAGATTTAAAAACGATGTAAGGTATTCTTTTGGTAATTCTTGTAAAACTTAGCTTTTTCTTCCACAGTCAATTTACTCATAGCAGAGAATAAATCTTCTATAAAATAATTAATATTAAAACTCTCTATATTCTGTATTTCATCTATCCTTAGGTTTTTCAGTCTACATCCCAAATAAAAGAGGGTGTAATACCCACAATTTACTTTATCACGATTACTTTGTTTCACATTAGTTTCCATAATTTGGTAACTTAATTCCACGTTACTCTCAAAAAATCTGTATATTCTATAGATAATATTATCTCTTGCATCATTATAATCCCCTCTATAAATGTTTAAGCTGTCATAGATATAATATTTAATATATTTATTGCTGTTATATTTCACTTCAAATAACGACCAATGTTGATAATCTTTGTCGCATACTGGGAAAAAATATATACCATCGTTCTTTATTTTACTTAATAAACGTAATTGTTCATCACTTTTATATATATTACCTGGATCTATTACATTATCATTACACTGATTAATGAAGTGTATATAAAACACTAGATCTTCGGATTTTAATCTCTCTTTTAATAATAGATGATTAACTATAATATTAAATTGTCTTAAGAAACAGTTCTTTTGCTTACCTTTTAGTGATATTGTATTATAATTGTATGGATTTATAATTAATCTAACAAAATTTAATGTATTTTCTTCATTGCGTGAATAGAATAGAGAATCACCATCATCATCATCATGTATATTGACGTAAAAACAGGACAACTTCAGTCTGTATGATTTATATTCTAATAGTTTAGAGATATATTCTCTTAGCAAATCGCTCATTAGAATAACATCTAACTCCAATACTTCAATATTGTTGTAATCAGAATTCATAATCATAAATGTCACAGTAGCAGCAATATCTGTGGCTTCTGGAAAATTGCTCCTAACATTTATTATATTTATTTCATATTTACTTAGATTTGATATATATGAGGATATATATTTAAGATCTGTATTATAGTCATATGTATTAATTGAATCATATATTTTAATCATCCCTTTATCCTTTTCTATCATAATTAAATAGCATCGATGTGATTTAATTAATATGCTCATACTTTTATTATTATATAATAACATATTGTTACTTAATAGATTAATGTCATTAAAATCATATAATTGAAGTATATACCATATCTGATATATATTTAACTCCTTTTTTCCTATTTTATCTCTTACTTTTATCACATTTTCTAATTGTTCTTCAGTTAAAGTATCTTTACCATCATAGTCAGAAGTAATTTTTCCAAATATGCTATAAACTGCATTTTTAGAAGGATGTCTAATGATATCTGATAGAATTTTTTGGTATGTATCAGTTTTTCTTTTCTTTTTCTGAGGATTGACCTATTTAATAAAATAATAATAATACTAATTGCATATCCATTTTTCTTTTGAGTTTTTCTTGAAGATCAGTTGATATAGGAATGACTTCCACTGCCGATGAATTAGTCAATCTTATTTCGTTATCTTTGTTACTATGTTAATTATTAATATACATATCTATACACTGCATATAATGAATCATTATTTTTGTTCTTTTTGATTATTCTGAACTCATTTTTATCTTTTTGATTTTTTATTTTCTTAGTAAAAACAATTGCATTGCCATGCTGGGGGTTTGATACTTTTTCACTCAACTTTTTAATCGAATTCATTACCATCTTACTATTTTTTTTCTCTATTCTAATATTAACAGATTGTTTGATATTATCTATTACTGACTTATTCCTATTAATATCTTTATTTATTTTTTCATCATTTATTTCTTCATTGTCAATGTTATAACCATAATCTACATTATTATTACTTATATTGTAAAATAATTTTGGGTTTTCTTTTTGTAGTTCTTCTACATCCATAAAAAAAAGACTTCTTGGCTTGCAATGTGTTGTTGAAGAAATCGAAGTATTCATATCTTCAATTATATTTTCTATAAATTCTGTCCATTCATGACCCTCATTTTCAGATAAGTAACCATCTACTAAGCGTTCTATAACTTGATTATAACGTTCAACCTTACCATTCGTTTGAGGATGATAAGGCGAGCTTGTTATCTTTTTGGTATGATAATCTGCCATTAATTCATTCAATATATTGTTGACAAACTCAGGTCCGTTATCAGATTGAATAATTGATGGGGCGCCAAAAATTCGTATATAACTTTTAATATTTTCTGCTGTTTCTTTGGCACTTTTTGTCTTTTGACAATAAATCATAATAAAACTACTATAATGATCAATAATAGATAAAAGAAATTTTTCATTTGAATGATATTTGCTCATATTTATTAAATCAATCAGTATCCTTTCTCTTGGTGCATGAGATATGATTGGTTGCATTGGATTACTACGACTAATCTTCTTAATTTTGTGACAAACAGCGCATGCATTTAAATAGATTCTAATCATGTCTCTTGTTATACCAAAATATTTTGCATCACAATTAATATATTGCATCATGAAACGCTCTCTTCTATGCCCATGAGATCTATGAATATCATCCAATATATCAAAACTTTCTTCCAATTTCACTACCAACTTATCTTCGAAGTAGAGTTTATTATTCTCGACTTTATACTTTTTAAGTTTGTAATAATTAATGTTATTCAAATATTTGTCATACTTTTTCTGATCAAATGTCCATGAGTTTGTACCACTTAAGCATAATTTATCTATTTCTTCGTAATAGTGTTTGACATGATCAGCTCTAAGCAATGTATCAAGATCTTCATCAGATGACCTAATTATAAATATAGAATAATAAGTAAATAAAAGATATATAGGCTAATAAAGATTAGAACAATTTTGTAGATTTCAATCACATTTTCTTGCATAACCTAAATAATGAGTAAATTGTTATTTTACCAATAAAATTACTCAAATTGTCTGATAATATTCTATCTTCACATGGTTTTGTTTCTGAATCTCTCATGTTCATATAATAACATAAATCTAGGAATGATAATTGCAACTATCAGTTTGATGGATTATATGGTGTAGTTTTCTTCATTTAACGTGAATAGACTAACGCCTTAAACAGCATAACCCCACTAGAGTAATTACAGAATATATTGCCATATTTGATGTAAATTCCTTTCAGTTATACAAATATATCAAATAACAAATATATATATATATATATATATAGACTTACATTTTAAAAGATATAAATTTGAAAAGTTTGATATATGCTTGACATCATATTTATATTTTTCTTTAATGCTTAATTACATAATAGACTAAAATATATTATATCTCTTTATTATAGTATATTCAATTTTTCTATATTTTTTCCCTGGTAATATACGCTCATTGCGCTTAGATTTCAAGATACTTGATATTTACGCTTGATATAAGACCTAAACACAAAACAATCACATCTACATTTTAATAATATTCTTATATTACAATAATCTAAACATATACTTTTAAAATTACAAAAAAAGAAAAGAGCTTGAGAAAAAATTTGAAAATTGAAAAAATAATTCAAAGAGTATAATTCTTAATTCCTGTATAACTGATACATTTTTTCTATGCATCATCTAATGAAATTAATATTATATTTAATATATAAGTCAATTTTACTATTTAATAATAGTGTTTTCTTTTCATATTATGACAGTTTTTATATGTCATAAAAAGTAGTTTATATAGCAAACTAACAATATATAAACGTAAAACAAAGGACATATATTACGATTATAATGCAACTTTTTCATAAAAGTTTATAACTCCTTTATCGCGCAGATTTCTTTATCGCGCGCGACATGACGTTTCAAATTAGTGCAATGAGCAATAATCATTGCCTTGCACCTTCTGCATTGAATTCTGTTGTATTTTTCAAGGGGTTTCTTTAACACCACATCTTCATTAAAGTATCTATACACAGCATCTCTCGTTTTACCCATATACAATTGAAATGCAAAATGATAGCTCGAAATTCTCAAACCATTTTCTAAATATTCAAATAATTGCTTGAAATACATTAAGTAGTATGCAAAATATACTAAATAGTAATTTTGAAATAGTTTTTCTATTAGTTTATGAAATATATTATGTTATTATCATAACAAGTACTATTGATTATCAATTAACTGAAAATACCCATTCTATAGCTATACTTCTTAATTATCTATATGATATATGTGTAATATACAAAATTATTTATTATATAAATTTCATTTATGTTCAGTGACGTCAATCACCTTGAAATGTACATAATGTATATATATGCATATCAGAATATGATATACAGTATGTATATTCTATATAATTAGTATATATGCATAAACATATGATATTATATAATCATAAGAAAAGTAGATGACTATTATGCTATAATACACAATAATATATCCTTTTTAACATATGTTAGTATATCTAGATGATAATATGGAAAAGTTATAACAAAAAATCAGAAAAAATATACTACAGCATAACACATGGTAATATTACTATGCCCGAGCAGTAAGGGGCAGGCTTCTTTTCAGCTGAAAAAAAAGGGGCAAAAATAGGGCAAAATTCGAAAAGGACGCCCTTTATCGAACCCAGATATGATGATAATAATAGTAATAATAAACTAATTACTAGTGGGTGGAGATATTGTTGGAGTTGCAGCTGATGTAGCAGTTAGCGTTGTTCCTCCTACTGTTGATATCACTTTATATGATTCATTAAATGATACTCTATTTGATTCTTTACGAGGAGTAACGGAATTGTTATATGCTGATCCTAACACTCCAGAATCAACATTTATATTTCTCGTACTACCTATCCTCGTGCTTCCTGTTCTTAGAGACTCTCTTGAAGATTTTCTAGACTGTCTACCATGTGTTGATGAATTAGCGTTAGCAAGATTATAAAACATATATGGAAATGAGATAGTACACATTGCTAGAGGTTCTTCTATCAATACATTTGGTTTTACACTGAATCTACCTCTATTAGCTTGTTGTTTAGCTAAACTTCTTGTTTTCTTTGAATTAGAAGCACTTGCAGATGATGAACCAGCTGTTGTTGTCATGGCATATAAAAATATTGATGAAATCTTTGAAGCAAACTGTAATAACAAAACAGCTATCACTCCCAACTCAACTCCCAATCCTCTCATCATCATTAAAGTATCTGGTTGTTTCGACATCATAAGATTTAATGGAATTTCTAATATACCTAATACCAACATAACAGAAATCATTGATGCTAATGTCATTGATTCATTGAATTCTGAGGTGGCTTTTCTTGTTTTCCATGCTAATCTTGCACCATATAAAAACATCACTATTACTGCACCAATTTCTACAAATGTAAATATATCATTTTCTGTACATTCTCTTCTATAAACATCCTCTAAATAACTAGAATATTCTACACTGAATTCTTCTGTATAAACAGAAGGATCTACTACCCACCATATAGTAAGATAGACAATTTGAACTATTTCAATTAAAAGAATTATCTTTATCAACATCATATTAGAAATTTTAACTCTTTGCAAATCTTTGTTGTTGAATAATTTGTGAATTCTCCATGCTTTACACAACAAAATACCAAATAACAAATCAATTGATAATGCTAATAACCATACTCGACAGAAACATACTCCCCAATTTGGAACTAATGTAAAAATAAATCCAGATATACTTAACATGATTAATGAAAATAATGTATAATATAAAAATAAAGGTGAAGATGTTCTAATAAATTTCATATGTTTAAAATTAAACACTAATCCAGCAGAGGCAAGACAAGCAATAATAATAATCACCATCAACACTATTATAAGTATTTGTAATGGTTTACTATATTCAAACACAGATCTACTCTTACCCATCATACAATCATCAGATGATAGATATGTTAAAGTTGGATCTATTGATAATTGTTGTTTATTCTTTGGATAAGCTTGAACTAATGAACCAGATGTATATCGGAATATATAAATTGATTTTGTGGCATGGTTATTATAATTTACTGCTAATTTACCACTTGGACTATCAAAAGAAACATACTTCAAACTCAGTTTTATATAATCACCTGTTGGCCATTGACCTTCACCAGTTGTATGTTGTTCTTTTGAAGCATATTCTATTGCAGATTTCCATAAATACAATGAAGAATAACTTGTTTCTAATAATTCTGTTAATTGAAATGAATTCTGGAATTGAGCTGCTACTGAATATGAAAAAGATTTAGCTGAGGTTGTTGAAACTGAATCTGCATAATTTGAAATAATATAAGTTCCAGATAACATTCTTTTAGCTTTGGCACTATAATCAGCTGGATCATAATTAGTTTGAATTAAGGTTAGAGAACTTACATCAATATCTAAGTCAACACCAGTTTCTAAGAATTTGTTACTCTCTTTACCTGCATATAACACCACTGTAGCTCTTGTGCTTTCTGTTAATCTCAAACTATCAATATCAGATATTAATCTACTATAACTATTTGTATTATAAGCAGAACTTAAGAAAGAACCAATGAATTTCATTCCTTGACTTGGTAAATATCTTGCTATTGCATCAACTATTATTTTTGTTGAATTTTCTTCATTTCCTACTACATATAGTTCAGATATTCCCATTTCTTTTACATAAGATACTAATGGAATTACATTCTGAGTTATTGTTGATCCTGTACTTATTACTTTATTATTACAAATAGCACCATTATCTTTTCCTATATAATAGAATATCACATCAACACCAGAAGCAGCATCTAAATATCTTGCCACTTCATCTCGACATTTTGAAGTCATACAACCAAATATTGCTTTAGCTTCTGTTTCTGTTGATATTGATCTGGTTGTGGTATAGATTTTGTTAAATGTTAAAAAGTAATGATCACCTACTATTTGTCTTCCATTTACACCATTTTGTTCATTTATTAGACCAATAGCCATATCTTCAATCAATAAATTATATTGCTCAGTTTTACCACCTACATCTATTTCATGAATAAATGCAATATGAATTGGATCAATAAAATAATCATTTGAATTATAATTCTTCCAATCACAAATATGACCAATATATTCTGAATTCCATTGATCATATATACTTGCATCAAAATAATCAGAAGGTTTCCAATCTATAAAGATTTTATTCTCTTTGGTAATATAACCACTATAAATATTTCGTTTGAATATATGACTTGGTGATAATTCGATTGTTCCTGATGGAACATCTACATAGTATTCATACAGTATCTTTATCTCATTTACATCAATACTATTTGATGAAGCAATCATATTCTTCCAATATAATAATAAAGCAAATGCACTTTCATATTGTGTTCTTCCTTTCATCTGTTCACCAATATTGATATGCAATTCTTGCAAAAATGTTCCTGCTAATGTTGGAATATCTACACTTGTTAATAATGGATCACTTAATGATTCAAAATAACTTCCTATTACTCTATGACCTGATAAATATTCTGAACTCAATTCATTGAAAATGTTTTCATCAAATAATGTACTAATTATTGTATATTTCGGATATTTTATTCCTAAATTATAACAATCTTTAAAGAATTGAACATAATGCTCTTTGTTTTCTAATGTAACTATTATATAACCACCATTTCCAGCTGCTCCTTGTAATATTTGTCTTAGTTGTGATTCAGTATTTTCAACTTTTATACTGTATTCTAGATTACCCATTAATAATATATTTAAATAACCTAAATTTGATACTATAAAATCATTTAATGCAACAGTAAAATTAGACAGTGAATGGACTAATAATACGGATGTTACATCTTGAAGAACTCTTCTTACTGTTGCTACTGCGAATTTGACTTGGATGTAATTCACTTGCTATTACATTCTGTGGACATTTCTGACTATAAACATGACCACAGAAAAAGAATAACTTCTTTGAACCTGACATTTCATCAACAATTGTGTCAAAATCATCTGCATCAAATCCACCAAATATATAACTAATACTTGCATCACTCAATATTTTAGTGATTAATTTATGATAATTACTTCTATCAGAAGCTAAATCGTATGCTTTATAATATAATTGATATTTATTCAGTAATGGCTCATTATTATTTATATATGTTATACCAGATATTACAGCATCAAATATTGGTCTTTCAACACTTCGATGAATGCCAGAAAACGATGTAATTATTCCAATTAAATAGGTTTCTACTTCACCACCATCTCCTATTAAGGGATTGTCAAAATCACATATCTTATATTTTGTATAATCATTTATCATCTCATATGCACTTGGAAAATGAGCATATTTTGTTGAATACATCAATCTACTTACTTTCTTATCATCAATCCAAGATAACATCATTGTTTTACCCATATATTGATTATTAGAAAATTGAACTTCACCTTCAGGTGATTCTAATGTTGTTTGTCTTAGTTGTTTTCTTAATGGACCTATTTCAGTTGAATTGATTGTATTTATTGCTTTGGCCCATAATTTTACTGAAGAATATAAAGATGAAACTATATCATTTAGATAAACTGTCTTTTTATCTATTCTATCCAACATATCATTTTTGAACTGTTCATTTGCTGGTGAATCATTTTCTAATCTGTAAGAATGAATTATTTCATATCCACCATAATCTGATAATAAAAATGTAGCAGTTGGATCAGACACAACAATATGGAAGAATGGTTCTCCAAATTCATATTTATCAATTTCTTTCTTTATTGATGTATAATCTTTTAATGCTCCTTTAAAAATCATGCAGATCCTTTCTCCTACTTTGTTTTTCAAATCTACATATTCTTTCATATATTTAGCTACTAATTCAAAAGTTAATGCATCATCTACTTTTATATATAATCTATTCAAATAATTACTTATATATTGTGCATTATTAGCATCATCTGTATTCATAAAGGCTATTAAAAACCTTGTATAAAATCGATTTGATAAAACATCTAATACTTCATCATATAAACTAATATGATGACTAGCAACAAATGTATTTGGTCTACATTTATTAATGTCATATTTATAAATATAGAAAACTAGAATGTTATTCTTTACAAGTTCACTTTCAACTTTATCCAAACATTGTCTTCTTACAGAAAAGAATATGGCTAATGGTTTAGATTGAGCAAATTCCAATAATTTTTCTGCACATATATCTGGGTTTGAAAGTGTATCATAGATTTGAGTCTTTAATTGCATTCCTTTTACTCCTCCTGCATTATTTATTTCATCAATTGCCATTTTAAATGCATCTACTTCACCTAAGTTATATTCTTGCAATTCACCAGTTAAACATGATTCAAGAACTACTTTTGCAGCATCAATCTTATAATAATTATCATTTTTACCTTTTGGATCAAATGAACACATATAACCAAATGTTGAATCTATATTCCAACTCCAAGGCATTGGAGATTCTTTATTTACTTTGGAAAAGATTGTTGTTATTTTTTCACCATTTTCATCAAATTTTGCTACTACAAATGGTAAAGATACAAAATGACTTTCAGTAAATGAAATATCACCATTACCATCAGTCACTTTACATCTTTTATCTATTAATTGAACTTTTATTGCTTCTGCTTCATCTGATTCTAATTGTTCTACAGCTTTCATCCACAATTTTATTGCAGCATATGATGAATCAGCAAATGCAGTTGGAGTGACACTATAAGTGTATTGATACACCAATGCATTAAATGTCTTAGCTGTTTCTGTATCAACATCATGGAAATAATGGGATAAAAGATAAACATCATGTTTTGAAGAGGATTTATAGGATAAGTATTTCTCTTCATCTGATACAAAATCAACAAATAAATATTTACTTCGATCTATTCGGAGAGTTTCCATATTATTCAAGAATAACTGTAGATTATTTTCATCAAATAATATTATTGCTATTATTCCACCATTTTCTATTTGTTGCACAGCAGATGATAATCTATCAAGTGTTGGTGGCAATGAATCAGATATTATTAAATCTTCTTCAACTGTTGTAAACATACCACTTCCTTCATCTCTCAGTATTTTTGATACAATTGGAGATTCTACATCATCACCTGTTACTATTAATAAACTCTTTTCTACATCTATTGTAATTAGATATTCCAACAATCTTGAAACATATTGATTTGGCAATAAACCTAAATAGAATGTATCATTTCGACATTCTTGACCTATAAATTTCTCTGGATAAAAGTAAAGAAGATTAGTATAATCATTCATTACATTTTGCACATGTTCTTTACAATCTGTATTAGAACAACCTACTATAACTTTCACATCATACTCATCTATTGCCTTTATTATTTCTTTTTCAACATCTGCTCTTGATGAATCTAAATTTATTATCACTGGCAATGCAATATGTTCATTTAATGGACCTAAATCAATTCTCTCATGCAATGCTGTTAATGCACCATATAATCCTTCTCTATCTCTCTCTGTATCTAAACCTGAAATTGAATATAATAATGCAACATAATATGGCTGATATGAACTATAATAGTCATTCTGAATATCACACCACAGTAAATTACTTTTTGAATATAAGGATATAAACGGTAAATTAATAATCAATTGTTGTGACATATAATCTAATTCTTTTTCACCTTCAGACATTTTTACACCTTTCCATATCAACACTTTACTCTTTAAGTTATTGTCTGACTCAAATCTTAATCTTCCAAGTATTGTATCTACATCTGTTGAATAAGCATATTTCTTAAAAGCATCTTTATCTGTTGAACCAGCTTTTGTTAATATAGCTGATAAATATTCAATACCTATTTCACCTCTTATAGAATTTTGATCAATTGAAGTTATAAAAGAAAATTTTGAAAAGAATTCTGAATCAAATTTTGCTTTTAATGGTCTTCCTATTTCATCATTTATATCAACAGTATTAATATAATAATGACCATTAAATGCATCACCTATTTCTTTAGCAGCTGCTCCATCAAGATTCATATTTATAGTAACATATTTTGGAGGTAGTAATTTGTATTTTGCCAAACTAGTGATAAACAAAGATGCTGATGGACCTTCTAGAAATGATACTAACAAAGTATAACCAGTTAATTTGTATTGCATGAAATTAACTATAGCATCCATATCATTATTTTCTAATGGTAAGGCTAATTCTATATCAAAAGATATTTGATAGTTCGATAATTCATCCTTTATATGACTAGCTAATGATTGTGAAAATGTTCTTTTAGAATATAACAATACCAAATTCTTCTGTCTATGAGCAATAATCCAATGTAATAAAACATAATATGAAGTAGTTGGAAGACCACAATAGAAACAGGTTTTACAACATGTCTTTCCTTCATAATCAATTGGAATAAATATACTTCCATCAATTTCTTCAGTAACTTCTTGTAGAATTTCTCTAGCATTCTTCTCAAAACCTCCAAAGAAATAATAGGTATTATATTCTTTAACATATTTCATTATTGTATTTCTTGTTTTAGTATTATCATCTGTAGCTGTAAATGCAATTACATTTATATATTTATTCAATATTCCACCATTTTCTAAATTCAATTTATCTGCTGTTAATTTTATAGCTGCAAAATAGGGAATTGAATCTTGGAAATAAACATCTCTATATGGCAATACTATTCCTATATTGAATGGTTCTTTGGTGTATTTCTCACCCAATCCATCTCTTATATTACATAAATAGATAGTTTCTGGATTCCAATCTGTGTAATATGGTTCTGGTTGATATGATTTGGATATTGTATCATATGGAATGATATAACCATTTGGCGATATTTTACCTATATATAATGGTAAATTCAAATGATTATTGGAATAAAACTTAAGTGTTCCTAATTCTGTTTCAGTTTCTACTTCATATAATTGTTTCTTTATTGCATCAGTAGTGAATTCTGGACTATTTCTTGCTGCATTTATTAATATCTTCAATGTATCATAAACAACAATATCAGCAAAATCAGGGAATGTTCCATTTCCAGATGCAAAAGAATAAGAAGTTAAGAATTTGTTTATTGATTCAGATCCATCATCTACAAATGGAGTAACAACAAAATGACCAGCAGCATGTTCATCAAATTTTAAATGATTCTCATGAAGCATATAAACTGTATATTTCTTTACACATTCTTCATTACTAGGATATAATCTACAGATTTTATTATAGAATATTTCAAAGAATTTTTCTGCATTTGTTTGATAGAATAAAGCAATTACTAATGCACCTGTTGAGGAAGTATGATATAAATCACTTATTTTTAAACTCAAATCTTTATCAAAGTTTTTATCATCTATTGCATATTCATTATATGATAATTCTAATCCTTCTAACATTGATTTCATTAAATGAACTCTATTTTTATATCTTGTTACATTTGTATAGATTATACTAATTGGTAATCTATTGTTGAGACTTGAGATATATAACACAAATGGTAATATTAATTGATTTTGTGTTGGATAAGAATAATAAACAGATGTTTGACATTGATTTCCATTGTTATAACCAACAGACATAAATAATGACTTTTGAGGTAAAGCAGG
Organism: Proteromonas lacertae; assembly: GCA_002245135.1. Taxonomy (NCBI): domain Eukaryota; class Bigyra; order Opalinata; family Proteromonadidae; genus Proteromonas; species Proteromonas lacertae. The sequence continues at coordinate 55,691 of NGBS01000021.1, forward strand.
AATGATCGCATCTTTAACTTCATGATCACAGTTTGATATTATATACTGAATATCTCTTTGTTGTAATCTAATCAACAAAGCAGCTGCATCATCTTGATTTGCAGGACAATCATGTAATTCATAGTTTATAAATCTTCCTTGAACTCCACCATCATGATTAAATGATGCTATTAATTCTATTTGAGCTAAATAAGTATAATGATATGCTATGTTATAATCACTTCCAGTAATTGGAAATATTATTGCAATACCCATTATTGTATCTTCTATTTCTATTCTGGGTGGATCAATTGAAAAATCACTTGTTATATATTTATTATCATGAATCAAGTAAAGATAAGGATTTGGGTTAATTGGAGATAAAATTCGAATGAATGTCTTAATCACTCTCTTTTCAAAATACTGTAAATAGGATGGTAAAGACATATAATTGTTTTTAGACACTTTTACTTCACCTTGTGGACTTTTTATCACATTATTATAGAAATAGGTTCTTAAGGTAAAACTACTTAAATCTTCAGGATTAGTTTCTAAGGCTGCTTTGATTGCTATTAATGCATCATATAAACCTAATTGAAAATCAGCTGTCAAAGATTTATTATCTCCTTTATATTTCTGAAGTATACTTAAAAATAACAGATTATCTTCATTTTCTACATCTGTTGAATAAATTGAAGTAAAATAAACATCATCTAAATAATCCTCATCTTCAGCAGAATAAAGAACTTCTTCAGTATAATCAGATAGGATTATTGTATCTGCCATTGTATTACCTGTATCATTCTTATAATCTCTATATGCTTTAACAAATTCATATGAATCTCCTTTTATACAAGTTATTATTGTTACTGTTACATGATTTTCATCTGCATATTTGATTATTTCTTCAGCAACTGCTGTGAAATTATGATTGTCTTTCTGTAAAGCAATTTCATGATTCACTTCATTAAAAGCACCTGTATATTCTTGAAAGTAAGTAAAGATGTTTTTACTATCTTTATCATCAGTATAATACACAATTATCTGTTTAAATCCAAGTGCAAAACTAACATGCACAATTGGTGGAACATTTTGATTTGGAATACTATTTGCTTGGATTATATTCTGATAAGAAACTTCACCACCACTTGGAGTTAGACTAAACAATAATTTGTCTTGCTTTATTAATATATCAGATAAGGCATCTCTTTCTTCTGGAGTTTTTGTACCACAATAGAATAAGACACTTGAATCATTCTCATAACTCTTTACTTGTTGTTGTAATTCTTCTATTGAATTATAATGAAAGTATAATGGAATGATTTCTCTTCCATTTATTCCTCCATCTTGATTGACAATATCAAATATTACATTCAAATGATCCATTATTACATTATTAATATATGTATGTTTATCATAAATCAAACCAATTTTGTATTGTGGAAGATCTACTATTTGAACTACACCATTAGTATAAGCACATTTTACTGTTTTATTATGAATAGTAAATACTCTATCATTTGATATTTGATTCAATATATGATCAGAATCAAATCTTTCTTTCAGTTGAAATATCCCTAATTTTCCTTGAGCATAACCACTATAATATATTTCATATTGATCATATGCAGGATTTTGAACTGCTTGATGATAAATATATTCTTTGTAATATGATGGTAAATAGGAATATGCAGATTGAATTGATTGTTGTAATAATGAAAAGACATTAATTATCAAACCAAATTCTGGACACATTGGTATTTCTCTTCCTAATAAAGTCAAAAAATAATCTCTATATGGATCAACTAATTCAGATGACATGTTGTTACTTGAATGAGCTAAATAATAATAACCTTCTACATTGTAAGTAAATGTTTCATCATAGTCATTTTGTGATACAAATGATTCATCAAGATTATAAGCAATTACACTGAAATTGTTGTTTATATTAATGTTATTCTCATTAAATGCTTTGAATAAATTGTTGAAATACCATTCTTCTGCTACAACAAATACACCAACTTTATCACCACTTTCTACTGTCATATTTGATACAGTTCTTGTCACATTCAAAGCAGAATATTCATCATTATCTATCATATATGATATTACTATCATCTTTTCATCATATCCTCTTGATACTAATTCATTCACCAATAATTCAACACTCTTTTCACCATATTCAGTTCTTGTTCCAACTACAATCATTCTGTTAAATTCATTTGTCTTTTGAACAAAATCAGCTGTCATTTTAGCATACATACTTGTCAAAAAATTGCCAAATATTACATTATCTTCACAATAATCACCTGCTGTTTTACCAATATAAAACAATTGAATGTCATATGGTCTTAATGCACCAGCTAAATCTTTCATTTTATCAGGTTCAGCAAACATAAATAATGTGTGTAAATTTGATTCATTATAGTAACCTAATATTTTACTTGTCATTGCTTCAACACCTGTATCTGAATCAATTGGAATTCCAGTTATTTTCATACCCTAATAAATCATCCTATTACATAGAATAGAAATAATAAAATATACTTCTAATCTGCTTATCATTTTCATGAACAAATATTCTTATTAATTTCATTTTAAAGTCTTTCATTCTAATCACAAATCCAATTGGCAAATAAGAAAGAGTTTCATTTCCATCTTCTTGAGAAGTTAGGAAATTACATCCTTCAGTTTCTAATTTTCCATAATACTGACTTGGAGTGAAGGATTTCTTTTCTCTTATTGTATATGCAGCTTTTAAATCACTTCCATCTTTCTTAACAAGATAAAATGGTGTTGATAAATAATGATTAGATAATAAATACATTGTTCCTCCCAAATATTCAATTGGTTTGTCATATAATAAAGATAGAAATGTGTGAATTTCAGTTGCAGGATATTTGGTTGATTGTTCAAATATTTTTGTTAAAATACCAATCAAAACGACTTCATCAAATGAGGATGGATCTTTATCTAACCTATAATCAGTTATGATGTTATTTGGATCAGCTTCACTTCCTGTAAAACCAGAAACATATAAATTCTGTAAGTTATCCGCTACATTTAAATCTTTGAAAGATATTCCTCCTGGAAGATATACTATTGGATGCATATCATCATTCTCATTCGCACTAATTCTAGCAGATATAATATTATCTATTTTCGCTTTACTAAATGTTGTTAATGTTGCAGTTTTAGGATATTTTGATAATGCATCTAAGTATTTTGCTTCATCGTATGTAGATTCAGTAGCATTATACACAATGGTAATACCATATAAATGAGCAGAATATTCAAATCTTTCTAGATAGAATTGATCATAAACTCCATCTCCCATCAATAACACAACTTTACCATTATCAATTATTGATATTATCGAAAATACTAAATAAAATATATTATGAATATCATACAGTCATCAATTACAGGAATCACTGATATACCACTGATGAACGATTTTGAACATCTTCCTGTGCTTACAGTATTTAAACACCAAATGATTAACTTATCATTAGATAGCTCATCTGTTTTCCAATCAAACATCTCTTCAGTACAAACGGCAAAGGCTAAATTCCTATCATCATCTACAATGCTCTTAGTAGCTGTCTTAAAATCATTTTCACCTGAATATGAATAGGCATTATAATCAAATCCATCATTGAGTTGTTTGAATTTTTCAAATATTGCAGTGTAATCTGTATCAGATGTAGTCTTCAAATATGCTATTTCAAGGGAATAGCAAGTTGTTAAAAGTGTTAAAAAGAGCAACATCTAAATAGAATTGAAATAACGATTCAAAACGTCAAATTCTGATCTTCCTTTTATATTCCCCAAATGAAAAAATAAAGAGAATATAATCCACTATTTAATATCGGTATGATCTATTATGACTATCTTCAGATAGTATTTTGTGATTAATTTCTTCTATCAATAAATTATTTGTCCACAAATGTTTCAAATACTCATATCTTTTGATATCTAGATGCATCAACGAATTTGCAAGTCTTGGATTAACTTCACCATAATTATCAATATAAGGCTTGATCAAACACACAGATGCTTCTTTATACAGTAAAATGATCTAAATAGCAACAAATATATGAAATAGATATACAGAATTCGAATCAAATATATATAATATTCCCAATTCGCCATGATAGTTAGTTGTATGTATTGTGCCTTCACCTTTTCCATTTTTGTCTTTACAACAGTTAGACTTAGGACATATCATCTTACCACATAATAAACATATACCTTTACCTGTTTTTAAAGGACAAACATCACAATGCTATTTAAAGAAATATATAATAATAATAATTATTATATACTTGTTTTGAATACTGTTTAATTAATTGATTTCTACTAACTGGCAAATCAAATAATACATTTTGTAATGGAATTCTCAATACTGAACAATCATAATAATTATAACTCTTCATTAAATAACTCGTAATTTCAACAGTGGATGGATATAACAATCTATCTAAATAGAAGAATTTAAATAAACCAGTAGCTGTTAAATCTTTAAAATCAAACACGTTTGATGTGTTAGATATACATTCCCATAGTAAGTAACATAACTGACTAATATGAAACAAGGAATCATTGAGAATTGTGTTTAACTGATTAATAGAAAAATATCGTTGTTCAATTACATTTGTTTCAACTAAATAACATACAAAACTATGAATAACACTACAACAACTCTCTTCTTCTTTATTTCTAATTATTGTTTCATTACAATAACATCCATTGTCTATTAACCAGAAAAGAACTGACATTTGAAACTTTATTAATAAATTAAAATATGATGTATTACTATTACATTTAAATAAATCAAATAGCAATCTACAGAATGGATCAGAGAGTAAATTAGAATCAATTTTCAAGGCAGATTTATAGATATGATACTGTATTGTTAAGAATAAACTTTGAATAGGCTTGAATGGTTCAAACTTTCTTTTGATCAAAATATAATGTTGCAAATTAAACACTAAGTAAGTGAGTAGATCTTCTGGCTTATCTGCTTTAATACTATTAATATATTGCAGTGAAGGTAATGATGGGAATGGATAGCTATATCTCCACAAAGTATAATAATTATTATTATTGTAAGAACTAGATGGAGATGATGAAGATGATGATGTTGTTAATGAAAATAGTAATAATTCATTTATATCTGGTTTAACAATATGACCTTCATATGGAGATGGTAGAATAAGATTATAAAACATTTTGCAATATAAACTATATAATAATAATATATATATTATATATATATATATACCAATAGTCATATTCATCACCATCTACATCATTAAATGGTGATTCTATCGAATGCCTCATATAATTCCTTTCCATTGATTTATAACAACTAGAATGACAATAATGACCACAATAATTGAACATTTTTATCTTTGTATTGTAAAGAGGTGTAATTTGATGAAATGCGAAGAATATAAATGGATTATCGTATGTCTCAGTCTGTTTACATACTAAACAGAGTCTTATATTAGAAAGATCATTTGGATTAATATCACCAAATACAGATGATGAGGGGATTAATGCGTCTATTATTGTATTCTCTTCAATATGGTTTAGTTTGGAGAATTTCTGTTGTTTTTTCTTCATTTCTGCCATTCTTCTTTCAATCATTGTATTCTTTGTATTTTTCATTTCTTTTTGTTTTGCCTTATTTCTGTTTGCTATTGTTTTTATACTGATTTTTCTACTTTGAATATTAGACTGAACATATTTCAATATTTCATTATTAGTTAAATTAATTTGAACGGAATTAATAATTTCAATCATCTCTTGATGTTGCAGTATAAAATTAAAGAAATTGTTGGAATTAAAATAGATTGCACGATGAATCATACTCAAGCATTCATAAGTAACAGTTTTAGAATTCCTATTCAAATATAATAAATACTTCCATAACATTCCATAATATGTATTTGAACCATAAACATTATTCAATATATCAAAATCAGGTGAAGAAAAATTATAACAACTATTTAATGAATCAAATGAAAATGGTATATGATCAACTTTAAAATTGAAAATTATATAATTTTCAATTGAAAAGTTGTTCATTTTTGGTTTATAATGACTGTTTATCTTATACAATGACGGTTCTTTTATACTTTTATTCTCAACACTACAATTACATTCATTTATTATCCTATAACAAATATTTGAAATTTCTGTTTTAGATTCATTATTCATATGGAAATAATTCTTTACACTTTCCACAATCTTTCCAAATGACATTGATTGAAAGTACAATTTATTAATAATGAAGGATTTAATTCGATTATAATTATACTCTTCTATTTTACAGTTATTATTTGGAATATAATTGTTATTGAACAAGATAAATATAAAATATATAAATTGTATAACATAGAAGTCTTTATATTCACATTTATTAATTTGAAACATTCCAAATCTCTTCATTATATATGCTAATGGATCATCTAAACCAGTAAGGAAGATCTGAAGATAGTGTATAAATATTTCTATATTGTTCATTGTGTATAGTGATCTTATTCTCTATAATTAATAAAAAAATGATTAAAAATACATAAAATTTCAAAATATTACCGTTTCTAATCCACATATTTGATCTGGCTTGAACATCAACAATCTAAATAAATACACATAAAGCATGAATAATATATACAAATAATCTAAGTGGTCCTTCTATCATTAATATTATTTGTTCATTATCCATATCACAAATTATATCATTCAACGTAATTATGCCATTAGTTATTCCATATTCAGCTATAATACTATACAAATACTCCAAAGGCCAAAAGAAGCTAGCATTTGTTAAATAAGGATGAAAATTCGATTTACATTTGTTAAAATAATGACAATTTGACTGAAGTATATTTCCTTGAATAATTTTTAGTATTTTCATAATATAATCTCTATTCTTTGTCATTGTAAAGAATATAGAAATGGTATTAATAATGGAATATAATGAGAGAAGCGTATAGTTATTATATAAATGATTGATTTTATCTAAGTCTTGAAGAATGTGCATTCTTATATATCTCTTTATATTACAGTGATTCTATGGATTAATTATTACATATATAAATAATATACATAACTTTCAACTAGTAAATTAAGATATGATACAATATTTTCATCAATTTTAAGTTGATAAAATATTTCAGAAGATTCCAAGTCTGGTTTGAATAAACTAAAATTGGATATATATTTCATGAATTCTACATTGATAAACTTTTTGAATAAACTACTTGTCATTCGTAGATTAAGGTTTATAGCATGATTATAAAAGAACTATTAATAAATAATAATAATAATAATAAAGTAAATATACTGGAAATATCTTTAAATAATCACAAATACCTTTTTCTCTCTTCAACAATTCTATAGTAACTTCTTCATTTAATAATTGGTATAAATTATGTGATTGTAATGTATATAAACCATGATGCATTTTAATTTGACATATTTGATATTGATATAAACTAATTAATACATTAATATATTCAATTTTGAAGTCTATATCGCTTACTAGTGACAATATATTTTCAATTAATTGACAATCATTGGGGAATAGTCTTTGAGATATTTTTACAAATAAATATAACAATGATTTTGATCCAACATTCTTCTTTTCAATCTAATTAATATATTAATAATATATATATATATATATATATATACAAATAATCTACCTACAATATTAGAAAACTGTTGATTTGTATAAGCTGTATTAAATAACCACTTCAAACATACTTCAAACATTTTATGATGTAAGAATTGAGTTTTATCCATTATTACATAGGAAGGATAATTAGAAGAAAAAAATCTATCTATTTCTAATTGTTGTATATTTCTATATATAATTTTATTGTTATTTAATAGGGATTGAACTTCATCATTAATATCATCGTTTGACTTTGTGATAAATATGTTTTCTATACATTCTCTAGCACTTTCACGAGTTAAAAAATAATTAGATAATATAATTAAATGTGAATGAGGTTTATATCTCTGTGAAGCGAACAATTTAACATATTCCATAAAATATGAATGTATAAATGACAGTATTTCTCTACATGTTTCTTCATAAGCACAGATCGTTTTTTCTTGCATTATATAAGAGATCTCACCACTATAAAATCAATATACAAAAACTATACGAGTGTTCTGGACATGAATGAGATTTGATAATGTATGCATCATCGCCACAATCACATTTTCCATCTTGATAATGTAAGTAAGTGTAAGAATGGCCTAAATGTTCTTCTTCTCGAAAACACTCCAAACAATACACACTATCATTCATTTTCTAATATAAAATATAACAATTAACCATACAGAACATGTATCGCAATGAACCGTAAACTCACCGGCTTTAATGCGTCTACTACAGGTACTTCTTCCGCTAAATGATTTCATATTGTTAACTCCAGTAGACTGAAATACTTTGCTATTTAAATACCCCTCTAGCTGGTTTAAACGACATTTTAGAATAGAATCTGTCATTGACATGTAAATTACATATATAATTTTTAAATTTTTTTGAAAATAGTTTGTATGTAAATGATTACTACTAAAATTTAAAAGTAAACATGTTAAAAATATGCAAATAACACAATAATAATAGTTAAGAAGTATTAATTCTATTTATAGCCAGAATTGCCACTTCCTCCATACCCACCTCCACTCCCATTGTTTGGAGGATAATCATAATAGCCTTTTGAATCATACTGGTTAGAAGAACGAGGAACGTTTCCATAACCAGAATTACCTTGATAACCACCATTATTAGGAGGTGGAACATATCCACCACCTTGACCACCATAATTACCAGCAGATGGAGGATAACCACCAGCATTACTTGAGTTATTTGACATACTACCATTATTTGGAGCTTGTGGTAAATAAGTATTTCCATAACCACTACTACCACCAGAATATGGGTTTGGTGGTGGTTGTGGAGGCATAGAAGAAGGATAATTTCCATATCCACTAACAACTTCACCACGATTATTACCATACTGTTGAGGTGATTGTGATGGTGGTATATATCTCATAGATTGAGATGGAGGAGGAATTGGAGGGGAAGTTGATGAATTATAGTATCTATCATCATATCTCGGCTGCTGAAGTGGTTGTTGTTGTGGTGGTGGCTGATAATAATAATTATTACCACCATTATTACCAGGAACTCCACCATAACTATGATGATGTGAATTACTGTTATAATAATCACTATTACTACGTGAGTCATATCCACTACCACCTCCACTATTACCTCCGCCGTATGGATCATATCTATTATTATTATTATTATTATTAGCATGTGGCAAAATAGGTTGTGAGTAATTACTATTAAATCCACCATTTCCTCTATTATTATTATAATCATAATTATTATAATTTCGATGTCTATTATTACTGCTATTTCTACTATCATAATCATCATTTCTAGAGGAAGGTCTATTATTTCTACTATCATAATAATAATTATCTCTATTATTATTATCTCTGTAATTCCTATCTCTATCTCTATTGTTATTATAATTATCATTATTATATCTTGCTCTCTTAGCAGGACGTTCATCTTCACGATCTCTACGTGGTGGACTTCTTCTTCTCTCATATTTTGTATCACTCTATAGAATAAATAATAATTTAAAATACATTTGTAGTTTTTCTCTTTATATTGATTGATTCTACTTTAATTCTTTTGTTATTAAACATCATATTATTCATTTCAGTCATAGCTCTATCAACACCTGATCTTTCTAAGTATTCAACGAAACAGGGACCTTTGATTCGTAATTCATTACCCATTTTTAATGGCATTGAAATACATTTGATTTGGCCATATTCACTAAACTTTTCTCTTACCATCTATTAATTAACAATTGAATAAAGGAATGAAAATGGGAGAAAAAAAGGAGAAAAGTAAAAAATAAGTGTTAAACAATATAATAAAAATTGAATAATATACTGCTGGTGTTGTAGTATCAGGTAATCCAGTAATACAGACTTGAGTCACCAAATTATCTGCAAATATTGCATCAATGTTCCTCTGTGTATTCATATCAGTTCTAATCACAATATCATCATATCGATATCCATCCAATAATGACTTTGCTTTACTACAATATGATTTATTACAAAACTTTAATGCACCAGAAGTCCAGCCATCTTCGTATAACACTTGTTCTATTGGATTATTATCATTCAAAGCAGGAATTAACAGTTCTTTGAATTTTTCTAATAACTTGTTCCAATTAGTAGTTGGCTTTAAATTGTTAATAATTAAATAGACTGGATCATGAGCTGGCTCTGGAACACAATAACAATCTTTTATTATTATAATTTCTTCATCTCTGACGCATATATCTCTTTCTTCTTTAGTTTGGAAATGTAAAAAGGCACTGTAATTTGGCATCTATATAATAAATAAATAACAATAAATATATATACTGATCTTGTTGGAGTTTGCATATAAACTTTAACTATTTTTCCATACTTTTTAAACGCTTCTATTATGTCTTCTTTGGTTATATTCTTATTCAAATGACCTACATATACACTGTATGAACGATTTGCACCATCTTCATCTTCTTTATTTGGTTTTGATTCATCTTCTTTTGGTTTTTCTGTAGTTTTTTCTTCTTCAGTTAAATTTGCCTTTTTATCTGTTTCTTCTTCTAATTTATTACTCTTCATTTCATTCTTTTCATCTTTTTCTTGATCATCTGTAATATCTTCAAAAACTTCAGTCAACTTCATCATTACTTTTGTTATCAGCATTATTACTGTCAGTTTCTACAACTTCATTTATATCATCTTCCATATTTATTGCTTCTGCATTTTCATCAGCATCTTCTGTTTTTTCTTCTTCTTCTTTTTCATCAATTTTTTCAAATGGGTTTATATCAGCTTCTATTAACCTTTTAATCTAAAAGAATAACACATTAACACAATACTAGCTCATTTTTTATTCCTTTTGTAGGTAGCTGATGTTGTTTCAATAAAGATTGCAATGCTTTCACTGTCAGCTTTTTAAATTCTTCCTCTGCTTTCTGCTTGTCCATAAAATCAAAATAAAAGAATAACAAGATTCAAGCCAAGCTTTTAGTTGATTAATTTTAAAATTGAATGTCAAAAGTCTTGTTTGTAACCCTATTTTTGTTTGCTTCAACATTGTATGCTTTGATATTTTAAACAATATAGAGCAATGAAACCATCTTTAGAGATACATGATGTACAAATATATATATTTATTTCTTTAGTTGTCATTACAATTAGTCGAAAATTATACTGATTTGGACCAAAGCAAGTTTTTAAGTGAATTCATCCAAATTAGTGGAATTAAGGCTGAATGTGTAAGAATTACTAAGCAATGGACAATTAAAAACTCATTCTTGAAATTTAATTGTCTTCAAGATAGTACAGTAATTGACATTAACTTTGTTCAATATCTTTTTTTGCAAGGCAGATTGAATAATCTTTAATACATTAATATCTGAAGCATGTGCTACAGCTGTTGATCCAAAAGAAGAAATAATCAAACAAGTAAGTGAACACAAATATAAATCAATGACATACCCAATAGCAGCTGCTTACTACAATCAAAATATGGACCTTAGTGAAGTGACTATAGCATTGTTTTGGGGACTTTTTATATACTGTTCTTTGATAATCGTTGAAAGAATCTCCTGTATGATTATTGGTACTAAGCCAAAGAAACCTTAAGAATATTAAGACTCTTTCAAGTTGTTTTTTTTTGTGTTTGGTATTTCATTATTTCTGTTATTATGAAAGGACAAAATTTGTGTTTTTTTGAATTTGTCAAACCTTTTTCGCATTTTTTAATAGAATGAGTAATAACGATGGTATAATTGCTTGATTATGTTACTTTAGAACATTTGTTAGAATCAAATTATGAAGAACCTACAGTATGATCTTTTTTGCTACATTATTATTTTAGACTTCAAAACCACGTCCTAAATTGGTAAATACTTTATCAATATCTAATTCTTCTTGGAATTACACTGTCTTTTCATTTGCTTTCGGACACTTCTTAAATGGTATGTGTGCTGGAACTTGGTTTAGTTACTTGTTTGTATTCCTTAATTCTGTTCCAAGATTGAAATCAGTACCTGCAGGAATAGTTATGTTTAGTGGGCAAGTATTAACTTCAAATTCTTTTCATTTAGATTGCTGATGCTGTATCTACTCCAATAGCTGGATTAATTTCTGATAAAAGTAGCGGAATTAAATGGCTAAATCTAGGAAGAAGAAAGATGTGGATTTTTGTTGGTAGTATTATAGTAATAATCTCATTTTCTTTGTTATTTGGATTTAGTATTCCAAATTACATTTCCGATCGTATATTTTATATCTATACTATCATATTATTTAGATCCAAGTCAAGTAGTGTTAGTAATATATTGTGCTTTCTTTGCATCTACTTTTAATCTTGGATGGGCTTTAGTTCAAGTATGTCATATGGCAATGGTACCAGAAATATCAAAAAGACCATCAAGACAAGTACTATTAAACAGTGTAAGATATGTAGGTGAAGTTGTAGGAAATATGGTTGTTTTTGTTGTATATTTATTCATTTTTTTTATAATTATGGATTATAATAGGCAATGATGGTTTTAGTTGAATTTTTTGGTGATGCAAATGCAGATACAGAACATCAAAGAAATAAATTTACTGCATTAACAGTAATCATTATTGTTAGTGGAATTATTGGTACAATAATATTTTTAATTGGAACACCAGAACCATATGGTCTAAATCAAATCAATGCAAGACCTTCTGAACTTGATATTGTAAGTACAAAGAGATATAAAGTGGAATGGACTTATTATTTTAGACTTCCAGAATTCTATTTTAGTATATATAATTATTTTATTGTTAGTTAATGGAGTTTATATGTGTACAAGATGCGTAATTAATGTATCACAAGTATATTACCCTCTTTATTTGATTCATTCTTTACAATTGACTGGGTTTGAAATTGGTCTTGGACCAATGATTGTATATATTAGTTCATTAATAAGTGCATATCTTTTTTTTGTATAATGATTAGATTATTTCTTTAATTCTCAATTTTTACTGGATTAATGAAGAAATATAATGATATGTTAGGAAGAAAAGCAACTTATTCTACAGGTGTTACATTCTTCTGTATTGGATGTGGTTTATTGTATTTCTGTACAACAAATACACTGTATTTGATGTATATTGGTATTATATTGATGGGAGCTGGAAATGCAACAATGTTAGTAACTGCTACTTCAATGGCTTCTGATTTAATAGGACAAAAGACTGAGACTTCTGCTTATGTCTTTGGTGCTTTATCTTTAACAGATAAATTATCAAGTGGAATAGTTATTATTTTACTGCAAAATGTATATATTATTAATCTAGATTTTCTTATATAATATAGATTCTTGATTCAACAGAAGCATCAATGATTCCTAACTTCTATCGTATGTGTTTAGGTTTGATACCTCCATGTATTGCAGTTGGAAGTATGGTTTTTGCGTATGTTGTTGATACTATATTATACTTTATAGAATTTTGATAGATTTTGAGAAAATAAAAGATGAGGATATTCTACTTAATGCTGCATCATCCAATCGTTTTTGATAGATTTTTTATTATTTTTGTATTTGTTTAGTATAATTGAAATAAATGATATGTGATTTATTAAGATGAAATAAATCTATACATATTCATTTTTTTTTATTTTAATCGCCATAATAAATAAACCTTTAATAAATCAAAAATTCTATCCGTTTCATATCAAATACAAAAAATGAGACTGTTTTCATTTATCGTTTTACTTATTTTTGAAATCTGTAGAGGTGATCCTGTCAAATTGAATATATCAATACCTCTATTAGACACAGATGAATACAGTAGACAAAGAAAATCGGTGTTTGAAAAGCTGAGTAACAAATTTAAAGATCACATCAATTTAGACTTATCTTCAACTCCCAATGTAAACGATGTTGTAATAAATATTAATGAAGAAGTGCATGATAGTTGCTATTTACAACTAATGGTAAACTCAGAATTGAAAGCAGTATGTGATAACAAGACTATATATTTACATCAAATATATAATTCAGTAATGAATGGTATTTTTTATGAAATCTATATTGTAGTAATTTTTGTTGAATCTCGAAAAGTGAATCGTTTTAACTATATAATAGTTGGTGAATTAGAATATGTAGAAATATTCAATAACTTGAAGATGTTTGTGAAGAATATAGGTTTTGGTTGTGAGATTTACACAGATTTATCACAATTGAGAATAGAACTATCAAATCCATCATTCAATGATGAATCCAATACAATAATATTAGATTTTTATACATCCTATGAATTATTAAACGAGTTTTATTCAGTTTTCACTTCTTCTTTTCCTCATTTCAATGATTTAATCCACATATCCTTCTATTTAGATGAATATTATACAACCACATATCTTCCTTCAAATGATTATTCAAATACATACATTGTATCATCTTATTTTGAATCAATTGACAAAGAAAGAATATCAGTAGAATTGGGATTAAATTCAAATGAAATTGTTGATAAAAGAATATATGGAACATATTTGTACTTATCATTTTTATTGTCATTGAATGAAGATGAAAAGATTGGTTTAAACAAAGAAAGATTAAAACGAATATTAGGATTATTATCAAGAAATAAGATAGTAAAATACAAAGAATGGAAGATATTTGATCATAGTTTCATTGGAAGTAGTTACCTTGGTAAAGTGAATATAAATGGAAATATAATAGATATAATCAATTTAAACAGTGATGTTGCTGAATATAAAAATGATTTATGGGAATATGGAGATGGAATTGTATGTATGAATGGAAAAGAAGAAAAAGAAGAAACAATATTGATTGGAATAATGAGTGGATTGAATGGATTAAACAAGAATTATGAAGATATGATAATTGGAATAATTGAAACAATTGATGATATAAATGTTAATAATAATGGTTTATTAAATAAACGAATAAGAATAGTATTATCCACAATGTCATTATCAATAAAAGAAAAATATGATGAATTAATGTCTAAAATCCGTTTCAATGATAATCTATTATAGTTCTAATATAATGTATGATGAACTAATAGAAGTGTTGAATGAAGAAAGTCCATACATATTTACAATAGGTTATAATAGTGGTGAAATGTGTCATCCAAATATAATTCCAATTGGAGTTAATATTCCAAGTCAATTTCATTATTTAAAATCCTTATATGATGATGAGAAGAGAATATATTTGATGTATTCCAAGAGTGAATATGGTAAAAGAAGTAAAGATTATATAGAAAGAGATTTAAAAGAGAGAAATAAAGAATTGAAGAGTATAATAGTAGTTGATGATAATTCAATTGAAATGAGTAAAAGTATAGGGGAATTGAAAAATGAAATGTTAAATGAGAATGAGAATGAAATAATGATTATATGTGTATTAAGTGAAGAATATACCAAACTGTTTATTGAAGAATTCAATTCTTACAAATTGGCACATCCAAATTTGCTAGTTTATTTGATGGATATAAATGAGAATGATTATATTGATAATTCAAAATGGATTAATTATCATACAATTCATCCTTATATTGAATATAATCCATTACCTGAAAGAATAATGAATAGATTAGAAAAATATAAAAAATATGAAGAAGAGAATATTCATTATTTCGAATATTTGGGAAGTTTATCAATATTATTATTTAATGAATTAGTAAAAGAAAGTAAAACAACTAAAATGATAAATCTAAATAAAACAATGAGTGATATAGGAATCTCAATAAAGAAACCTAAAGTATCATTATTATATGAGAATTATATTGAAATGGCAATAAGTGATTTAAAAACGAATGATAATTGTAGTTACACATTATCACATGATATTCATCCACACATTATTCAATATCCATCATATATTCATATATTATCAGATAATACAATAATGAAATGTGATTGGAAATCTCCAAATTATGAAAGAAAGAAGAAGGTAGAATCAATAATCTGTTTATATGAGAATATTGAATGTTCAATGTTGTTTTATGTATTTTCTTATTTCCAAACATCTTCACATTATGATACATCTGAATTTTATTATGAAAGAATGAATTTACCAAATATTGAAAATGATGAAAATGAATATGAAATGAAATTTAACAAAATGATGGAAGTTTATAATCCATTGATAATTTATGGTTTTAGATCAATGAAAGAAAAGATGAAGATATTGTCTTTATTATCAGTTGATATTCCATTATTTAGTTTATATCCTTCAGAGGATGATACAACTATGTGTTATATAAATCTATTTAATATAGGGATAGAAACATCAAGTTATATAGAATCATCTTTGCCATTTGAATATTACAGATATAATATAACAAGATATTATTATATTAGTAATTCGAAATTAATAGATCAAAATGGAATAAGAAAGATGTTTATTTATTTTGATTATTTATACAATTCAACAGGATTTGAATATAGAATAGGTGATATTGGTAAAAATACAGTTGATGAAGTAATATCTGATTTAAGAGATTATTTATTAGATTACAATGAAAGCAATATAATATATATAAATCTATTTAATGATGAATCCGATTTAATAAACGAAAAGCTGGATTTATTGTTGTTAAACAATAGTAAAATCTATTTTTTGAGAATGAATTCTAAATTCTTTACAAATCCATCATATGAAAGAAAACATCAGTTCGTTTCTGATTATTTACATTCAACAATGAAAAATCTAAACAAAAATCTAAAAGATTTTGATGATTCAATATTGCCAATACAAAATTCAATATATTATTTTATGTTATCTTCAGTGTATATATATTCAATAATATAATATATTTAGACTGTATTCTTATGAAATACTCTCATCCAGTAGAATGATAAGCAAATTGAAAAACAAACATTTGATAGATATAATAAAAGATACCAAGTTGAAGATAAGCAATAACAGTATATTTTTATTATAGTTTAATTAATATATATTAATAGTTACATTATATTTTACTGATGATAATTACCTGTTAAAACCAATATCAATAATAACCAACAATGCAAATAATAAGAATAAACCAGAATTTATCAGAGAGTATTATAACTATAAAAGTGAATTTAATTCATATTATGAAGCACTAATAAATAATAATGTTAAAGGCCAAAGAATGTTTGGAATTGTAATAGATTCTAAAACCAGATTATATGAAAGTAAATCTTTGTTATTTGCATTACAAAATGTAATATCATTTTATGTTGATATACCATTTCGAATATATGATGTAGGTGTAAAACCAATAACTGGTTTAATAGATTATTTTGAAAGTTATTCGCTAAAATTCTTATTTGGTGTATTGAGTAGAAACAATTTGCCAGAATTAGGAAGATTATTATTTGAAAAAGAAATTTATATATTCAATTATGGTGAAGTATTTCAAGATCCAAATTGTTATTATCAGATATTAAGTATGAATTCAATAGTTAATTATGTATCATTTATATCTTATTCATATATATATCATCATTACAAAGGTATTTTAGTTGTATTTGAAAATAATGAAGAAGTAAATGAATTGAATGAATTTATAAAAAGACAAATGAATATATTTGAATGGAGAATATCAACTATAACAATAGAAAGTAATGAAGATGCTTATTCAACTGCATCAAAAATAAAGAGCATAAATCATTCAGGTGGAAATATTATATTATCATTTTCAAATAATAAACTGAATTCTATTTTATCCACGTTGAGAAGATTATTATCTCCAGAATATGAATTAAATATACTTAATTATGATATGAATACTCCATTAGAGAAAGTAATATTCTATTCATATAACAATTTTATAAATACAACAATGGTATTTCCAACAGCAAAAATGATATATGGTGATCATATAACACAATTATTTGACAAAATAATGAGAGTTTATATGGATATAGCAGTTGCTACAAATAATTATGATGATTTGTTGTTTATATTATTTTGGGAAGTGAAAACATTAACTCAATACAATTATATAATTGAAGACTATGAAATTTATAATGGAAAAGACAACTTGGATATAAGAATTCCATCTTTTTCAACTATATTCTACAAAAAAATTAATATTTATTATATCGAATGTATATTTGATGATGGAGTTAAAATAGAAGCACCTTATGTTCACAGAATGGGATTATTGTTAGATAATCCTTCAGATTATAAAGATATATTAGTAGGTATGGAGAGCAAACTAATCACTGCAATATATTCACCAATTGAAGATTTGCTTATACCAATATTCGATGAAGGAAATTCTGAAGAATTTGTTGATAGAATTAAACAAAGTATGTTTGTAACTACTTTCTTTGGAATTACTTCATACAAGAATAAGATGTTATTAAATGATCATTTAAATACAAATGATAATCTTCTATATTTCATTGGTAATTCATTATCAATTGATTGTCTTAAGAATGTAATGATAAGTGGAATGCATATTATGACAATATTACCTTCTTTAGTAGGATTCACACATAACTATTGTTCATCAATAATTATCTTCTTTGAAAGTGAAGCATATCCAATAAAAGATTATAAAACCATAATCGAAGAATTAAAATATCATTCAGTAGTAATTACAAAAGTATATTATATTGATAAAGAATCAGTTATACATCAATCATTCATAGATGAAATAAAAGGATTATTATCAGATTTAAACATATGTATTTTTAACTTTATGAGTGAATGGAGTTATGAATTTATATCCCATTTAGATAATGAATATAAAAATATTAAAAAGTTTTCAGTTGTGCATATAGGTTTAAGATGGGGTAAAGAACTGATACTACCCAAACATTTCAATCAATACTTTATGGTGGGTTATCCTATAACTAACTTAGACTTATTTGATAGAGTAATTAAACCATATTATTATTATTATAACAAATATGAATTACTTACAGAAAAATATATGCATATGTTTGTAATTACATCATTGTATAAAAATTATGTATCAAAGGTTGATCCTATGTTTTATTTTGATTTTTATAAATCTTTACATTATACAATTTATTCAAACGATGATTTATTAGCAGCAAGGTATTTTTCTGAATCAAATAGTTTAGCTGTCGATATGAGAGTATATAAAGATGAAGGATATGATGAAGAATATAACCAAAGAAAAGTGACTGAATTAAATTGGGTTTTTTATACGTACTATTCACCTTACCCACCAAGATATCCATTTAAATGTGATTGGAAAGATTCAAAAAGTGATAATATTACAAAAGATCCAGTTCTTTCATTTGGTTTTATATTTGATATATCTGGTAAACAAAAACTTCCTGATTATAGTTTGATGGTTGGTGGTATTAGCCTTATAATAGGTACAGCATCAAAATATTATTCAGTATCTTATGAAATTTATGATACAAAATCAACTTTAAGTGGTTGTATATCTGGATTAAAATCAATGTTAGATAAAAAGATTGGATTTATTATATTTGGTCATAATAATTATGATTGTTTGATTGAAGCTGAGAAAATAATCAATTCTCCAAAATATATTGATTTTGATGTTGTATTATTCTATCCTAACAATTTTCCAGGTGATTTTTGTGATAAAAGAATAGTAGTTGGTGGAATGATACCTAATGAATTCTTTAATCCAACAATGTTCTATTATATAACTGAAAATCCCGAAATAGAAATATCATATTTGTTATATGATTCAAGATCAGCTGAAAGTAAATCATATAAAGAAGTATTAACATCATTTCTTAATCACTCTCCAATTTCATTTGTTAGTTATGATATTACAAAAATATCAAAGATAGAATTTGGTAATATAATAATGAATAAACCAGGTATTGTTTATGTAATTAGTCCAGTCAGTGATGAATTAGTATATTATGTTAGTCACTTGCATTATATAAATGCTGTCAAATCCAATATATTGACATTTGTTACAGTTTGTGAAGAAGAATTGATATATTTTGAAGAAGGAAGTGTAGAAGATTTCAATATAATTGATATATCATTCAGTGTAATGTTTTATAAAATTGATTTTACAATTATATATGTCACTCCATTTTTACAATTCAATACAAGTTCATTGACAAAGACAACATATATGTTGATGAATTTTGTTAAGGATGTGACATCATTTCAAAGATCTCCAACTGCTGCATTAGAAATGATTAGTATTATGTTTGATTATAATAATGATGATGGAAGTAATAGAATATTTTACAATAATTATATGAATAAAAGAGCCAAGATAGGTAGAATTAATAAATATAATAAAGTAGATGAAGTATTATTCATATCAAATACCAATGAAGATCCTGATCCTTATTATCATCTCTATGATTATAATACAGATAGATGTGTTTTTCGAGGTTCATTATCTAGTTTTAAATCAGCAGGAATAGTAATTTTAGTTGATTATGAATATGATTTAGTTTTAAAACATTATGTATTTTTCTTATTGGATAGTTTTATGAAAAAAGAGATAAATGGATATAAATATAAAGGTTATGCTTATATAATATCAAAAGAAGATGAATGTAGAAATGAATTAGAGAAATATGTAAAACATGAAGATATAAATGTTTTAATATCAATAAATATTGATGTTTGTTCTGAATCCTTATTTACTGAATATGACAAATATAACAAGACAATATGGTTAGTGACAAATAGACCAGTCGAAACTCGTTTATATAATGTAATTAATACTGGATTATCAATAACAAGTACAATTAGACCAGTAATAATGCAATTAATATTAAATAGATATAATAGTCCAGTATTAATAATTGTTCATCCAAAATGGAAGAAATATTATGAATGGGTTGGAAAATTAATTTCAGAATATGGTCTTAGAATAATAGATGTGATATATTCAAATGATGAAAATATAATTAATAAAGAAGTAAATAATTATGTGAAAGAATATTCAAATGGTTTTCATTTGTTTATAGAAGAGAAATCCATCATATTAGAAAGAATAATTGAGAATGTGAATATCAATAGTAATAACAATAAAGATGGTTTATTTGATTTTGTATCATTCATTGAATCTCCAGATTACTTTATAGATGATCCTTATTATATAAGAATAGGAACATATTTACATCCTGCAACAGATGAAGATATGTCAAAATATCCATTATTCTTTAATGATTTAAGTAGAAGATTTAGTGATGGTTATCCACCAATATACAGTTCAATTTATATATCGTTATTTTTTCAAGAATATTTGATATCACTTACAGGTTCTCCTAATCTTGATATTTCAATTAGGGATATTTTATTATCACTCCCATTACCTTCTATGGAAGGTCCATTTTCTTTGGACAGAGGAAATAACTTAAGGAGAAGATTATCAATTGCCTATTCTCCAAAAGGAATCTACACTGAATATTATCTGAATAATACTGATAGTTATATGAATTTATTTGATGCTTCATATAAAAGTATATCAATTCCAAATTGTAATAATAATCCATGTGAATATAAAAATATTGATGTAATAAAAATTGGTTTAATAATTCCAAGTATTAATGAATCTGAAAGAGTGATAAACTCAATTCTTCATCCATTCTATTTAATAGAAAAATATTTCCATATTAATCGATTTATCCCAACAATAGATGATAAAATGTATTATCCAATTTTACATGTTTGTAATATATCAATAACCAAAACATTTGTAGATTGTGTGAATGAAGTATTAAATATTACTGAAGTATCTTACTTTGTGACAAATTTAGATTATGTAACTAATGAAGGAAATTATGCAAATAGATCATCATATTTACCAAAACATTCATTTAGAAATGGATATAGATTTGACTCAATAATATTCAATATTGGTCATACATTATCAGATTATAAAAGTCCATTTTATTCATTAGGAGCATCTGTAGATTCAATGGCAAATGAAGTATATCTTTCAATAATGAAATCAATAAAACGAGATGTTTATATATTGAGTTACTCTAGAAACAAAATTTCTAAGAGAATAACCTCTTTATTAAATCAAATATTCATATCATCAGGAAATAATATAAATATAATTGAATATGATAATCCAAGCAAGTCAACAGAAGTATTAAAAGGATGTTATAATTCGTCATCTTGTGCTTTTATTAATACATTACCATGTTCAATAAGTAAAAATGTTATGAAAGAATTCAATGAAAAAGGAAAATGTTCAACATATTTCTTATTTCAAGATATAGTAACAAATGATAATTTAGAATGTAGTTATGAAGGAACTTATATAGTTCAAGGATATATTTCATCTTTATTAGATACTGATTATTCATTTATAGGTGAAACAACAAAACAATATGTAGATATTGTAAATTTATATTTAGGAGACTCATACAATATGTATGAAACAAACTGTTATGCTTATGATGTAATATTAATGACATTAAGTTCATTTGAAAGAGTTGATAGATATACAATTGATACAGTAAATAATAATCTATTATATAAAGAGTTTGAAAGTGCAAGTGGAACAATATCATTTGGAGATAGTAATTTGATAAATAGAAACATCTATTTTGCTGAAGTAATTTCTTCAAAGAAAGTAGAAATGATAACTTATAAAGATTTATATTCATCTATTCCAGAATTACAAGCGTCATCAGAAACAAAGAATGTTTATATTGGTTTGTTGTTAGATTTTGGAGCAAATGAAGAGAGTTTATCAAAACATTTAGTATCATTTGCAGATGCTGTATTAGTGTATATAAATGAAGAGAAAATCTCAAACAATATAACATTCTTCTTGAAAAGATATTCTTTGACTAGAAAGAACAAGACTGAAGATGTTAATACAATTAAGAATATATTGAATGATAAAGAGATAGATACAATAATTGGTTGTACATCTGGTTATTGTTTCAATTTATTCCTTGAATATTTCAACAGTGATTATAAGAAACTATTCTATCCAATTATCTCTCCTTATGGTTATATATGTGACAGATACATTATATTATTCTTGCAAAATCCAATCAACAAAATACATTCATTAATGAATTCAACTGAAATATCAATAACAGATCATCTGATATTTATATATGACAACAATTCAAAAGAATTGATAAAAATAATGAATTTTAAGAATAATAAAAAGATTGATCATATTTTATATCCATTTGAAGGTAATATGACAATGAATGATTTTATCAATATGTCTAAAAGTCTAACAATATTTAATTTCATCACTTCAGATTATTTAAGAGAATTTGAGATGAGTTATATATTATGTAATAGAATAATAAAATCCAATAGTTTACAAATCTTCTTCTATTTGGATGAATATGAGATTGGTTTAGATATAATGAAAGAATTAGGAAATAACATAATAGTATATTCATATAGTCATGATATTCATTCAACAAGTTCAACAACCTATATAAATTATCTCCAAAAGCAATTAAGTACAAATGATTTGTATATAACCAACAAGATGATTACTTATGATGCGATATTTTCAATAGTGGTAAATAGTTATAAGAAAACCTATTCATTAACAAAATTAAAACTAAATAAAGAAGAATTGATAGATTATCTTCAAATATCTAGTCATAGTAAAATGAGTTCATATCTAGTAGGAGATATATATGGAACAAATTCAAACAGTTTTGAAGACTATTGTTATATATCGGATATAAATATGGATGGTTCAATAAGTAGTACATTTCAATTAAGTGATCAATTACTTCCATATCAATATTCAACAGATAGTTGTATTTTATCAAAGAAAGAAATTGCTTATGAATTTTCAAAAGCAATATTCATATTAATATATATTCTTACAGTACTATTAATAATAATCTTCTTAATCTTATGGTTATTATTAGAAAGATATAAAAGTTCAGCAATATTCAGAGCAGATGAAGTTGTTCTTTTGAGAGGATTATTATTGTCTGGCTTAATATCTCCAATTTGTAGTTTTTATACGAATATTAATTTGAATAGTGATACAAAATGTATAGTTAGAATGGCATTTCTTTTATTACCATTTGATAATTTCTTTTATCTTTTATCAACTAGTTTATCATGGATAGAGAAAGTATATGGCAATAGTTTGAAGAATGTAGATTACAAAGCCAGATATGTGATATTCAAATTATTATTGTTGGATGTTTTGAACATACTGTTTACTGTCATTTATTTATCGATAACTCCTTTTTCCTACTTTGTAAAACATGAAGATGTGAATAAAAGTGATTATATATCATTTTATTATTATCCTCAATGTTCAATAGAAACAGTTTATATAATTCTGAATTTAATGTTCTTCAGTTTATCATTGTGTTACAGTTATTATGAATTATATAAAATCAAAATGATTAAAGGAGATTATGAAATATCCAAACATTATACTAGAGCAATATCTTGGTGTGTTTTTATGATAGTTTTGTTTATTGCTTTTAATGTATTAGTTGAAGAATTTAATGAAGTGTTATATTTACTAGAAGAATTTTTGATATTATCTTATTCAATTGGAAGTAATTTGATGATTCTATTACCAAAACTATACTTCGTACATGTACATGAAATGTCTATTAGTTCAGGTATGATGTCAACAACAGGAGTGACAACAACAACAGTTGTTACTAATAATACTTCTAAAAATGTGGAATTTGAAGGATCAAGAGTAATATTTGTGAATAATGGAGGTAAAAAGAAAAACAAAGGAGTTGCTTTAAGTACATTAAAAGCTGTTAAAACAGAAGATACTAGATTAAATTATTAATATAAACATAAAATATAAATATTATGTATTTGATTATATATTTTGTGTTTTATGTGTTTTTCTTCTCTTTTCAGCTTCTTCTTTCTTATTTACTATTAAAATATAATATTAATTATTTATACTCATTATTTTTGCTATATCACTAAGAGATTTCCCTTCATTCATCTTTCTCTTTTCCATTTCAAATTTCTTTTTCTTTTCTTTCCAATAATTCTTTGAACAAAATGAATTCATAAAACTCAATTGTAATTTAAATGCTGGAAATAATAATAATGGTTGACTTATATGTAAATTATTAATTGTACTGAAATCGACATCTCTTGTTGGATTTATATATTTATCTATATCACTACAGATTTCATTCACTTTGAATTCTTGACTGTTGTTTTCATTCAATTGATGAATTGTTGTTAATAATTGTTCTTTTGTTATTGAACCTTTTTGATTTTTATCATATAATTTTATTATCATCTTTAATATTTCACTTTCATTTAATAAACAGTAAGGGCCAATTGTTTTTAATGCATTACATAGCGTTATGTGAGTTATTGATTCTTCTCTTGTATAATATTTAAATAGTCTTTTACTATATTCAGTTATTGGTTCCTATTTAATTAATAAAATAATAATAACAAATGATTGTTATATATACTCCAATATAATTAAACAATTCTTCCATTGTTATAAATCCATATCCTTTATTATCGATTTTATTAAAACATTTTTCAAATTGATTCATTTCATCTATATTCATTTCTAATTTATCACATTCATTTTGTAATTTCTTTAATTCTTCTTCTTTATATTTCATTAATTCTTCTAATTTCTTACTTGCTTTTTCTTTTATATCACTCAATATATAATCTTCTGGATATTTATCCAGTAATTTATCTATATTTACTATTTCATTTTCTATATCAGAGATTCTAGTAAAATCATTATAACTTGGAATATTTCGTTTATAATATTGAAACCAAATATGAGAATCTTTATCTAATCCAAATTCACTTAAATCAATATCCATTTTCTTATAATGTTGAGAAGATAATTCAATGATTCTATCACTACCTATTGTTAAAGCAATATTAGATATAAATTGATCAGTTCCTCGATTAAACCATACATTAAACTAATAAATAAATATTAAATAATAATTATAAAATATATACTCCATTTTCACCTTCTACTAATTCTTTTCTTTCATAAAAAGAATATTTATAATCACTCATATTTACATACAATTTATTATCTTTTTTACTATGAGACAAGATCATCTCACTTATAAATAAAACTATTAAAATAGATAAACAACATTTTTATACATGGATCTTCACATTCTGTATACCACATACTGATAACTTCCTTATCATTATATTTCAATGTTCCATTCACTTGAGTATAATAAGGTAATTTCATTTTTTGATTCCTCTTTTGTTCTTTTACAAAATTCTTCATCTCTTCTTCTCCATATAATATTATAAAATCACTTATTCCTTTTACACTATCATCTGCTGTTGGGATTACAAATTCTTTTAATTTCTCTTCATCACTTTCACTTTGAATTGAACTTAATGAACCTATTGCTCCGAATGTAAATGGAAATATTTCATCATTATGTTGTAAAAATAATGGAGTAAAAGATTTCTTTGATACTATTCTCAATATATTATAACAATAATTATAATTATACACATTTTCTTCAACTCTTCATCATGTTTCTTTAAATCTTCAATATCTTCTTTATTTAAGGAGAATTTCTCTCGTAGTCTTCTTTGTTTTGTTCTTACTTTTTCTACTGTCTGTTTTGCTTCTTCATATTGTTTATCTAATGAAGGATTTCCTAATGGAATTTCTACTTTATGTAAATCTTTCACTTTCCATGGTTCTGTTTCATACAATTTCGTCCATTTTACTACTGTATACATCAATCTTTCATCTCGATCTTTTAATATTGGAACTACTTCTTTCTCTCGACTTACAGTATAAGCAATATCTTTGGATCGATATTTTGTTTCACTTTGACATAATCGATCGATTTCACCTACTATCAGATTTCTTTGATCTATCAAGTGTGATAATTTTATTGAGTTTAAATGTAATTGATTCGCATAGTCACAATTATTGTGTTTTTCTAAGTTATGTGGATCTAATGTTACTACAATTGTTCTGATTGTACCTCGAAATGCATTGATTGTTTCTAAAAATTGACATTTCTCAGCAAAATATTCTTCTATGTGACTTTCTCTTACATTATCATTGAATAATTGAAGAATTGTATCATTTTCCCAAATAATTAAATAAAATTAAGAAAATGTTTAATGTAAAAATATTAGGGTTTAAAAAAAAAGATATTAATTTGTCCACTTAAATCTTCTTTCATTCTCAAGATTTCTTCTTTTCTATACCAATCTAATTTTCTGATCAATTTGAACCGTAAATTTTCATGTTCTAATTCATGAATAACTCTTTTTATTTCATGTTTTATTACAACATCAGGTGATATTTTCTTACTGTATTTTTCTATTTCAACTTTTTCTTCATTTAAAAATTTCAATTCAGCTTTCATATCAGCCAATTTCTCTTTATTTTTTTCAACTGTTACATCATATTCTAATTGTTTTATTCTTGTGTCAATTGTGTAATCAATTTGATCAATTTGTTTTATTGAATAAGATATATCTCCATGAAGTGTTCTTAATACATTTTGTTGAAGTTTTAATTCATTTTTTCGATTGTATAAATACTTCATTTGAGCATTTGTTATGTGTCTATAAATATCAAACCTTTTTACTAATCTTTCATGATAACTATACATTAAATGATTATACGTTATATATATACTCTAAATAGACTTGAGCTAAACGAACATAAGGCTGTAATAATTGATAAGTTGCTTCATCTCCTTTTTCTTCTGCTGTAAACATTGCTTTATCTAATAAATGACAATTCTTTTGTGCTATTTGATAATTCCTTTCTTCCAATTTATCTATATATAAACATAATAAATATATAATAAAATTAAATAAATACATTCATAATAATATATTCCATCAATTTCATCTAATTCCATCAACTTACTTTCATAATCACTCCATAAATCTCTATAAATGTAACTTTTATCTTCACATTCTTTCTTTTGAGCTACTTTATGCTCACTCTTATATTTTCCTTCTTCTAATAAATTCCTTAACATTTCTCTTCGTTTATCTGTTGGAGTATCTTCAGGTACTTGAGCTAATGATCGAGTGATGTGTTTTCGAGTTAAATATCCTCTAACTATTCTTTCTATTGCTTTAGCTGCTTCATTTTTCCTTTTATTAAAGTCTTCTTCTTCTTTCTTTTTTCTCATTTCTTTATATATTTTTCTTCCTAAAAATCCTCGATAAGTACGTTGTACGAATATTGCTGCTTCTAATCGTTGTTTATTTATATCAACTAGTGTAATTTTTGGCTTTAATACTTTCGATTTAAACCCTTCTTTCATCATTCTTTGCTTGTTTTCTTCATTCTCTTTAAGTTTATTCAATTCTTTCTTTTTCATTTCCAATATTTCACTTTCTTTATATATCTTTTCTATATCTTCATTGATTATTTTCATTATATTTTCTAAATCATTTGTATTGTTATTGACAGAAGGATTATATTCAATATTTGATTGAAGAAATTTATAAGCAATATTTGTTAAATCTCGAAGGATTTGATTAACTGTACCATTATGTAGACTTAATTGAATTTGAATAAGATTTTTTGATAAAATAATTCTTTCATTAACTTTTAATTTTGCTTTCCATAATACACATAGTAATGGATTTATTTCATTTATTAAATTCTTAAATTCAGGACTTTTTCTGTGATTAAATATCATAAACTTTAATATTTCACATTAAATAAGAATTAAAGAAAATATATTCAAAAAGAAAATGAAAAAAAAATGATATGTCATTTTCAATTAATCTTTCAACTATTTGATTAATATATATTTCATGTTTCGTATCATTTGGATCAATAGATAATTGAATTATATTTATTGTTAATTTACATACAACATCTATCATATTCTCTATATTATTCAATAATAATAATCCAATATTCTCAGGTAAATATCTACTAATTAAAGTTTGAATAATATAACTCTTCCAATTATTTACTCTTTTATTTGCTAATTTGTGAATACGTTGAATTGAATTGGTTATTATATATCTTTGTTCAGAATCAGCTGGCATTTTTACTGAATTTAATGTTATAAATACATTTCGAATTCTGTCTATTAACATATCAAATGTTCCACAATCATATCTTAAATAATCATTTTCTTTTGGTTCATTGATTTGTAATTGATATAATAACTTGATATGAGATTGGGCTTCAGCATTACTATCATATATTATACCTCTTATTCTTTGCATATCTCTTCTTCTATTTACTTCAGTTTCTTCTAAACATGCTAATTTTCTCTCACCATATCTTACATACGCTCTTCTCAGTATCAAAATTAAAGAAAAATAAATAATTAAAAAGTTATAAATTTAAAAAAAAGATATAATAATCTTGAATATCTTCACTTAATTCACATTGTACATCATAATCTAAACAATATTGATAATATAACATTGGTGCAACTCTACTACGATAAGTGGCTTGGATTTTCATTGCTTCTAACTCTTGAATCACTGTGTATAATACTTTTCTTCTTCTATAATGCCAAGCTTGAAGTAATAATCTCAAACCTCCAGCTCGATTATTATCAAGCCTAATCTTATTGGCTACTTTAATTGCTTGTTTCTTACGGAATAATGTTTGAATATTTATACATAACCTTTCAATTATTGACATTCTTTCTGCTGCTTTCTTTTTTAAGTCTTTTAATATATTTTTAGCTTCAACTTTTAGCGTATAATAATACCAAGCCATAGATATATTCATAACGGCTAGTCTTTCAGTATTAATTCTTTCTTTATATAAATATTGATAATATTTAGACATATTTCCTTTATAATCAAATCCAATTCCATTAACAAATAATTGTAAATCATCTCTTTTGTTATTGCAATATTTATATAATAAACTAATCATCTCTTCATTATCTTCGCTATTGACAGTGTTTGTACAATCAAATATTCGAATAAATGAACAAACTAAAAGAATATGATTTAATGATTCAATACTCACTTTAGAATTGATTAAATATAATTCATATAGATTATTATTAAAAGGAATTGTATTACCACTAACATACGTATTACATAATGATAATCGATGAATATAAGGATTACGTTGGAATAACGAGTCTATGACTTCATCATTGATATTATTGGTTATTGAACTATCGAATGATTGTATTTCTAAATCTGTTATTTTAGTACATTTATTAATCAAATAGTAAATACAATCATTGGATAAAACATTGTAAGTTCCAACTTTTAGATACTTCAAATTCACTAATTCACCAAAATATTTAAATGATATATCCGTTACACCACTATCACAAACGACTAGTTTTTCAATATTTGGACTAAAACATATTAAACTATAAATTCCACGATCTGAGATATTCCAAATGCCATTCATATATAATTCATTTAAATTATATAATGGAGTATTTATATTACAAAAGCATTTATCAGTAATTTCATAGATTCCTTGTATATTGATATATTTTATTGTCTTTAATAAGAATAACAATTGAATTGATTTATCAGTAAACTGTTTATTATTGGAGATATCTATTGATTCAATATTTAACATAAATGGAATTGCATTAACCAATCCTTTATCATGAATATTGACAAGATTGTTTGCAATTACTTTCTATTAATAAAAAAGATAATAAGTATATATATATATATACTTTAACATTATTCTGAAGTCTAAAAAATGTCAAAAATCCAACATCTGTAACTTGATTACAATTGGATATATTAATGGTCTCTAAACATACACAAGCACTTCCTAATATAGCCAACATTCTATCATCTAAATTATTGTTATTCATTAAATTAATCTCTTTGATAGATGTATGTAAAAACAGAAATGAAGTGCCAATGGTGGAGCTTAAACAACCTGATGTTATTCTATTACAGCCATCAATATATAAATATTTCAATTCTTTTACATCATCTAATAT
The DNA here is from genome assembly GCA_002245135.1 of Proteromonas lacertae. Taxonomy (NCBI): domain Eukaryota; class Bigyra; order Opalinata; family Proteromonadidae; genus Proteromonas; species Proteromonas lacertae. Next base: position 86,667 of record NGBS01000021.1, read on the forward strand.
TTGGTAGATATATTCATCAGTAAAGTTGTTATTGTTACATAAATAGAGTGTTTCAATATTTACACAATCTATTAATATTATAATAATAATATATATACTTGCTAAATAGATGAGTGTTTCATTCGTTATTTGCTTATTATCACTTATATTGACATATTTCAACTGTCTTTCGAATTTATTACACAATATTTCAATGGAATAGTAAAAAGAAATAGAATTAAATAAAACTAAATATCTTCATAAATATTTATATTTATATCAAAAAAAAGGATATATCTGTAATATTCTTACAATTAGATAAATTAATATAATTGATTTTATTCAATGCATTTATTAGTTTAATCAATATTTCATCATTAATAACATCATTATTACTCAAATCTAATTCATTTATATTTTTTCCATATTCACAGATAATATCATAACAACCTTCAGTTAATTCAATATGATAAGGTAAAACCAATTTATTTATCTCATAATTACTCATCTATATATTATAATTATATATTTATATATTTATACTATTTCCTTCAATATTTCTTCATCAAAAGTCCAACAATCAGTTTCTATAAAATCAATTGGTTTTCCAACTTCATATTTAGTATTCAGCCATAATCCACCTTTATCTTCACGTAGCATGTAATATTTATGAATCATTTCAATTGGAAATAACGATCCTTCAGGGATTCTAGAAGGTGGAGGCATTCTAAATAATAGAAAATAATAATTATTAATATTATACAAGTAAAATAATGAATCTGATCCTATTCTTACATCACAACATCTTTTCTTCTTTAATCTATTCATTATTATTATATAATTAATACTTTTCTGAATTCACACCATAGTTTACTAAATCATTATATGTTACTATTTGATAGTTTTCATTATTATTTGATGATGATGTTGTTGTTACTGGTCTGCTTGATGTATTATAGAATGGAGTGGATGGACTGATTGTGTTGGTAGTTACTGTTGTATTGGACCTTGCAGTTGATTCTGCTGAATTATTATTGTTGTTGTTAGATTCATTGGATGTATCTCTATTTGAAGAATTTTGTTTGTTAGTTATTGTTTTGGTTTTGGAGTTGTTGAATTCTACTGTTGTATTGTTATTGATGAATAATATGTTATTGGTAGAAGGAGAAGACTTCGATCTGTGGATTTTTGATTTTATGAAATTATTATGTCTTCTTTTTATACGATTATTCTCCTTTATATATGGCAAATAATGTTCTTCAAAATGACTGTAATTGCATTCTTCTTTGTGTTTCTTTTGAAATTTATCATATGGTCTATTCATCATAAACAAATAAATATATATATTATTTAAATAATACGTTTTAGGCCTATTTTTATCCTTAGTTTTAGGTAATTTGGTTGAAGTATTTGCTTCTTTAGGATGCTTTTTTCCATATTCATCTATTGGTTGATCTAATAAATAAGCTGTGCTAGGTCCCGAAGTTTTAGTTGAGTCTCCTCTTGACAAAAGCATTCGCAAATTTTCACGAGATTTAGCTGTGTCTGACATAGTAATCACATTTTCATCTTTTGATTTTAATGTGTTTGATTTACTCATTTTAATTAGATTCAATAAAAATCAGAGTTTTTGAATTTTAAAACGAAAAGGTTTGATTATGTTTGATCCCTTTTTTCTCTTAATTGGATGATTAAATTCTATCATTATTTATATAATTAATTAATTACAGTTAGTTTTATTCTTTTTAATTAAATTTTTTCTTCTATCAGCTAATCTACAGTAACTACATTGACGGTGATAGTATGAGGAATTAGACATTGCAAATCTATTTAACATCTTAAATGCATGACATTTAACACATTTTTTATATTTGTGACCCTTATTTTTGCCATGATGTTCTTCCCAATCGCATATTTCTTTGCGGCTGTATTTTAATGAGCAATTTACGCATATTACTCCTGTTCCATTTTTCATTTTGAATAATTCTTCTAATTTAAACTTCTGGTTACAGCAAGAGCATGTTTTTACAGTTTCATTATTTAATATGCTATATATATCCTCATTATCTGATGTGAGTAAACTGTAATAGTGTTCGTACAGACTTTCAATAAGGTTATTAGAATTCTATTATACAGATATGTTGAACATATACAATTAAATCCAAATCATCGAGTTCTAAATTTTTAGAATCCATATTTATCAATGTAAACAAAAAGATAAACAAGAGTTTAACCCGAAAAGAAAAATAACCCCTTTTCAAAATTGGTTTATGGAAATGACAATGTAAAAATTTATTCATACTTATTAACATTCAAATAAACAATAAAATAAATCATATATCTAGATCTTTCGATTATTTGAGATAAAATGGATAATTAGAAATCTATTGAGTGTAATACTTTCCATTAAATCTATTCTTTACTTTCTTATTTCTTATATTCTAATTCTAGCGTTATAGCGTTGATTTAACAACATTTTTCTTTTAATCTCATCTTAATAGTCATTTCACTCTGTAGTTAGATTTTATACACTTATATATCTTCAAATATAGGTATACACAACTCTCTAAACAAGAATTGATATATTCTGTCTATTACTTTCAATTTATGTATATTTTGATTATCAAAATTTCTTATAAAATGACTCTTACTCGCTAAACCTCTATATATAATCACAACTTCAACCTATAAAGAAATGACACAAAACACCCTTTTCTTTATCTAATATTATCCAAAACAAGTTAATAAATATAATAATATACACATCTTTTGTATATTATGATAATTACATCATAAAACTATACATTAGAAAACCCACTTTGGTCATCCAAAATACTCAACATATTTTAAAAATGAAAATCTTCATTCCTTTGTTGATTACAGTTGGAATATGCTTATGTGTATGTCCAAACAACTGTAACAGTCATGGTAAATGTGAAAATGGTGTTTGCAAATGTTACAAGAAGTCTGATGGTTCTGATAGTGACTATGTAGGTGCTGACTGTTCTAAAAGTATATATATTGTTGTAATTTTATTAAAATAGGAGGATGTGATAGTGGTGATAGTTATAGTGCAATAACCACTACTTTTACTTATTCTACTAGAAGAGGAGATGAAACCAATCAAATACCAGATAGTCGAGTATTGGAAGGAAGAAACCTAGCTGGAAGTGAAAGTGAGTTTAAATTATTGAGTTTGTTAAGTTCAAGTGTTACTGATGATTCTAAAGTGTTTATTGTAAATACTGATATGAAATTTACCTATTATGGTAATGACATTAATTTTAATACAGCTGTAGGAGGTAAATTGAACTGTTATGATGATAAGAATGTATTTAAAGGTTATAATGAACTGCTTGGTTATATTAGTGATACATCTTATTATATTCGAACAATAGATAATAGTAATTTGAATGGTTTAAAATGTGAAGTAATAATGGTTTATAATGATTTCTCATTAATTAATCCAACTGAAGTTGCTGATGATAATACTGTTACATGGAAGAATATGGCAAAAATATTCTCATATTTATTAGATATACCAGTAGATAAATCAATTAAAATGAAATGTAGTGAAAATGAGGCTATAGTTAATAAAGTTGAAACAAAAGATAATGATTTAGTCTTTACATTGGATGATACAACTAGTCCAAGTGGTGAATGTGTATTATTAACAAATAGAAAATTAGAAGCTGTAGAAGAAGATAAAAGTGATAAATCTAAAAGTGAAACAGTTGTAGAAAGTACAGTTATTACGAACATAGCTGATATTAGTGTAGAGATACATCAGAAAATGTATACAGTAAAAAAGAGTCTTGTTAATTTAGATAAGGCTGATGGTTCAATTGGTAAATTAGACTGTTATATTCCTGGTAATAGAACAATACATAATGCATATTTATTAGGTAATGATGCTGATAATTATTATATTGTATATGATTTTAAGCCAGTAAATGAAAAGAATGTAGCAAAGGTTGTACCATATTTGTATTATTGTAAATTAACTGAATATGTTGATTACTCTCTTTATTATCCAGTTAAACCACAATCAGATCAATCTATCGTTTGGAAAGGTTTGTTTAGTTTAATTAATGGTCTATTACCAACAGATGAGACTGAATATCAATTTGCATGTAGAAATAAAGATAATATTGTTAAATTATATTCTATATCCACTGCAACTCCACCAGATGTTACTTTTACAATTAGTGATACTGTAAAACCTGATGAAAATGATATATGTTATATTATTGCAGCTAAAGCAACTACACTTGTATCAATTGATATTACTGAAAGTGAATTATATAAAAAACATTTAACTATTACATGAACAAAAAAAGTCTTAATATTAAAACCTGAAATTCCAAAAATTACTGCTGATGGTGTATATAAAATGGTAGGATTGAATGTTAATAGCGGTAAAACTGGAGGTATAATTGAATGTTTCAAAAGAGGAAGTGATGGTACAATTACTTCATTACAAGCTGATATATTATATAGGGATGGATATAATTATTATGTTAAAACTAAAGAGACATTAGAAAACAGTGAATGTAAGATGTCTTATTCACATAAAGATTTATCATTAATAAAACCTAGTACAACTGCAGAAAGTTCATTTGATGTTGTGTTTACTGGAATGAGCTATTATTTCCAACAGTATGGTTTTTTTAATTCTCCACAAACAGAATATACAATGTTATGCAATACAGATGGTGAAAAATTCAAAGAGTTCAAATACGTATTATCAGAACCAACTACACCAATTAAAATGCCAATTTATGATTCAACTACCAGTAATATAAAATTTTCATTAAAAGATGGAGAAACTGATAAACCTTCTGCAGGAAAGCAATGTTATTTATTATCATCATTCGATGGTAAATATATATCTCCATCATCAAGTGATTTAACTAAACAATTTGCAATTACAGCAGGTGATAATGGTGAATATACAATTACTAATCCAACAGTAACTGCAGATGAAGTTAAAACTGATTCTACTGTTTATACAGTTACTGGAGTTAAATATGATGATATAACTCAAGCAGGAGGAATATTAGAATGTTATAGTAAAGTGGGTAATGTTCCATTAGGTTTAGCAAGGATATATGGTTTTAAGGAGAATAATTATTACATTAAATATTATTTCACAACAGCAGATCCTGAAGTAGCAAAATATAGTTGTAAAGTAATTGATAGTTATAAAGATTTGTCATTATACTTCCCTCCATTAGTATGTGATGGATCTAAATGTGAATCTACTAATAAAGCATTAGTATCTAAAGTTACTACTGCTATTGGATTAGATTTATCCACTAAAACTGTTAATGCATTATGTTATACTACTGATGTTTATAAGTTATATTCAGGTTCATCTACAATGGGAGATAATGGATTACTTACAATTACATTTACAAGTGATCCAAAACCTGCTAATGGAGATAGTTGTTTTATATTATCTGATTTTGTTGGAGGTAAAGTTGATGTATTAAAAAGTGATTTAACAAAGATATTTGATATTACTAAGAATGCTGATGATAGTTATAAATTAACTAGAAAATCAACTTTGAAATATGCAACTGAATTATTAGATTCGAGTAATAATAAATTAGGTGTTTATGATTTAAAGAATTCTGATTATTCGATTGGTGATGAATTATTCTGTTTAACTAATGATGATATTTCCTATCCAAATGCCTTAGTATTAAATACAAATGAAGGTAAGAATGGTTATTATTTAGATTATGAAACTGGAAAGAATTTATTTTACTTTAATTGTATGAAAATAAAGAAATATAATGATTTATCAATGTATGTAAAAGGAGGAGCTACAATTACATTGACTGGTAAAGCAAATGCATTATATTATATGGGTTATTTAAAAACATCAAATCCGTCATCAAACTTCATATGTAATGGAAATGATAGAAATGCACAAGTCACTCCATCTCCTTCATATACTCCATCTTCTGCTAATTCTAATGTTGTTTTTTCTATTACTGGTTATGCTGCAAATGAAGTATGTTATTTAATGTCAACATTTACAGGTGGTGAATTAAAAATTGAGTATAGTGATATGAAAGCTACAAACTATCTTCAAATAGAAACTAATCAATATAAATACTATGAAAATGCAGATGATAAACCAAATTATAATCCAGGTCCAGAAGTAGTAGATGATAAAAACATGGATATAATTGGAAATATAGGAGAAATAGGTGGAAATTTACAATGTAAAAATAAGAAAGATGGAAAATATTTAGGAACAGCCACATTATTAGGAATAGATGAAAATGGTCAATATATAATGAAATATTATTTCGATATTCCAAAAGAAGAAGATACCAGTTATAGTTGTGAAGTAAATGAGCCAATCAATGATTTATCATTAATAAAGAGTGATGAAGTAGTAGATGGTGATTGTCCAAATAAAGAAAATTGTATAATAAAATTCAGTGGAATATATGAATTATTATTATCAAATAATTTCTACAAAAGTGAAAAACCATTAATGAGAGGATTAATAGATGAAGGTAAGACTTATAATGCAAGTTGTGTTAAAGAAGATACAGTATATATATATGAAGTAATAAGTGAAAATGATTTAAGTGGAGGAGATGAAGCAATCTTTAGTGTATCTAAGAATGATAAGAATACAAAATTACCAGTTAATATGAAATGTAGTTTATTAGCTAAAGTGACAGGTGAAAGTATTCCAATAGAAGAAAGTCAAATTGGTTCAAAATTGTACTATAGAAATAATGAATTTAAAACAACCCCATGTGATGTTGAAAATGCAGATAATGGTGTATGTAATCCAGATAATGATGAAACTCAAATGAATGTAATAGGATCATATGCAGATTGTATTAAGAATATTCTTGAAAAACAAAATATATTGATAATACCAACAGAAACAACTAATTCAACCATTTTTAGTAAATATTTAAAAGCTGGAAAATGGATTTCTATTGGAGATAATGAATATGTTCAAATAATAGAAATTGATACGGAAATAAAACCATATACATGTGAGATTACAGGTGGAAGATTATTATCTCAATCAAGGATGTTATCTGTAACAGTTAATGGAGTAGCTGCAAAAATTAGTGAAGTACCTTCATCATTATCACCTTCATCTCCTTCACCTTCATCATCAATTACAATCAATTTAAATCCTGATTTATCAGCAAATCCAAAATATGAACCACAAGTAGTAATAGAATGTTCTAACAATGGAAGATGTAATAGAGAAAGTGGATTATGTGAATGTTTTGATGGATTTACTGGTGATGCTTGTCAAAGATTAGATTGTCCAAATAATTGTAATGGAAATGGTCGATGTGTTCCTTTGAAAGAATTATTATCGAATGGAGAATTGAAAGATTATAAAGGATATGGAAATAAAGGTGTAGAAGTGAAGATGTATGGATGTTTATGTGATAAAAGACATCGTGGATATGATTGTAGTTTGATTGAATGTCCATCTGATTTAGATCCTGAAGGAGCAACAAACAGTAATATAGATGGAAAAGATGAATATCGAGATTGTAGTGGAAGAGGTATTTGTAATTACAATACAGGAGTTTGTGAATGTTTTGATGGATTTAGTGGAGAAGGATGTCAAACTCAAGTTGAAATGATGTAATATTGTTTTATTACTTTCATTTCATTCTTTATTATAGAAATTATATTAATTGATTAACTCTTATACTTTGTTAATCAATGAAAATTGTTTGTTTTTCACTTTAATTACATAAAAACAAAATGAATAACTACATAATTGGTTTAGTTATGCAATTGTTACTGTTTCTCTTGTTGTTATTGCAGCAACTACTTCTGGAGAAGTGCAAATTCTTCCTACTTTCACATCACTCTCTTTCAATCCGTAGTGAACTACACAAGTCTTGCATGTTGCAATTTCAACACCTATAATAAGTAATATTCATTAAATAATACCAAATTCAGCCATTTTCTTTAAACTGTCAATTATTTCAGCATCTTCAGAATAGGCTAATTTGGCAGCTGAATTGAGGAAAATTAACATTCCTGGTACTTTTTCAGTTTTTGATAAATTAGCTAAGAAGTTTTTCATCAATTTTCTGCCTAAATCTTCATCTCTTCCCATAAACTCACTCTCGAACAAGAATACCTATATTACAATAAACTAATCACTTTAATAGGGTACTTTGTTTGTTACTGAAGGCATTGAAACGGAAATTAAAAATTAAAAAATCTCAAACTAGTCGTTACAATAGTAATATTTCTTCATTGCTGCTTTATTTAATTGGTTCCTTTTATCATGTACTTGACTAAATGCAAAAAAAAATGAAAAGTAAATAATTATTTAAATATTAATTCCAAATTAGCCAATCAATCAAATTCTTCTTCAAGTTGTCTTTCTATTTCATCATATTCATTTATTAATTTATTTGTTGTATGAATATCTAAAACTTAATAAAAATAAAAAATACTATTCTGTAGAAGAAATACAGAATTTAATGGATGTAAAGGTATTTGAGGAAAGAAATATTTCACTAGCAAATCTCCAAATATCTAAAAATAATAAAATCAATGAATAGAAAAAGAAAAAATAATTCGACAACGATGAGATTCGAACTCACGCGGGAAAATCCCAATGACTTAGCAGGCCATCGCCTTAACCACTCGGCCACGTTGTCATAAAAGATTTAAAGAATTTTATATTCTTAAATCATACCTCATTTGTAAATTCAGTTTCTTTGTAAAGCATTTCTAATTCAGAACTCAAATTCATTCCTTCTTCTCTACTAACTTCTCTTGTATTTGAAAATGATGTAGTTACATTATTGGCTATTAAAAAGTTGAAAGTATGTCTGTTAATATTCACTATATTGAATAGTCTCTTTATTCCTTCAAATGATTTTCGTTTATTATCTATCAATGAATTATAAATCAATAGAATTATATACAATCATAAATAAATATTATTCCAGCTGCATCAGAGGTAAACTGAGGTAAAAGTCTGTAATATTTTTCATCGGAAGGACAATCCCAATACTGAATTTTTATAATAAAACCTGCATATGAATAATGTTTTGACTATACCAGCATAATAACATATAAACATACAAAATAATTTACACATGCTGGATACTGTTTATTAATTGAATCAGGAGTTGCTCCTTCCTCTACACAACTAAAATAACAACACATACGTTTAATAAGTGTAGTTTTCCCTACACCACATGCTCCTATAACTGGTATTTTCATTACAATGTGACTACTATCTTTTGCATCCATTTATAAGGTTTAATTTCAATTTTTATTATCAAACTTGTTTGAGATTAATGAAACGTTTTTCTCAAATTCTCGATATGTAATCATTGAATTTGAATTCTTATATCTTTATTATAGCCAATATAGTAAAATAAACCAATATAAATAGTGTAATGGTGTAAAACTTAGTACTAGCCAAATTAGTGTTAGATGAAGTTTTGTGAGGAAATGAATGAATTTTTTTATTAGGTTCTGTATTTATTAGGAACAATTGATTTTATTATTTCTTCATCTTCTCAAGTAAAAGTGTTAGTTCTTTTTCTGCTTCGTTTCGCTGATACTTCACTTCACTATTACAGGCACATCTCAAAATAGTATTGTATGTATATAAGGCATGTCTGAACCACTTGAAATTCAGTTCATACCACAGAATATTCTCTCATTTCACTATAATGTATTTCGTGTATGTTATTCTTTATAGATTGATAAGTTATGGAATAAATCTATCCCTAAAACATCGCCAATAACATCCAATGTGGGAACTGCACAAATCAAAGAGGTTGATGAAATAATTAGAAATTTGATGAGAGTAAAAAGACAATCATCTCATCTATATTTCGATGATTATACACAAATAGAGAGCTTATTTGGTAATTCAATCGATTTTAAAAACGTTTCACATATATACAAAGAATTATGTAAAAATCAAGAATCTAATAATAAAACAGCATTGAAATCTATTAAATGGAATGAAATAATATCTCGTTGTTTAAATGATAATTCATTATTTTCCTTACTAGTATGTATGAGATTGTTAATATCTCCATACGATGTAAATTATGAAAATGAAATAATGAATATTTCTGAAGCATTACTTCCTGTTTCATTTCCAAATAAAATAAGTAATGAAATTAATAATAAAATTGTGTTATATCCAACTCCAGAGTATTTATTATATTATATTATTTATTTATTTATGTTAATAGACAATATCAGAAAGCAGCAGTTACATATGTTCCATCTCCAACATCACTTTCTATTGGTCCAACTAAAGATATATCCTACACTTTGTTATCTGGAAAACCAATCAAAATAACCAATAGAAATACAAGCAATATCACAATAGAAAGTGAATTAAGTAACTATTCATCCACTTTTATACTAACCAATGTAGTATTAGAAGAAAGAGTCTATTATTATGAATTTACAATAATTGATATTTCTAATAATTCTAATTCTAATAATGGTATAATGAATAGTAGAAGTATAAGTAGTTCAACATTACCAGAAGATGGTTTTTCATATGGATGGTTTAATACATCATCATTGTATTATTATTGTTGTATTTATGTTTATTTTTTATATAGAGTGGATGATAGTTATATTTTAGGTAGTGATATCAATAGTTTTGGATATATTTCAAGTCTAAATGCAATAATGTCCAATAATATATTAACTTACTGTGAGATGGATAATCATAACAGCAATAATAATAATAATGAAAATATAAATATAGGAGATACATTTGGAACTTTGATTAATTTGCATACTAAAACAATTCGATTTGTTAAGAATGGCAATGAGATTAGCAGTATTTATAATATTAATATTGAACCTTATAAATTCTTGCCATGTATTACTTTGTTTAAAAATACAAAAATATCAGTTGATTGGAATAATCGATCTTTTATTTCTACTGATATTTTAGATAGACAGATTTGTAGTATAAAAGAATCTATTACTCCTGTTTCTTTACAATTGTTAAGTGGTTATATTGAGTTTATTGCTTCAAGTATATATTCATTTTTTATTTTCTATTAAATTAGAACCTCCAATTTATTCAAATTATGTAATTTCTTGTGATTTTTATGTTCCTTCTGATGCTGATATTTTCCAACCAATTGTTTTGCTTCAATGGTTATCTAATAATAATAATGTTAATATTATTTATATACAAAATAATGATCATATTGTTTATCAAAATGGTGAAAATAGTAAAGTGTTTGTTGATTTGAAGAATGTGTTTTGTATATCAACTTGGTATAATATATCGATTTGGTTTACTACAGATTCAATTGTCTTCTATGTATATATTTATATTATCATTTATATAAATAGATTGATAGATGTTTTGTTGGTGTAATTCGAACAGCAATTCCATCCATTTCACTCAATAATACCATCAGAATTCATGGTTCTACTGTTCCTGAATTAATCACTTCCTACTGTAATTATATTATCAGTTCATTTACAATTACTGAGTTAATTATATCTCCTGTTCCATCATCAACAACAGTTGAGAATTATCATCCAATTCATTCACTTTCTGCACCTGAAAATCTCTCTGGTGAATCAATAATAATGAATGAAACGACTAGTAATAACAACATAACCACTATAAACAATAAAAACTATTGGAATTATGATTCAAATATATATTTTCAATGGTTTGCTGATTTAGGAAGTGGTGTTTATTTAATTGCTCATGATTCTAATAATAAAACAATAAATGGAACAATAATGGGAGAATATCGATGGATTTATATTGTTAATGGCGATAATAAGAATATTAAACAATCATTCTATTCTCCTATTTCTATTCCTCACTCTAATGAATCTTCATCTGTTATTCCTTCATCATCGTCATCTTCTTCTTCTTCTTGTAGTAGTAGTGGTAGTTCGAGTGATTATTCATCAACTCCTGAAATGAAAGAAAGTGATAATGTTAAGAAAAATACTTCATCTACAACAACTCCATCTATGTTAAATGAAATTGATATTTGTGATTTAATCACTTTAAGATTGTCAAATGTTTATGAATCGTATATTTGTTTATATTATTATTCTTATAATAGGTATTGTAATCTGTTGAATTATATAAAGAGAGAATATGGAAATGATACTGTTATTCCAATACCAAATAGTTGTGAAATGAAAGAAAAAGATCATTTTCAAATATATTTTTCATTTGTGTTTAGCTTATTATATAACAGAAATCAATGGATCGATAATAATTTACCAAATTCAATGGTTGTGAGAATGCTTGAAATGATGGAGTGTAACATTTATAATTTATGTATTTCATATTGTTTTTTATTCTATTCTTATTACTCATTTCTTTTATAGTGTCTCTGGATCAAGATATCATTTATTCTGCAATTGATCTTCTCTATTTAATTATGAATAATTACTTCAGATATCACAACGATTCAATTACTTTTAAAATCAATCAACACTTGTATAATAAAGCAATGTCTTTAGCTATATATTTAAATAAAGTATGTATTCTTTTATTATTATAAAATAATGAATAGAATATAAATTCAGTTGATTATATATATAATATTTTATCTCATATTTCAAATCTAATTCATTTATCATTTACATCTTCTACAGATAATATGAAAGGTTTAATTCCTCTTTTAGAAACAGTATTTATGAAGATAAAAAAGATAATCCCTTTAAATCAATGTATTTTATGGAAAACAAGTATAAAAACATATATTAATTATATATTATGAATAGATATAATAACAATAACACAATCAAGTAACAATACATCAAAACTCAATATTTTAAACTCATTTATACATTCATTCATTAAACTATTACTTATACTACACAATGAAGAAAGATTGTTTTATTTATATTGGAAATTACATCATCATATTCTAAATTTTCCCTCAGATTCATCAATCTATTTTTCATATATTAAACAAAACAATTGTTTAAAATATTTATTCCCTTCAGATATTCTTATGAATAACACTGTACCAGATCCAATAGTCGAGTTTGAAGACAATGATAAATATTCATTTGAAAGTAATTTTACAATTGCAAAAATGATTAAACCAAATGAAAAGTCAACTTTATTGTTAAAACAACATTTTCAAAGCAGTTTTGGCATTTACCAGGTTAATTTATCTATTAAATCAGTATTATTATTACACATTATACTACATTGAATAGCATAAAAGCCTTAATCCTCTTTTAATTCAGATATACAAAGAAGATGATTTGAGTGAATGTGTTTGCTCATTATCATTGTCTGGTGATGTTTTGAACAAAAATAGATTTGAATGTGGTAAAATTAAAAATGTTGATGTATATTGTTAAATTATAATAATTCTATTTTATAGAACGATATTTCATTAAATATTGTGTATAACTCATATACAGGAGAATTGATATTAACCAATAATACAACTAATGAAATAATAAGTGTGGCTAAACTCAATAACAGCAATTACAGAATTGGAATATACAACAATCACTTAGAATACGAGATCACTTTGGATTCAATAGAAATAGAACATAATAAGCAAGAAATCATGAAAGATGATAAACTATTCATTGAAAATATACCTCCTATGTATTTATATATTCAAAATTAAGTAAAATTTATGAGTCAGGCTGTCCGAGTGGTTAAGGAGTCAGACTTGAAATCTGATGGGCTCTGCCCGCGTAGGTTCGAATCCTGCGTCTGACGAATTTTTTCTTTTCTTTTTCTTTCTTTTTTATATCATTACTAATATCTATTTTTTAGATTAGTAATTTTATATACATCATTTGGAAAAGTAATCGAAGAGAATGATATTCCTGAAGATAAGTATTTCTTTTTATTATTCAATTTAATAGGTTCTACTCATTCATTAGTTTATTTGGACCATATTTATCACTACTAACCATTTATACACCAATTCATAACGATCCATCTCCCAATTATTACAATGCTACAATAAGTATATTACAGAAAACCAAACAATGGTTAATCAAATATCCAAAATATATTAATGAGATTAAAAGTATCGTATCATCAGTACAGATTATATTAGCAAACTTAATGGTTTATTACTTAAATACTCCTATTGAAATTGTATAATAAATCTACTATATTAATTTAGAATAACAATTATCAAGATATAATACCATTATTCTATGGAGGTATGAAGAAAAAGAATATTAATGCAAATGACAGTTCTAATGAGATATCAAGTGAAATATTCAACTTATTTATATCAAATTATATAATTTATGATAATAACTACAGAATAACCTCACAAGTAATCAACAAAGAATTAAAAGAATTGACAATTTTATTATTCAAACACATTTTACGATATTCAAATATTCATTTAGATGAATTATCACTTGTAAATGAGAAAACAACAACTGCAATAATGAAATGTTTAGGTAATTTCAGAATATGGTATTTATCTAAACCAAATGAAGATAGAATTCGCATAACAGATTATATGATATATATATTATCATTTATCAATGAAAATATTGATGTTTATAAAGAAAATAGTGTTAATGAAGATTATGTAAAGTCAGTATGTAATATTACATTGAAAATGATACAGAATGAGATGAATAGTGATGAAATATTGAATTATATACAAATTAATGAAGAATATTCTAAACTGTATTTATTATTATTTTAGTAATCTATTTAATAGAAGAAAGAACGTTTTGAATGATTTATATAGAATCACTACTGATCGTGAGTTACAATTAACAAATTCATTTTATATATCTCTATTTAAGTATTTATATTATTTTTATGATTATTAGAAATACATATTCACTGTTTAATAACAAATACATCATTAATAAAGAGAATCAAACACAATTGAACAAAATCATTATCAATTATATAGAATACATAACAAATCAATTGCAGATAGCATTATATTCATCACTAGATAATATAAATTATAATATTATATTACCTTTTAAACACATATTCACAAATCAATTCAGTGATTATATAATTCAATCCAATACAGTGTCTATATTAGTGGATATAACTCAAAAGACTAATAATAGCGTTGTTAATGAAGTTTTATTTTCATTTGATCAATGGGTTACACTGTATATTGATCAAAATGATAATAGCTTGGATTCTGGTTTGAATGAGATATGTAAAAGAAGGTGTTTGTATATTTGTGGTTATTTACTATTCACTGTATATCTTATGTTTATAGTTATTAGGATAATATTGAAGTAAATACATTAGAAAATATGTTATATTCTTTATATAAGTACAGTCAAAAACCTTTAACTTGAACAGCTTGAATAGCGAAAAAATAACCAAAAATACCCCCATATTCAAGTTATGGTTTTATATATTAGAGGTGTTTGTTGGGGTTTTGAAATAGATAAGACGTTGTTATAAAACATCTATATATCTATAGTCTTTTTATTTTCGCTATATATTTACATTACTATCTTATTTTGTTATTGTTTGATATATTATAAGTTATTATATATTAAAATCTTTATATACTGCTTCATGAATTGTATGTAGTGACTAGAGCATTTTAATTGTTGAATACTATTTAATTTGAGAAAAGAGTGGAAATTTCCTAATATTTGTTATGAATTAAGTTTAAACTAATGAATATTATAATCTATTTATGCTACGTATTACAGTTTTATAAAAAATGAAACGATCAAATTATTTTATACTTAGAATTCTTGTCTTTATAACCACATCTAGGCATCTACATAATAAAATAACCATATCAACACCTTCTACTTATTTTATTGATTGATATTTTATAGTTAAACCCTCCAAAAAACAATTAACAAATAAAATATGATGTAAAAATAATAGTATTAATCTATAAATTGGTTTTTAATTCGTCAAAACATTTTGATATCCTTTGTTTCTTAACGTCATTCATATTGCAACATGATCTGTATAGTTTATTAAGTTTTCTTTTGAATTTTGTTGTCATTAATTCTTCTTTTTTGTCACTATCTATAATATTTTCAGTGATATTCATCGAAGTGTCATTAATGACTGAAACTTGAAAGGCTGGAGACTCTTCAAAATGCATAAATGGACAAAGATCTTCAATTCTAGTTGCAGAATATAATGAAGTACCTGTAATGAATGTACTTTTACTGTTTATAGGATTTAAAACCTTTATTTTTTCAAGAATATCAGCCAATGCTAACCTTAATTTTACACTATGGTCTTCTTCTGGTGGTAATAATTCTAGAACTCTTTCGAGCTTCGCCATTTGAGTTACAGTAGGTATTGTTGACTGTTTCCAGCAATTGATTACTGTTGAAGATTTCATTTCATTAAATACAGTTGTCATATAAACAATCGAATCTGCAATATTAGGAGTTTTACCAAATTTCAATCCACCCATTCCATTTTTTACTTTTATTCGTCTAATTTCTTCGAAATTGTCAATAGTTTTCACACATTCATTGAGGATTGATGTCTTGTAATTGCCCTTCAAAGCACTAATGATACCTTGATCTAGAGGCTGTAATTTAGCAGTTGTATTTGGGGGTAAATATATGATTTCCAAATTTTTATACTTATCTTTTGATAATTCTTTCGGATGTCCACTGAAGTTATCCATTATTAATAATATTTTACTATCTCCTAATGTTGACGTTACTGCTGGCATAAATATTTCATCAATCCAATAAATGAAAACAGTCGAATCCATCCAAGCATGATGTTGACTGGTATAACATTTCGGAACATCACTGAAACAGTTTGGTTTTTTGGCCTTTCCAATGAACAATAATGGAATATATACACTGTTATCCATGTTGACTGTGACTGCTATAGATATTCGTTGTTTAGACATCTTAAAACCTCGAAAATCTGATTTTTCTACATTTTTTACAACACATTTTTGAGGTAATTGCTGGTAAAATAGTGAGGTTTCATCCATATTGAAGATATATTTAGGCTCATATTGACTCATTACATCTTGTATTGGCTTTAGATTCACAGTACCTACAGAGAAAGCTTCTCCATGTAATACGATACAAGATAAACCATTTCTTTTCATGAATCCATTTATATAGCTTTGACTTACTATAGCTTTACCTACATTATTCTTGTTTAGTATCCTAGCTTCACTTAATAATAAACTTTTCGTGACAGGAATATGTGTCAAAGGTAGTTTTTTATAAGCTTCATCAAACCATATCTTCAAACCTTTTTCCAATTTAGGGTTTTGTGTTTTTTTTTCTCTTTTAATAGTAGCCATGTATTTATCACAGTCAAAATACTTCATTATTGTATCTCTATTATAAAGCCAGTTAGTAATCGTAGAGTTAACAACATTCAATTTTGCCATCACCTTAGCTCTTGTTGTTTTCTTGTTATCAAGCTCATATACAGCCTCTGCTTTCTCTGCTAATGTTCTATTATTGCATTTTCTAGTAATAGTTGAGTTTTGACAAGACATAAAAGGCGCTTTGTTCAAAAAATTCAAGCCGAGCCAAGAGAAAAGAAAAGGAATAAATGTAGTCTAGTCTTATTTAGTGAAATAAAATTCATATTTTGTGTCAACATCGTCAATAGATGTTGAGAATATCTACGCAGAAATTGATCATCAAGCTTGTATGTACCATTTATTAAATTAGCACTTTATTGTTTATTACATCAAATCAGCATAACAATTATAACAACAATATAAAAAATATTACGGATTTAAATTACTGTTTCACTATTTATTTTCGATTTTCTAACTTCTTCATCTCTATATACATCAATAACATTATTCATTTCAAATTAGATTCTTTTTAATGTAAAACCTATTACTCCATATTTACTTCTAATCATTCAATTGAAAGATATATATCAACCAATTTACATTATTAAATGTATTGTCTTATCTCATACACTATTTCTGAATAACTTATGTGCATTATTTCCAACAATTATGTTTTACATCATAACTAATAGTAATGTTGTGATTATACTAGCGTATATCATTTTTCATCAACCAGAACAGTGGTTTTACAGCTTACATTTCATTCAACTGTATAGACATCACATTATTTGGTATTTTCTGAAGGTAATGTGTAATTATAGATTATTCTTTTCTTATTAAGCTGAATATTCATTGCATTTACTCCATTTACTTCATTTATTATCAGTTTCTGAGGTTGATTTCACTTATTCTTAGAACATTATCGAAAGTCAAAAAAACATTTACTATATTCACTCCAATTACCATCAACACAAATACTAAGTCTCAATCTACTATAATAAATAATTTAATTCCCAAACTACTCCCAAATATTTCTTATAATTTCTAATCTCTATCAAATAACCATTTTTATTATTCTGCATACCTATAGAAATAAAATAAAAGCTATATACTTCATAATATATTAAACATTTACTCATTTATTTTAAATGAGCTATAAAATAATAATACTTGTAGAGAATGTTATGTAACAAAGAAAAGTTTTAAAATTAAATACCCCAACTTAACACAAAATGCAAAAACTTTGAAAGAAAAATGGTTCAAGTTATAAAAATTCAAGTTAAAGGTTTTTGACTGTATTCAAAAGTGAATAGAATAGAATTATTTTCTATTATTGATTTATCAAGCATTTTAAATGTATATTTTGTTTATATATATATGTCGAATAGATATTTAGTATTCATTTAAAGTCAAATAATTGGAGAATATCCTATATTTTATTCCATTTATTTTATGAAGTATTTGATTATTATTCATCATCACAATTTGAAACAACAGTTTGGAATGAACCAATAGAAATACAGAATCAGAAATATGCGTTTAGTGATTTTATTATGTTATTATTATCATATATAAATACAAGTGAAGAATCAGATAACTATACAGACAATATGTTATTTATAAAACATTTACATCAACAAACTATATACTTTATTTTACATTTGCTAACTTTACCGAATTGGCATTGTAGAATATTTGATATATTTAACGAATTACTTACAAAATCATTTGTACAATACAATGAGAATAATTGTGTTGCAATTTACTCAGTTTTTACCAATACAATCAATAATATCATCACATATGGAACAATAGTGAAGTATTACAATAAAAACAATGATAATAACAGTAGCAATTGTTATGGAATTGTAAATGATGTAAAATATCATAAAACTAATAGAAATATTAATTGTTTTATAACTCCATTATGCTCAGAATGTAATAAAATGAATGATTTTGTTGATTTAATATATCGTAATGAAGAAAGTGAAGGAATGAATTTACCAATTGATTTATATAATATTCTACCAGTTGAACAGTCAAATGATGTTGTTTATAATGAAGATTTTATATTACTATTGTTTCAACATTTTCCACTACTCTTCGATGAAGATCAAAAGTATATTTTATATACATTTTAATTATTTTGATGAATAGATCAGTCTCAGATTATTCTAAATCAATATATCTCCATTGTATATATAATATAGTCAAATCAAAGGAAGATAATCAAATAATCACTATAATAAACAGTAATAGTGAATTATATGATGAAATAATAAACAATTTAATATATTATATAACAATTCCAATCTCAGATATTAGCATTGAAAACTATCATGAATATGAATATACTTATTATTGTAATTATAACTATATTATAAATAAAACTACAGATTGTGATAATAATAATAATAATACCAACACTCCTCATAATTCTGTTGTTTCATCGTCACCTGTTTCATTATCCAATCATAATTCAATCATATCACCAATTCAAACAACAGCCAATCAGAATCAAGAGAATAATACATTTGAAATTGTAACTGATTGGAGATATTATAATGATTTTGAATGGATTCAAGTTAGTAGTGAAATGAATACTATTTTAAATAGATGTCATGAATTAGATATTAAGAATTTCAACTTTAGTGATAGTTCAGGTATTAATTATGGTGTTGATTTAGATGAAATGACAATAACGTTTAGTTATAACCAATCAAATCCTGTTCCAACTATATTTCTATTGAGTCATATAAGTCCAGATGAATTATTTGAAAGTTATATTTCTTCATTAGTTTCAATTGGTATTGATTCTGAGTTAGTTTATGATATATTATTATCTGATGAAAAAGGATGTGCTCATGCTTATCAACAGCAAATAGAATTGTATTTACACCAATCAAAAGAGAGAGAAAGTGAAGAGAATATTGAAGAGAATAGATCAACTAAATATTGTTTAAGTATATTTCATTTATATTTATTATTGGTTAGATGATGTATTATTTCAACAATATTATCAAAATTCAAATATTTATTCAAATACATCTGTGAATAGTAATGATTATTTAGTTGATAATAATCCAATTGTATATTCATATTATTATGTTTATAGAGAAGATATTTTATGAATAAATCATCAGCAATAACTAGTAATCTTCCACTAATCAAACAATACTCATCCAATAATAATAATAACAACAATTACAGCAATTCAGAAATAAGCAAAGTGATAAAGAAGAATAAAGAAAAGTATTGTTATTTATCAAGAATTTACCAACAACCAGAAATAAAGAATATTTCTTATTTAATACTCCAAACTATTGATATTTATTTATTACATTATATGTTCAATTATTTAGTTTCTTCATTTTTAAATCAAAAAGATCAAGATTTTCCTCTTCCTATCATATCGTTGAACAATAACAAAGATCCAAATGATATGTTGTTTTTATTCACTAAAATAAATGAATATTACTATCATACTATTCATAATTATTACATATTAAATCAACAACAACTACAAGAGAATTATAAAAGTATATTTATTTGCTTTATTTATCTATTTGAATAGAAAAATGTCCAGAATCAAAGACATTGAAAGATTTAATAGCATACTGTATAAAAGTCTCTATAGAAGATATTACATCATTAGTTAACGATTACTCATATGATACAAGCAATCCAACTAATACATTAATCCAATATATTATCACTAATTCACAATATTTTGAAGTTACTTATATCATATCATATTTAGTGATAATTACCTATACAATAGAAAATTATTTGATCTATTATCCATTATCACTGAATAATCCATCCATTTTGTTATTAAAAGAATTAGTATACAATGTATTAGAAATATCTAAAGATGAAAAAGATGTTTCTATTGTTATTATATTATTATATAAATACATAATGCCGTATTATAAACCACCGCTCTATGAAATGCTAACTCCAATTATATCTGAAATATTTACCGTTTTATCAAACATTTTGGAAGATAATTTGAATGAGTATATAAATGAAGATGATCAAAGGTTATACCTACTATTATATAACTCACAGAATGTGATTGAACAAGATAGAAACCACTTAAAATCAATTTATTTACAATCATTATTCAACATCTGTACAATATTAAATAAAACAAATGTTGAAAAATCTCCCTGTTTGGATGATCAGAAGATTATTTATTTTAATAAACCAAATAGTTATATAAAAATAAATGCTGGAGAAATATCACCTCCATTCACAATAGATTTTGATATATTTATCAAACCACTTAAAGAAAACACATTCTATTCATTATTCACAAGTAAATCAAGTCAAATTATGTTGGAATATAAGAATGAAACAACTTGTGATTTAGTATTTATTTTTCAACTAAAACCTATTCGTTTTGCAACGAACTTATTTTATAATGAATGGATTCATTTGACAATAACTGCTACTTCTCATACAATTGCATTATATTACAATTACATAATATCAGAATCACATTCACTTAATAAAGATATATATTTTCCACTTCAATATATTGGTAATTATTCTGATAATTCATTTAAAGGATCTATCCAAGATCTGAGTGTTTGGAATTTGGCTCGAACCTCTGAAGAAATAATCAATACAAAGGAAATACCATTTGATTACACAATTGTTCCAAATTCATTAATTATTCATTTATTATTTAATGAGAATGTTGGCAATATTATTGTTGATAAGAGATGGGGATTAGAACCTTCCAACTGTTATAATATCGAATGGATTAAACCTGAAGAAGAAAACATACCGTTTCATATTAGAAAGAAAGTATAATTGTTTTTAATCTTATTTAAAATAGCATAAATGTAGTAAAGAAAGTGATTATATAATATATTCAGGTAGTTTATATATCAATAAGTATTCAGGAGTAGTTAATGATATTGATAAATTATTGATTAAATTGTATCTTAATAAAGACTATTCATATGGTTATATCGAATTCTATGAATTGTATATTGTTTATTCTGTCACATGTCAAAGAAGAGAAGATTCACTAGAGATTAATATTGATAAATGTTTATATGTATATATATATTATTTTATTTATTTATTATGTGATATATATAATGAATAGGATAATAATACAGTTTCATTAAAGTGGTTATCTTCAATCAGTTTAATATGTCAATTTTCACCACATATTTCAGTAACATCTCCAAATCAATCACCAACTTCATCATTTCTTACAAAAGTTGATTCTAACAAATCCTTACCAGATATGATCTATTTACCATCACCAGATTCTCCAGATAAACTAATACCAGTATCTCCAGAGAAGATTTCATTATCGATAATGTTAAGAGGAAGTTGGTCTGGTCATTTTGAGAATAGTGATAATATTCTTATTCCGCAAGGATTCTTTTATAATTCAATACTATGTAATAATGATATTAAATACAATTGTGAAGAGAATATCGTATATAATACAACAGATCATGTAAGATGGAATACTATTCTATTCTCAATTGAAGAACTTTCTGGAAAAGATGAAAAACTCTCTCTTTCAACAGAAGGAATAAAATCAGGTACTTATTACTGGGAATTTGAAGTAATATCCAATAATAGTGGTTTTATAGGTATTGGAATAGGAAATAATCAATGTAATGTGAATAATTATTTAGGTTCTGATAGATATGGATGGTCATTTCAATGTACTCACGAAGTATGGCATAATGGAATTCATAACAGTTATTCAGATTCAATTAATATAAAATCAGGTGATATTATTGGTGTAGAATTGAATTTAATTGAAGGAACTTTGAGATATTTTATTAATAATGTGAGTTGTGGTATTGCTTTTGATCATTTGAACTCTGATGTTATTATAACTTCATTAGGTGTATTACCTGCTGTTTCAATGCTTGGTGATAAAGATAAAATCAAATTAAAAGGTTTTGCGAATGGTGAATATAAGTTATACTATGAACCAAGTTACAATATTAAATATTATAATGGTAAATATTATAATGGAATGAGACATGGTTATGGAATGATAGAAACAAGGAATAATTCAACCTTGGAAGGATATTTCTGTTATAATTGTCAAATTGGTTTGCATAAGAAAGTATTGAGCAATAGAAATGTTTGTTATTTCGTTATTGAAAGAAATAGAATTGTAAAACCAGCTACTGAGAAAGATATTGATTATTTTAATAGTATATATAAATTGTGTTTATATTTTTGTATAGAATTATTACCACCAAAATCAGATCTTTATGATGAAAGTTCATTAATATCTGTTTATAATGCAATAACAATGTATGGCACATTTTATGTTTCAACAATAAGCAATAATGCCAATATCTCTACAATCAACAAAGGTTCAAATATTATAGTGGATAATTCAGTAACATCTTCTTCATCAACTGTATCACCATCAACGATTATTCATTCTAATAACTCACAGAAAGGAATGATATTCAATAATGAAGGTTATACAACTGGTATTCATTATTGGGAATGTTCTGTTCATTGTCCTTATATTGATTCATCAGTTTTTATTGGTGTTTCTCCTTTAATCCCTAACTGTATATTATCCAATAATTGGTATGGAATTGGATTGACTAATAACAGATTACTAAAGGTTAATGGAAATGAAAAAGTTTATGGCAAAGCATTTAATAATGAAGATGTGATTGGTATTTTGTTGAATTTATATAATAGTATAATATTCAATGAATATATATATATATATTTGCGTATAGATACTATAAGTTTCATTAAAGAAGGTGAAGATTATTCATTCTTCAATAAAAGAATAACAAATATGGGAGTTGCTGTTGATGGAATAAAGTCTCAATTTAGAACAAATAACAAAATATTTACACCATTATATCCATGTTATGGTGTAAAAACAAGAGATAGTTCAATAGCAATAGATAATTCGAGATCTTTTCACTTATATTTAGATGATAATGATATTGATGTATTTAAGAATTATTCCCTTTGTAATGAAATATTTTCTATACTTATTAATAATCAAAAATCTATATCTCCATACTTAGAAAATCAAATAAAGAAGTATTATTTGATATATACTTCGAATTGTTTCAAACCATATAAAACAAGAATTGGAATTCCAATTTATATTGATATTTCAACAGGTATATGAATATATCTATAAATATAATGATAATAGAAACAATATCCAACTTCTTACAAAGTACATATAATCATGGAACAGTTGTATCATACGTTGATTATCAAATTGAAATAATTGGAGTTGCTTATAATAGGTTGTTTGTTAAGAAATATGGCGATGTTTGGATTATCAATGATAGTGAATTAGATGTGTTGAAAAAGATGGAAGTATTGAATGAAGGAAAAGGTATAATTTGATTATCAATTATTATATATTATAGAAATACATAAATCATCATCATTATTATCATCGTTAGAGATTACACAGTTGTTGAACAAATATATTGAAGATGATAAATCAACAAACATATTAGAAAGTTCAAATTTAATAGATTTCATTCAGTTTATTAATGATTATAGTGAAAAGCACTCAATATTACCAAGAGAACTTACGATTGATATATTATTATCACATTATGAAGGTTCAGAAGCTGATTTATACAAAATTGTAATTACTTTTATTCTGTTATTCTTATTCAACCAATCAATAGCAGTTGTTTTACCATCAATTAATACATCTTTACATACAATGAAATATCCATCAAAATTGGTAAAAGATATACAGAAGTATAAATATTTAATGTTCTTTTCTACAAAATATCATTATTGGAATGTTATTTTGAAAGAGACAACTGAATGTACTCCATTGCCTTTAGTATTAATTATTACTATGTATATTGTCTTTTAGGATGTTTTTGATAAACCTCTTTCAATTCCAACATTATCAGTGAAAAGAATAAGAATAGATGAATCTGATAATAATTCTATCAATTCAATCAATACAAGTTTATATGGACAATATTGGGATTTATTAAGACAGTATATATCTCTATATTATATAATATTAATAGATTTCCATTATGTCAATTTCGTCGTTCTTATATCCACAGTGAAGATAGTGGTCAACCAAGATGTTTTTACTTGAATCTGATTGGAGAAGGTGTTTATGATAGTGGTGGTCCATATAGAGAATTATTAACTTTAATATGTTCAAAAGAAGTTGTAGATGATTTCCACTTTTTAATTCCAATTCCTAATTCCAATTACAACTTGGGAAATGATTCTCAATCATTGATATTCAATAGTTGTTATGAGAATAAAGACAAGTATTTCTATTTCTTAGGTATTTTATATGGAATATGTCAAAGAGATATGATTCGATTGGATATTGATATACATTCAATAATATGGAAGTATTTAGTAAATGAAGAAATTGTAAAGAAAGATATACTTGAAGTTGATAATTATATAGATGAAAATAATCCGTATTTAATTATATATTTATATTATTAAATAGGTTTTTACTATTAGAAAAACAAATTCCATTGATAGAATCATTTAGAAATGGTTTATCTGAAGTTATTCCAATGGATTTATCAATTATCTTCAATCCTTCAGAATTTGAGATTCTATTCACAGGACAGCATCATATTACAATTTCTTTATTGAAAAGTATTACTAGATATGAATCAGGATTATCAATCAATGAAAATAGAATAAAATTACTATGGCAATGTTTAGAAAGCTTCAATGAGACTGAATTAAAGAAATATTTGATGTTTGTTACATCCTGTTGTAAAATTCCAATATATAATAAGTCATTTTATATTAAAATATGTCCATTAAGCAATACTGTCCTTAATGCTGATGAATTATTACCTGCTTCTCATACATGCTTTTATACATTAAATTTACCCAATTATTCGTGTTTAGAAGTAATGAAACAGAAGTTATTATTAGCTATAAGCCAATGTGAAACTCTTGATTTAGATTTTCTACATCATTAACTCATTTGGTTAAATATTATTTTTTATATGTAAATTTATTGGATAATTACACAAATAAAACATAATTCAAGTAATAAATATAAATAAAATGACTACTAACTACAGATTTAACTGCTGATGAATTTTCTTATCCAATTTGCTTTCAATATTAGATAAACGAGTGTTAATATTACTTGACATTGTTTCTATATCATTTATATCATTACTTAGTGTTGTGATTACTTTCAACGAATTCTCTACAAATATTGATCTTTTCTTCATATCTACATCTTTTATTTCTATATAGGAGTAAAATTATTGTTTAATACTATCGATTAACTGTTTCATTTCTTCATCAATCTTAAGTATTGTTTCTTGACATTTTTCAATGTTAGATAAATACTCTTTTGTAATTGGTTTTAATTTTTCAGTTATTTGCCCATCAGTTGAAGCCATAGAAAAGATTTTATAATCTGGTGATTTTTATTTATTCTGAAATTTTTGAAACACCACACAAATTTAAAAAGCATATATTACATATTGTAGTTATTTTATCAAATTAATATTGTCATATACGTAATGTTGTTATCTTTTACTCTTCAATATTCCAATCAATTGGTTCTAATCCTTTCGATTTTAATGCTTCATTACATTGAGAGAAATGTTTACATCCAAAAAACCCATTAGAAGCAGATAAAGGAGAAGGGTAAATAATTAAGGATGTTAAATCATAAAAATAATCAAAATGAAAAAAGATATGTGAGCACATTTCAATATAATGTGTTTGCTAGTATCCAATAACTTTATTTTTGTCTATATAATCATAAAAATATAAAGTTATACTTGCGCTGGCTTTCCCCATAACATAAACACAACATTCTTTTTCTCTTTATTAATTGTCTTGATTATTTCATCAGTAAACTTCTCCCATCCTTTACCTTTATGTGCAAATGCTTTTCCCTTTTCTACAGTCAGTAAAGTATTCAATAATAACACTCCTTCTTGATTCCATTTAATTAAACTGCCTGACTTTGGTACTTTCAATCCAATATCTTCATGAGCTTCTTTAAATATATTTACTAAAGATGGTGGTTGTTTAACTCCTGGCATGACTGAGAAACACAAACCATGAGCTTGATTAGGTTCATGATAAGGATCTTGACCTAATATTACTACTCTAACTTTATCAAATGGACATAATTTCAATGCATTAAATACATATTGTCGAGGAGGATAGATTATTTTCTTTGCTTGTTCTTCTGCTTTTAGAAAATTCTATTTGTTCAATATAATTATTAGTGTAGCATTATACTAGTAAATTCTTGAAATATGTTTTTTCTGTTTCTGGTTGAAGAAATTTCTTCCAACTGGGATCAACATCGAAAACAAAAGGTTCAACCCAACTTTCTGGTTGTTTAATCTTTAGGTATAAAAAAATATAATTGATACAGGAATATCTTCACTTTCAATTGGTTTTTCTTCCTTTTTAGCCTTTTTAGCAGGTTCTGAAGATTTGAAGAATGAAGTAACAGAAGATTGTCTTTTTGTTGACATTATTAACTTTCGCGCCACAAGTTTATAATACCTGAACATATTGAAACGAATCTTTTTTTGAAATGAATATTGAAAGAAACTCTGTTTCTATTAAAGACCAAATATATCAAATCGTTGGACTACTAGGAGATGTATTAATGTGAATTATTAATTATATAGGGGAAAGGCTTTGTCCCTCCATTTTCAATATGTGGAAGTAACATTAAATTTATTCAAAGACTAATTCGAAATATGTTTAAAGCTACAAAATATGAATATATTTTGGTTGAAGAAAGTGATTGTCTCAATACTCGTTTAATCTTTCATAAGATTCTAGATGTATACCTTCATATCATTAAATTGTAGATATTAAATACAAATATTTCTATAAAATTCCCCAAAACTAGTTATTCAAGATTCAATGAATTTATGAATAGTCTAGAACTATTACTTAAGGATGATACTACTACCTACATTGTATTTAACAATGCAAATAGAATTAATACTAATCTACTGAATAATTTCCAATTATTATCAAAAGAATCCAAAAAACCGATCAGTTTAATATATTTATGTGAAAATCCTCTAAAATTAGATAATTTATTAATATCAATATATCTTCGTAACTATAATAAAGAAGATTTATATACATATCTTAGCGAATATGTTGATGATGAAATAGATGAAAATATAAAGAAAAATTTAGTGAATATAATAATCGATAGTTATGAAGGAAAAGTAACTGATATTGATGAGTTAGGGTATATAATTAATTATTTATATAAATATATAAAGAATGAGAATAGTATAATGTTATTATTATTTTATTATTATTTAGAAGAAAATATAAATACTAAAGTGAAATTAATGAAATATTTACAAAAATATATATCAATTTTAAACAGCCATCTTTACATTCATGATTTGACTCAAGAAGAATTAGAAGATAAAGACACAATAAATAATAGAAATAAAAGTGATTTGTGGATTAATCTGCCTTATTTACCAAAACTATTATTGATTAGTGGTTTTTTATGTAGTTATAATCCATCAAATCAAGATGAAAGATATTTCAATACAGTTAGTGGTAATAAAAGAAAAAGAAGAAAAATAAATACAACCTCTAAGGCTGAAAATACATATATTAGCAAAGGACCTGGTACATTTTCACTTGAAAGATTATTAACAATATTTCATTGTATTGGATTGAGTGAAATTGATAATTTTCAAGTTAAAGATAGTATTTCAATTGAGTTTTATAGTTTTGTATTTTTATTATTATTTTATATGTAATTTATAGATAAGTCAGCTTGTGAGTTTGAATTTATTTGTAATTGATGGAACTGAGAATGAAGATTTAAAGATGAATTATAAATGCACATTAGAAATATCAGAAGCAGAAGAGATAGGGAATAGTTTAAAAATAGATATTCATAAATATATGAGTGATTTTAATTGAAATAATCTTTTAATTGATTAATTTTAGTTAAATATTAAAAATAACATATACATATATAAAAGTAATGAAATAAATATTTATATTATCTTAGTAGGTAAAGCATATGGACTAAAATAACTACAATCTCCTCTTTGACCAACTTTCACATCTCCTTTTCTATCTCTATTATTACTACTTGCAAATTGTCCTACACAACTACAACTACCATCTTTTCTATTACATTTACCATGATTTGAACATTCAAAACATTTCCTAGTTCCTTTGTTATAATCTATAAAACCACTATTATCTACTACTAAATAACTATCTAAATCTTCATTACAATAGTAATAGAATCTTAAATGAATAATATTATTTGTATCTTTACATATTTCATCACCTAATGATGTAATTGCTATACAAGCTGAAGAATCTTTACATGAAAATGGAACTATTTCTCTATTAATATATAACAATAAAAACATATATATATATACTCTTTTAATTCAAATTTGTTATATAAACTATCAATAACTTCACTGAATTTTGAAGATTTTTTCACTTCTATTTCTCTTTCATTATACTTTAATATAGCACTCTCTTTAGTATCAGTACATGATATTTGCAGGAATGGAGGTTCTTCAGTATCAATATCACAATCATAAATATCAACTCCAAATGGACAAGTAACTTCTGAACAATTATAACCACCATATCCTTTATTACACTGACATTCACTAAGTATTGGTTTATTAGTACTACCTGGATGAACACTTTGGCATTTACCATTTGGCTCACAATTATTAGGACAACTCACTATAATAATAATATAACAATATAATAATAATATACTTTGTGAACAATCAGTACTTTCATATCCTGGTCTACAGATACATCCTTTATTAATATCGCATTTACCCATATCACTACATACACTGAGTCTTTCAACAGGTGAAAACCATGAGTTAGCTTTATTATCAAAACAAGTTGGTATATCACATTTATATCCCTTTTTATTATCATCACATTCACAATATGGATGTTTTTCTATTGAAGTAGTACCAACTGTATCTATATTAACTTCTTGAGATTTACCATTACAAACTATGTAATAATAATAATCATAATATATATATATATATATACATCCTGATTTCTTATATGGACTATCAATACTATTGACAATTTGACAATTCCAACTCTTAACATAATCAATATCAAACATATAATCATCTAATACATATTTATTAGGATCAACAGTTACACAAGTACATTTTCCAGTGGAAGTATCACACTGTCCATTTCCTGAACATATTTTATATGTCTTTACACTTTGATAATGACATAAAAATACACCATCAGTTAAACAGAGAGGTTTTGGTTGTTTCTTTCTACTACCAACTTCATAATAATCAGGATCATTAGTAGAAGGTGCAGTTGTTGATTCAACTTTTAAATCATCGACATGATTACCATTATTATCTGTTACTTTCAATATTCTTGCACTAATAAATATTAATATATAAATAATTAAATATAATTATATACTATGGATCAGTTACAAAGTTAAATTCCCATACAGTGGAAGATTGTAAATCAGTTTCTATATACTTATTATCAGCAGAATCTTCTTTAAGAAAACGTATTACAATGTCACTAACTATTCCTTTACTCTATATATATATATATATATATATATGAATTCATAAATAATATACGATTATTAGATCTCTTAAATATTTATTATCTGCTCCATTATTAACTTGTATAATCATCTGCCTACAATATTGGTTATTCTGCTTCATTGGATCACTTTCTTCACCACAATTGATAATTATTATTTTATATGGAAACTTACTTATATCATAAGCATGTTTATAAAATGAAACAGTATCATATTTATCTTTATTTTCTACAGCTCCTATTGGACAATTTCCTATATTAATATATAATATATAATAAATAATACTTTCACTACAATCATATCCATACCATCCTTTATTACACATACAACCAAAGAATCTGTTTTTGTAAGGAAGAGTACTATCTTCTAGTGCATCTCCATTAGGTTTTACATAGTGATAATGTAATGCTGAAATTGATAAACAATTGCCATGACCATTACATAAACCTTTTTCAGGTAATGAAGGACAATCTGTTACTTGACATGATTTACCTGTGAATCCTTCATCACATATACATTTACCATTTTGTTCATCACAAATACCTCTTCCAGAACACTCAATAAAAGATTCTGGGTCAAAACCCCAACTTGGTCCAGATGGACATTTTCCTATTGATCATTATTTGTTGAATATACGATGAGAACAATCTACACCAGTCCAGTCGTCAAAGCACTTACAAGTTTGTGATTTAGAACATAAACCATGACCACTATGAATAAAAATGAATATACATACCTGCACTTGTTAGGACAGATCGATAAAACCCCTTCTAAAGCTAGAAAAAAGAAGAAAAAGTGAAACATAAAAAATATGTTGGAATAACGACTCTATTTTTAATAATTGTCAAAGAATTAAAGTAAAGACATAAATAGACTATAAACAACAATTCTGAAACAAACATACAACATTAACTTATTTACGGAGAATATAAAAGTTTGAAGAAAAATTAAATTCTGAAAATGATCATTCTTGGATTACCACCATAATCACATGCAAATTTCACAACAGTATATCCAAACTGTTTTAATAATTTCATTATACTTTCTTTTTGATCATAGCCAATTTCAATCACACAATATCCAGTATGTTTAAGCAAGTATGGAACTATATTAAATATCTGCATATATGATTCTAACCCAGTATAACCTGGAGTTAATGCTATTTTCGGTTCATATTCTTTTATTTCTGGTGATAGTTTCAAATAATCATTATATCTTATATATGGAGGATTTGAAATAATAATATCAAATTTAGATGGGAAAAGAGAAATATTTGTATTAATAAACGATTCTATTATATATATAATAATAAATATATATGATATTACTGTTTAATAAATTACTTCTAAATGATTGATTCAAATCATGAATATTCTTATAAGACACTTTCAATGCTTCTATTGATATATCTGTTCCAAAACCTGTTGCATTAGGATATTCTTGTAATAAAGAACATAATAAACATCCACTACCTACTCCTAAGTCTAAAATTGAAATATTGTGATTGGAATTAAACAAGGACTATATTAATGTAAATATTATAATACTTCTGATTATTTATACTGATGTATGTTCTATTAGAATTTCTGAATCGTATCTTGGTATTAGCACGTTTGGATTTACATAGTAATTGTGTTTCCAGAAGTATTGTTGTTGTGTAATATATTGAAGTGGTTCATTATTCTTCAAGCGATTAATATATGATTTAAATAAGTCATATTGTTGTATGTTAAGATAATTTTTCCTGTTATTTAAATACCACACGTTTGAATATTCTTCATTTTTAGCATATGCGATCAATCTTGCAACATTTCTTTCTGATCCAGCTAATTTAGAAAATTCTTTTATTATTTGGAGTATTGATAACTCATTAACCATTTAATTTTTGATTTAAAACATCAAACAAGTTTGACATTTCATTTTTAAATGCTGAAGTTTGGAGCAAGAGTTCACAGACAAGTACATAATTTTATTGTTTATTGTTGCTAGATTAATGCATTTCACAAAAAATCATTACTCATAACAAAGAGATCTTTTGTTGAGACTTTGAAAGATGAATATGGTGCAATGGATTCATCAGGTGAGACATGCACAATTGAAAATTTCAAATTAGAGAGTGGAATTGTTCTACCAAAAGTAGATATTAGATATCGTGCATATGGCAAATTGAACAAAAAGAAAGATAATACAATGATTATTTGTCATGCATTAACAGGAAATGCATCAATTGAAAGTTGGTGGGGAGAAATGTTGGGAGAGAATAAACCCTTCGATCCCAAGAAGTATTACATTATCTGTGCCAATATATTAGGATCATGTTATGGTAGTACAGGTCCAACATCAATCAATCCAAAAACAGGTAAAAAATATGGAGGTGATTGGCCAATCATATCTGTAAGAGATAATGTAATAGCAAATCACAAAATACTTGAAGAAAAGGGAATTAATAAAATCAACTGTGTAATAGGTGGAAGTCTTGGAGGAATGCAGACTTTAGAATGGTTGTTATTATATGGAAAAAATGAAATTGAAAAAGGAATAATTCTATCATGTGGTGCTTATCACACTCCTTGGCAAATTGGATGGAATGAATGTCAAAGAGACGCAATAATGAATGACATAAACTATAACAATGGAAATTATTATGAGACTGAGAAAATACCTTTTGATGGCTTGAGTTTGGCTCGTAAAATTGCAATGATTACTTACCGTTCTTATACTGGTTATCATAATAAATTTGAATTAGATAATGAAGAGAGGAATGTCCAAACATATTTGAAGTATCAAGGTCAGAAGTTTAACAGTAGATTCGATAGTAATAGTTATATTGCATTGACAAGAATGATGGATACTCATAATGTGGGCAGAAATAGAGGAGGATATATTGTATAATAATATATATAATGAAATAGAAAGCATTAGAATCAATCACAAATAAGTGTTTGATATTAGGAGTAAATAGTGATATGTTATATCCAATCAGTGAGCAGAAAGAATTACATAAATATATTAAGAATAGTAGATTTGTGACAATTAAAAGTATTGAAGGTCATGATGGTTTTTTATTAGAACAAGATCAGATTAGTAAAGAAATGTTGAAATTTTTGAATGAGTAGATATTAGTTTTTTTTTCTTATTTTTGGTTAATGACTTAATTTTTAAAATTTTACTCTTCTTTTGTTAGAATCCATTAAAAACAATTCAAATAATAATAATAATAAATTTAACACATAATAGGCCTTTGAGGCAAGCATAAACTATAAAATATGGATGGATTAAACACACTTTTATCTCTCCAACAACAACCATAACTTTTATATCCTCCTCCGCACATATTACACTGTTTATTAACAACAGAATTATAATCATCTTCACCAATATAATGGGGATCTAATATCAAATAATTCACATCTCTTGTTTCTTCATTTATTCTTATTCCTAAGAGTGTAAAAGCTAATTGATTTCCACCAATCATTATTGGAGCTCCAACTCTTCTAAAATGATCAATTAATGCATTTGTTTTGTTTTCTATTTCATCTCCTCTATTTAAAATAATAAATTTACTTTCTATTCCTAATAATTGATTGATCACATAACCAATTTCTTGAGATCCAATCCATTCATGTGAATCAATAAAACTGGACGGTTTATCACCAATTTTAACTAAAGTCTTTTGAATCTCTTTAATTGTTGGTATATTTTTATTATCTTTATATTTTTCATCTTCATCAGCATAATGATTCTCAATAAAGAATGAATAAATCGATTGTAATGATCTATAAGCACAACCCCATCCACTATCTCTTTCACCATCTTGTAAATAATGATAATATCTATAATCACCATCAATTAAATATTCTTTTATATTATTATTACTCTCATCATTACTTTTAATATGTCTATGAACATTCAATAAATGAATGCTTTTTGATTTTGTTTCAGTTTTTGAAGCTGTATTATCATCATTTACATCATTCATTATGTTATACTTTGAGAATATAAATCTATCTTTTTGATATCCAAATATATTGTGAATTATATCTCTTTTATTATCAAATAAACACATATTTATTAATCCTTTTTGAAATGGAGAAAATATAAACATTTCTGTTTTTGTTATGTTATATTTTATTCTACATTGAATTAGATAATATATTTCATCTATTATATTTTGTTTTATTGTTTTATATACATCTGATACAGTTGTATTATCTTCTTTTATAAAGTATAGAGTTAAACAGCATTTCAAATTTAACATATCTATTATAAATAACAAACAAAATAAAATATACAATAGGATTCAATAAATTGATTTGTCATTTCTAATTTTCTATTCTCTTCATTCATATTCTTTGTTGAAATAAATGGAAATATTTGTAACATTTTACCATATTTATTATTACTAATCATATCACTTTCTTCATTTAATAGTAAATCTACTTTATCATTGTTTGTATCACTTATTTCATTTCCATTCTTTGTCATTAACATATAATTGCTTAATAACCCATTTATATCACTTTTTATCATTTTAGATACTTCTGCTTCTGGTTTTATAATTTGAAGAGGCAACTTGCAGTAAATAAGATAAAGATTATCTTTCTTTGATAAATCTAAATTTTGATTGATTTTCATAGCTTCTCCATTTGGATTTGTGAAACATATAATTGCATCACTATTGCAAAATATTAATATTTATATATAATACTTTTTTTGAAAAGCAATTATTTCACAGTTTTCTTTTGATTTAACTATTTCTTGATTTTCTGTTGATATATTTTCCAATAGAGCTATAAATAAATTATATAAGAGAAATACATGATTCTGGAAGTTTATTTGATTGGAATAACAAACCAATAAAAGGATATTGACAAAATACTCTATCTCTATCTTCATTTGCATTTAGCAACGTCTGGAAAACAAAATATTCATTCTGTGAACTCTTAAGTCCATACAAACAAAAAACATCTAATGTAGAATAAATATGAAATAAATGCCTTCTAGATTAGCACATTTTGGTAGTACATTTACAAAATTAATAATAGACATACTACAAAACAGTCAGAAGATTAGAAAAATTAAAATGAATGAATTACAAAAATAGATTCGTTTCAAGAAATGAATAACATCGACTTATTCATCATATACAATTTTTTTAGATCAAAATGTATTATATATTAAATTAAATTATTAAATTTTGCTTATACTTTAATTTAATTCAAAGTAATGTAAATCACTTAATAACTTAAATATATTCTGCAGTTTCAGTACAAGCTAATCCATAATATCCATTAAAACATTCACACAACCCAGTCTCCACATTACACAATCCATTATTACTACAAATAGAAGGTTTATATTTCTCTTTATCAACATCAGGTATAGTATTAGAAATAGTAAAGCCAACATAAGTAGGACTATTTTCTCCTCTACTAATCATCCCATGAAATCCATTTCCATTATTAGCACCATGTTTATAATAATAACTACCAACATCTAATTGTAATTTACCTAATATTTGAATTGGACTAATTCTACCACTTTGATGCTTTCCATACAGTATTGTCACTTGATTTAATGTCTTCATTTCATAATCAATATCTAATTTTATATCTTTTAAATCAATTATTTCATTAGGAAATTTAGATATTTGATTAAACCATGATTCTTTATTCATTAATTGAATTAAACCACTATAATACAATCTACCATAAGAATCTTCATATTCAATATAAGCTGTATCACTTTCAGTTGGCTGAGGATCAAATTTTATTGTTTGCTTATAAGGTATATCTGGCGTACAAGTTTGATAACCTAATGCACATCTTCTCCTTTGACAAGAATAACCACTATATTCAGAATCACATAAACATTTAAATCGATGATTTGGGTTTGTATTCTGTTTCATTTCTTCGTAATCCATTTCACAGGTTCTATCATCTAATGGATGGGTTTGTTTAAAATCTATTTCGTCCTGAGAAATTGCTTTTATCTCAACACAGATTCCATGTCCATTACAGTTGTTTGGACAACTTCGAATTTCACATGCTTTGCCTTCATAGTATGAATTACATTCACATTCACCAGTATTTCTGTTACAAGTACCATGTTCACTACATTCAGCATATACTCTATCTGGATCATCAGTTTGTGGATAATCTTCACCATAAGAATCTCCAAAAGGGCAAGATCCTATCATATCTATATAATATAATATACTTATCGAACAATCATTTCCTCTCCAACCTGAATTGCAGATACATAATCCCATATTACAAATTCCATGCTCACTACACATATTTGGACATATTTGACATTGCACAAACACAGCAAGAGATAAAAGAAATATAAAGTTCATTGAAACGGATCTATTTCATTAAATGATCCAATTTCATTTTATCAAAATTCTCATGTTTGATGTTGTATGTTATTTAGAAAACATTATCAATAGGATGAAAAAGTAGTACGACAAGATGTGATACAATTTTACTATCTTATTCTTAATTCAAATTCTCATGAATGTTTGTACTGTAAGATTTAATATGACAACATGATATATGAGTGTGAAATAACTAGAATGTACACTTTAAATTAATAAATAAGATAAATGATAGAAATGTAGTTTAAAATTAGAATATACTGCTAATGGTTTAAATTATTTTAAATTTGCATAATTTTTGTGATTATAAAATTAACAATAAAAACTTTTATGTTTTTAAGAAATTTTAATTTTCTCTCTAACAAGACATGTTTATTACATTTTTAACTTATTTTAATATTCCTATAGTTATATTTGTTAATAACAAATCTAGTACACATTAAATAGCTAAGTAAAACTGAAGTAATAGTAAAATTTAATGAAAAAAACTCAAGCTTGGGCTTGAATAAACCCAACATAATTTAAGAAATGCGTTATCTAAAAGTTTGTGGAGCGCTTTTTATCGCTTCGTGTGTAATATTGATATATATACTCGGTCCCTCACATGAGCCCAACATACCACACCCAATTGAGCCATTCACAGAATCACCGACTTCTTATTTCTCAACTCTTCCAGAAACATCAAAAGAAATTTATATAGTACCACCAAGAAAGCCAGCCAGCTATGTTCCAAAAAGATCCGATTTAGAGTCATTCTTTGGTAACCCACCGTCTATAATATCTATATATTCAGAGAAGCATCGTTTGTGGATGAAGGAGATTGAAACAAAGTCTACAACTCCCGTATTGCAGTATCATCCTCATCCTAACCTTGGAATAAGTAACAAAATGAGAGGTTTAATGTCAGCTACATTATTTGCTATGTTAACAGATCGAGCATTAATAACAACTCAATGGAGAACAATTAAGGATTATTTCAAATTACCTATTGACATTTCACATGAACTGAATAATTTCAAACCAACAGTAAAACATGCAGATTATGAAAATTGCTTTGATAAAGATGAAATTAGACAATTAATAGATGAATCAGCTCCTCGAATAATATTCTCAACATTTTGTGATATAGTAAGTGATTTATTATCATCAAAGGATTATACACGGCAATTATTAGATGCTGGATTAATTACAGAATCTGCTGATACAGTTGATGAAAAATCAATACAAATCAGATATTTTCTATATAAGTATTTCTTCATTCCTTCAAAATCAGTTCAAAAAATAATATCAACTGAAAAAATGAAGTGGAAAAGTAATAGTTATATAATTGGAATTCATATCAGACAGAATCACATAGGTTGGGAAGATAATACGATCAAATTCCTCTCTCAGAATGGTATAGACAACATAATAGAAGAAGCAGTGAAATTGACCAATAGAATTCAAATGAACAGTAATAATATGACAAATGTAAAATGGTTTATTTCAAGTGATAATTCAACTACTATTCAGTTGTTACAGAAGTCTCCATTATATTCATCCTATATAACCACTATCAATGGATATGAGAAGCTGCATTCTAGGGATAGTGGGAAATTTACTAGAAGTAGTTATCTTGCTACTGTTGCTGATTTAATGTTATTATCTCAATGCAATTCATTGTTATTAACGAAAGATAGTACTTTTAGTGAGATAGGATATTATAGAAATAGAATTATATTGAATAAATTCTTAAAGTCAAATATGAAGGAATATAACGAAGTTAAATTCTTTATTGATGATAATTTTGTTGATAGTATCCTATAGCAGGGTATTTTGAAGTGATTTTTGATAAATCTTCACATAAATTAATTATTTAATCTTATATCTGGGTTCGATAAAGGGCGTCCTTTTCGAATTTTGCCCTATTTTTGCCCCTTTTTTTCAGCTGAAAAGAAGCCTGCCCCTTACTGCTCGGGCATAGTAATATTACCATGTGTTATGCTGTAGTATATTTTTTCTGATTTTTTGTTATAACTTTTCCATATTATCATCTAGATATACTAACATATGTTAAAAAGGATATATTATTGTGTATTATAGCATAATAGTCATCTACTTTTCTTATGATTATATAATATCATATGTTTATGCATATATACTAATTATATAGAATATACATACTGTATATCATATTCTGATATGCATATATATACATTATGTACATTTCAAGGTGATTGACGTCACTGAACATAAATGAAATTTATATAATAAATAATTTTGTATATTACACATATATCATATAGATAATTAAGAAGTATAGCTATAGAATGGGTATTTTCAGTTAATTGATAATCAATAGTACTTGTTATGATAATAACATAATATATTTCATAAACTAATAGAAAAACTATTTCAAAATTACTATTTAGTATATTTTGCATACTACTTAATGTATTTCAAGCAATTATTTGAATACTTAGAAAATGGTTTGAGAATTTCGAGCTATCATTTTGCATTTCAATTGTATATGGGTAAAACGAGAGATGCTGTGTATAGATACTTTAATGAAGATGTGGTGTTAAAGAAACCCCTTGAAAAATACAACAGAATTCAATGCAGAAGGTGCAAGGCAATGATTATTGCTCATTGCACTAATTTGAAACGTCATTACAAAAAGTATAAATATATTTATTATATTTATTAAATTAGATGTAGTGAAAAGCTAATCCAATCAAAACTTACATAATTGAGATATGATGAACGTGCAATAAACTTAATGGTGACCAAATATCTTATAGAAAATAACTTAGCTTTCAGAACCATACAATCTAAATCCTTTAAAAATCTAATATATACATTAAATCCAACTACAAAGTCAATAACAATAAACAAAATAAAAGCATCAATGAACGAAGAAGCAGAAAGAATAGTAAAGGAAATTGTAGATAACAGTAAAATATGTATAATTGTGGACGCTTGGAAATCAGTAACCAATGAAAACGTTATTAATTTGGCAATAAAGAAAAGCAGTGATATTTCGTTTTTGGAATCCATTTATTTACATAAACGAGAAACATCAGAAAATATAGTGGAATTAATAATTCAAACATTAGTGAAGTATAAACTAGATATTAAAAACATTGTTGCTGTGAGTAGTGATAACAACTACACCATGAAAAAGATAAGTAGTATTTTAGAGAAAAAAATAAATAGACCTGTAGTAAAGTTTGGATGTTTAGCACACATCCTAAACTTAATCAGTAAAAAAGTATTCGAAATAGAGAAATACAAAAAAGTGATAGTCATGTGTAATGACATTATTCATAAGTTAAATAATAATCAAAAGATTAGAGAAACTATATATTCAATTATACAAAAAAAATATCCAAATACGCAAGGGTTGTGATACGAGATGGTCAAGCTATAGCGATGTATTTAGAAAAATATTACTCAATAAAGAAATTTTATTACAGATAAAATTATTAAAGGAAGAAGATATACAAGAAATTAAAGAATGCTACAAGATTGCAAAATATATTTCCACAAATATACACTTATTATGCAAAGATTCATCTACATTAAATGATGGTTTCAGAATATTGACCAAAATTAAAAGAAAGTTAATGAAAAGGTCATCAAGTGAAAAAGAACTTATTAAAGACATTATAAAAAAGAGACTAGACATGCAAACTACAGCATTTTAGCTCTATATGAATTTTTAGACATAAACAGTAAACATAAATTTTCAGACATGGAGAAGGATAATATAAAAAGATATATATTATCTAAATTCAGCCCTATTTTAAATCAGAAAGCATTAAATGAGATTTATCATTTTGAAAGAAGAAAACCATACTGCAAAAAGTGCCCTTCAGATATATTTTCGAAAAAGATATCAACTAATATATGGTACAATATGTATGGAGTTTTTTACCCAAATGTTAAGAAGCTATATGATATTCTTTCAACTATTCCTGTCACAAGCTCATTTATTGAACGTTCATTTAGTATTGAGGGAATAGTTCATAATCATATTAGAAATAAATTACAGCTTAATACTATAAATAATATTTTAAGAATAAAATATGATTTATTAAAAGAAAAAAACAAAGAAAAAGATATAAATGAAGATGATAATGATATTAGTGAAGAAGAATATAATTTAGATGTGCTGAATGAAATTGATAACAATATAGTATATGACACTTTAGATTATCAATGTTCTGGTGATGAAGATGAAAGTTCTGGTAGTTCTAGCGATGAAGGTTTAAGTGATGAAAGTTCTAGTGATGAAGGTTTTAGTGATGAAGGATCTCAAAGCCCTTACTTTTAAGGCTATTATTATAATGAAATATTATTGTTTGTTATTGTTATAAGATAATAATACATAATTATGAAAAGAATAAATATTTTTATAGCGTTTAATATCCCTAAAATCGCACAAAATATAAAAATTCAAATAAAATAATTGAAAAGGGCAAATTGTACCCTTTTCTATTTTTAGATAGTATAAAGGACGCCCCTTTCAATTTTTGCCCGGGACATGCCCTTGTCCCGCCACTGCCCTGTCCCTTTATTATTCAACCCAGTCTTATATGTAGTGAGTATATTATTTAAAACATATATATATATATATATATATATCTTTATGTTGTTTTTGTTGCTTTAAAGA
Organism: Proteromonas lacertae; assembly: GCA_002245135.1. Classification (NCBI taxonomy): domain Eukaryota; class Bigyra; order Opalinata; family Proteromonadidae; genus Proteromonas; species Proteromonas lacertae. The sequence continues at coordinate 128,588 of NGBS01000021.1, forward strand.
ACAAATAATAGAAAAATAATAATTCATTCACACAAATGGTGATTTTGATTTCAAATGACTTTCATGACTTAAACCGAAATACTAAATATGAGTGATAACATTACTAGAATATACATTTGATTGAAAGTATGAGTTTACAGGATATTGTAAGAAGTTTTCTAGTTTACTTGTATATAAATCAGCATATCTTATTAAATCAATTGAATAAATTGTTGGCAAGTATGTAGAGTTAAGAATATAACATTAAAATATTTAGTAATATATAGAAAAACAAAAAAATGATATATTTTCACTTCTAAATATTGAACCAAAGTATTTATTCTTACATTTGTTTAATGACTCTTTCTCTTTCTCCAATTCTTCATTTATTCTCTATTTAGGAATAAATCTACTCATAATTATACACTTATTAATAATCTATCACCTTCTGTCAAACCATTTATTTTACTAATTCTATTCTTTAATTCATATAATGCTTGAATCTACAAAACAAATGAAAAATAATCTCAATTTTACATTTATTGTTTGATCTCTATATTCTTGTTGATTTTCATGAACAATTTCATCTTCTAATTCTCTTACAATTGCTCCAGTAATAATTCCATGTTTTCTAGAAGGTTCTACTAAATCACTATACATATTAAAATCATTAATAATAAACATACGATCTACTATCACCAAAGTATAAAATAGAATCAGAATATTTCCATCCAATATATTTCTTCATCTCATCATAACTACCATTTATATATATCTGATGAGGTTGAAAATTATCAATTGTATTCCAATGAGTTTTATAATTATCATCGACATATTTGAATGGTGAATTACATCCACTGAAAAACAATGGCTTTCTTGATTGACAAACAATAAATTCGAAATACTTCTTCCATTCATTTCCTAATAAGTAATTCATTCCAACATTCACATCTGTAGGTTTTGCATTACTGATGATATATAATTGTTTATTATTATTCTTCCATTTTGTTAATGTATCTTTTAAATGACTAGATTCTTCTAAATATAAATCAACATTTTCTTTTATTTCTTTTCTTAATAATCCACTATCATGAATAAAATCAATTGCTGTGTTCACTGCATCTAATACAATCTGCGGATCTTACAATATAAGTTAAAGAATTATAAAATATTAATTATTAAAAATAAAATAAAAAAAGAAGGATATATAAGTAATATGAATATTTCTTTCAAAATAATCAATAACATCTGCTAATAAACATGTTTTTGAATAAGCAAATATATCTGTCATCCAATATAAATTATTATTAATATAATCACTTGATAAATGTTTCTTCCCTTTATATATATCTAATATTTCATCTTCAAATATTTTGCTTTTTCCTTTATAACAACTATCTGTGGAGATGTTGTTGAAATAATCGAGTTTAAATAACAATCCAGTTTTCTTATCATACATTAATGAACGGATTGAAAATCCATGTTCATAACTTCTATACTTCAAATTACATGGAAAACTATTTATAAATGTAATATATAAATGATTTACCCTAATTCATTCATTAGATATTGCTTTGCATTGTTATATATGAAATCATGGATTAAAGGAGTATAATGACATAGCGTATAATCATAATCAAAACCAATTGCATGAATTCTTGAAAAGTCTACATTGTTATTAGCATATATCGCTTGTTCTTTGGGTAATGTTATAAATCCATCATTTACACTTTTTAAATATCTCTGAATATGATATAAGTGTAATATAGTACATCATAATCGAGAATGTGCTGAACTACTTCTTGAGATAACATTAATTGATTATTTTGTTTTTGATAAGTGTATTTCATCATATCTGGTATAATATTTGATTGATTCATTCTTGGTTGACTTGATTTAGCTAAAGAAGCCCATCTTGGCTTATAAGTTGATGAGGATATTAATCTCTTATAAATAGTACCATAATAACGATTTTTAGTTGATTTTTTAAATGTTTTGGTTGTTAAAGAAAGCATTTATAAAACACGATTTTTACTATACATGCAGTTCAACCATCCAATACATCACAATAACAAATTAAGAAAAATAAAAACAAAAGAAAAAGTAATTAGATTGTTTCTTTTATCCCATCTTCAAAATACCAGCTGCAATTAACTTCTGTATCTTCTCCATAATACCAGGATTGCTCATATGTTTCTGAATAGATGATGGATTCTGTTGCATATCTTGTAATACCTGTTGTACTACTGGATCTCCCAAAATGGATTGAATTTCTGGATCTTCTAAAGCACGAGCTTGTTGTTCTTTATCAACTTGTCCATGCATAGTCTCATTGATCTTCATCATTGTAGCTTCTAAACCTTCCTTACAAGCTTCATTATTTGGATCGATATCCAAGCCTTTCTGATAACTTTCAACAGCTTTGTGATATTTCTTTAAGAAATATTCAATAGCACCTTTTCTACTCCATGCTTTCACATACTTTGGATCTAATTGAAGAGATTTTTCAATATCAGTCATAGCTCGGCCATAATCCATCATTTTACTATAAGCAGCACCTCTATTGCAGTATAATATCGGATCGCTTGGATTTCTCTTAATTGCTTCGTCATATTCCTTTATAGCTTCTGGAACTTTACCAGATTTCATTAATTCATTTCCTTTTTCTTTATGTTCTAATGCTTTCTCTGGATTGATATAAGCAAGTCTTTCTTTCTCAGCTTTGGCTCTTTCAACGTCTAATAATTTCTCTTTTACCTGTTTGAGTGGAGCTTCAACCATTGAGTCTTTATAGGCTTTGATAGCTTCATCATATTTCTCTAATTTTGCATAAGCATTTCCTAATTTGAAGAATAATTTAGCAATTGTTTCATAAGCATTATGCTTTTCTCTTGCTACTTCAATAGCTTTTAAACATTCATCAATACATTTTTGATATTCCTTCTGTTCAATATAAACAGCAGCTTTGTTTACTCTATATATTTGATCTTCTGGATCAATTTCTATTGCAGCATCATAACATTCTAAAGCCTTTTCAAAATCTTTCGATTTATAATATTTATTACCTTCATCCTTCTTAGCTACAGCTTTTTCTTTCGTTTCTCTCTTTTCTTTTTCTTCAGGAGTTTCATTTTCTGGTATTTTTGGTTCTTCTTTTTTAACTTCTGGAGCTGGTGGTGGTGGTGAAGGAGTTGAACTTTCTTCTTCTTTAAATCTATCATTATCTTCATCATTACCGTCCATTCCTGGCATACCACCCATTCCTTTAATCATCTCTTGCATTACTTCCATAATTTGTGGATCACTTAATGCTAATTGTGGATTGGTTTTAAGTAATTGTAATTTACCTAAGAAAGTGGGATCTTGCATGTATTTTTGTAATTTTGGATTACGTGCAATGGCTGCCATTAATTGTTGTGCCATTTGTCCACCAAAACCTCCCTCATCCATACCTGGTGGAGCAGTAGGACGATTAATTGCTTCTTCCACATCCTTTTTTCCATTTAATAATGATTGATTATTTGGATCAACTTTTAAACCATCTTCATATGCTTGAAGTGCTTCTGGGAGTTTACCTAAAGCAAATAATGCCTCACCTTTTCTTCCATAACCTTTTGGCCAGTCGGGTTTCATTGATATGCATTGTTCAGCATCTTTCAATGCTGATTCTTTGAATCCTTTCATTAAATAAGCAGCAGATCTGTTACTATAGTAAACCTGGTTTGAATTATCTAAAGAAATGGCCTAACAATCATAAGAAATATTAATCATACCTGGTTATACCATTGTATGGCAGAATCGTAATCTTTTTGTTTAAGAAATTCATTGCCTTTATTCTTACAGTCTTCTGCATCACGTTTACGAGATTCTAGATCACCGGCGCCTGACATTTTTTATATTCAAAGAAAGAAAAAGAAATAGATTGATCTATAGAACTTTAGATTTTTCTATTTTTACTTTGTCATTTTGACATGAATTGACCATTTTTGTGTGTTTTTACATCCATCATTCACATCCTTATATATTCTAAATGATAATATTCATTTTGTTGTATTGCTAGATGGATAAATAAGAGATTTGACAATCAATAAATATCTTCTTTTCCACATAATTATATTTTAATCTTGATCATTTTACATGATCATACATAATAAAATATTAATAGCGGAATAGCTCCATATCAATCTCTACAATTTTGTGTATATTTTTTTGATTTCTTCAGTATTCAACTATTTTAGGACAAATAAAACGCCTTTTCATCAATTATTTGTCATTATAATATGCTAAAACACACTTTTAGATCCAAGCCTTCTCAAAAAGCTTGACATCTTTATTTTAAAAATTGAAGCTATGTCTCAATTCAATAGAGAGTTTACTATTAATTTTTATAATCAATACATTGGCACAAAACTGAGATCAGATAATGATAACAAAGGTGTAGTGGTAGATTCATTTTATCGATCTCCTGAAGGAATGATGTTTGAAGCAGAAGCTAGTAAAATACTAAAGCCTGGAGATAAAATATTGACTATTGCTGGAATAGATGTCACCGAAGCTCCACTAGAAAAGGCTTTAGGAATATTAACACAATCAGGTCGTCCAATACCAATCAAATTTCGCAAATCCCAACTCAAATTCCAACCTCCAATTCCCTATGAAGAAGTAATTGCAGATCAAAATAAAACCTCCAGATTCATTCAATATGTCAATAGAATTGGTTTAATGGATGCCTTAACAAAACTATTATTTCTAGAAGAAGTAAGACAATTCCGTCAAATAGATGAAGAATCAAGACCAATGGAATGTGCAAGAATTATCAATAAATTCTTAACAAACGATGCAGAGCAAGATGTAGGTGTAGTAAATGCCTTCAGAATTGAAGGATCAGTAGTGTTAGATTTTGAAGAAGAGATATACAAAGCTGCTGAAAAAGTGAATGAAGATTTAAAAAACAATGTGTTTGATTCATTTTGCCTAAGTCCAGAATACAAAGAAATGAGATTATCAGTGGATACTGTCCTTAGTGATAGACATTATTTAAACTTTTTATTAGCATATTACCTTGAAACTGATAATCCAAATGATATTAGTCTATATATATGTATAGAGTATGATTTAATGAAGAAATATCATGAAAATAAGATAAATGAATGTTGGGAAGAAGGTTATTTGTTATTTAAAAAGTTCTTAGATGATGATGCTAGTTTCAAAGTATCAATTGTATCAAAAAGTATGAAAGAAGAATTGAATAGATTGTTTGATAAAGATTGGAGAAAAAAGATAGAATTACCTCAACATTTACCATCATTAATAGATCAATATAAAGCGATAAAGAATACTATCAAATATAATATTCAAACAGATTTATATATGCCATTTACTGATAGTATTTTCTTTGAAAGATTATGTAAAGAATTGGGTATAAATGTTTTAAGTTTTTATTTTAGGTGTTCCAACCAATGCAAATTTAGAAGAAGAAGAAAATGAAAGAGCCAAACTTCGTGAAGAGAGAGAAAAAGAGAAAGAAAAAGAAAGAAGTTCAGTGGATAAAACAGAATTAACAGTCGATTCATTAAAAGAAACAATGAGTGATAATGATCCAGGTAAAATATTGTTAGATATATTATCACATAATTTATCACAAGATAGAGAAAGTATAATATCATATTATATATATTTATATATATATTTAAATAGATGAAGAAATATCCGATAATCCTACTCCAAAATCAGATCATTCCGTTCCAATCACTCCATCCTCCACACAGAAGAAGAATTCTGATAATATCACACTTCATCAGCTATTAGAAGTTACTGATTTAGGTCCACAATTCAGTTTACATTATAAAGGTAAAGATATAACAATCAGAGGTGATAGAGGTAGTAATGGATTAATAGAATACAAAATTGGTCAAGTTACATTCTTCAAGACAATAGCAGATGAAGAAGCCAATATGGAGATACAAACTATTATTAATTTACACAGTAGTGATAATGATAGAATGCCACCTCATATTGAATCATTTTATTGTTTAGATGGTCAATATATATCCAATAAACCCATTGATCCTATAATATATGATTTTATGATAGGTGGTGGTGAAGGTAGTAGATGGAGTAGTGTTTGTTTGAAGGTATATAATCAGGAGGATATATGTTGTTTGGCCAGTAATAGCAATACACCAAAAGAGAAAAATAATAATAATGATGATAATAATAATGATAAAGAAGAAATAGAAGAAGAAGAAGAACCACCTAAATGTATATAATATAATATAATATTCACTTTATTATTATTTAGCTTCTATGCAAAGAAGACCTTCTACAATTGCCTATAAATATGTTGCTCAAGGAATCTGCATTCTCTCTGAAGGACCTTGTTATGAATCAATGAGAAAGGAATTAGTAAATTTCTATGAGAATAATAAAGATGCAATAGTAAAAGCATCGTCTGATGAAGAAAGAAAGAAAATATTTGGCCAATTGATAGGTAAAACTGTGACATGTAATTTACCTTATTTACCAAATGGTGGTCCACAATTGAGAAGCGGTTTAGAACCTTTATTTTCATGTTTAACAATTGATCAAATTATTGAATTATATACTTCTGTTTTATTGGAACAAAGAATTGTTTTGGTTTGTACACAATATTCATTGATGACTGAAGTAGCTGAAGCTATTAGATGCTTAATGTATAATATTGTTATATGTATTTAATGTATTATTTAGATATCCGTTAGAATGGTGTCATATTTTCGCACCAGTTATTCCTGTCTCAATGATTGGATCATTAGATTGTCCTGCTCCATATATTATTGGAATTGCACCAACATTTGTGTATATTTAATTAATTTACTTATTTTTTTCTTGAATAGTAAGAATGAAATATATTACAGAATGGAAGTAGATACTTATAATTTAGATAATCAAGAAATAAATATATTTTCTTCACCAGAACAACCATCTAGACCAAAATTACCACCAACCATTTTACGTCAATTACGTGGTAAATTACGTAATTGTGTAAATCCATCTTATATGAGTTCTGATTCATTGATTCCTTTACAAATACAATGGGGTGATGCATTCCCTACTAATGAATATATCCTTTTATTATTAATTCATAGTTATTTTTAATTTCTTCGAATTTTACTGTTAAATGCATTCTATGAAGTTACAACTACATTATTAGGCAATCCTTATTTATATTCACTTGTAATGAAGGATAAAAAAGAAACAGCATATTTATTTGATGAATCTTGCTTTTTGAATAGATTTGGTGAAGATAGTGTTGAATTTATGAGAATATTATTACATACTCAAGCCTTTTCTCAATATTTAACCACTACTTTATCTTCTACAAAATAATTATACTTCTCTTTAGTATTTTAGTAGTTATGTTTTTGTTTTTTGGGGGGTGAATTTAAATCAAAAAAACAATCATGGATAAGTAAAAATATATTACCCAATACACAATTACAAAATCCAGATTCTATTCTTTTTATTTAGTTAATCAAATTTATGCTTCAGTAATTTTAACAGTCTTTTGGTTAATTTCTTTTCCAACGGCAAGTTTTACAATAGTGTATACCTATTAAATATCAATATCAATAATTAATACTTTTTCTTCAGCTTCTTCATCATCATTCTTCTTTCTTTGGATGAGGAGACGGATTCTGTTTGGTGGATTCTTAATACCTTTGTGCCATAAGTTTTTGTTTAAATCAGTGTCAATACGTACATCTGATGTTCCTGTTACCTTACTGGCATATTCTCTGATGGCTTTAATAGCACGTGGAGCTCTAGTCTTAAATGATCTACGATTAATTATATTAAACGTTTAAATAATATACAATCCGAATAATCTCTTGTGTAAATTAAGAGTACATTCAAGAGTGAGTGGAACAGTACGGTCCTTCTTTTCTCTTTGGGCTGGCATTCTAAATAAAAAAAGAATAGAAAATGCAGTAAAATTTCTATTTAACTAGTATTGATTTTGCCAGTTGTAATCATTACCCCCTTTATTTTTTCGTAACCCCCAAACAAATTATAAATTCCCCATATTATTTTTTCTTTTATTTCACAGCAAATATTGCTTATTTATTTATAATGATAATTAAATATAGATCTCAAGGTGCCACTGCATTTAAATCACTTAATTTTGAGTCTCAAAGTGTGGAACTATGGGATATAATACAAAGAATTGTTAAAGAGAATAAAATGGATCAAACACTTTTTGAATTCGAACTTATAATGTATGACGGTAGAAGCGGCACAGAAATATCTGATTATCACAAAATATTTACTACAGAAGTAGAACTAGAATATAAAATGTCAAAACCACGTGCAGGCATGAGTAGTTATCAGGCAATAGTGAAGAATCCAAATTTACTGAAAGTGAAAGTGTATTTTTATTTTTTTTAATATTTATAGAAGTGCAATGGAACTACCAAAACAAAAAGTAGAAACAGAAGAAGAAAAAATACAAAACACAATAAATGGGATGTACCAACCGTATATATTTTATATAGTAATTATTAATTTTATTCTCAATAGGCAATCCAATAAAATAGAAGCATTATTCAATCCGAACAAAATGAAAGTAAGAACAATCCCTCCAGTAAATGCAATACCGCCCAAAAGTTATATTTGTAAGAAATGTAAAAAACCAGGCCATTATGTATATCGTTGTCCCTACGGATCAGAATCGTTAGAAGCACAAATTTCACATGTTAAATTTGTTGGAATTCCATTAAAGAACTTGACAATAATTGAAGATCCTTCTTCTGTTACTGCTGAATTAAGTATGAAAATAATTGTTAAAACAATCTGTGATATATCTAATTTTGATTACTTTAATATACAATATTGTGTTGCCACTATACTAAACATGATTTTGCTTATTCTTCTAATTACTTATATATATCCTCTTTTCAACATATTTTACTAATATACTAAATTAGGACGTCATATTGGTCAATTACCAGATGGTAGATATGCTATACAAAAAAGCAAAATTGAAGATTTTGAAAAAGACATTACTAACACTGCTGCAATTACGCAAACTACTAATATTGACATGGTATTAATATAAAAATAACTTTACTTTTAAATAGTTAAAAGTTCCTGATGAATTAAAATGTTGTATTTGTAAAAAACTATTAAGAGAAGCTGTAAGAACATTTTGCTGTGGAAAATTAGTATGTGATGAATGTGCAAGACAAGATATAGTAAATCAGTATAAATGAATACATATATATATATATTAAATAATAGCAATGGGAAGTGTAGTTTATGTCATAATTTAGGAAATAATGAACAATTAATCGGCGATAATCAAGTAAGAAAGAAAGTAAATGAATATATCAAAACAGAGATGAGTAAAATCAATGAAGAGGAGAAGAAGAATGGTGTTAAGTTATTTGAGAATGAAGATGAAATACCAATGGGTGAAAGAGTAGAAGGAGGTGTGGATAATATTATACCATTGAATAAAACTAACAACAATAGCAACAATAAAATAGAAAATAATAATGAAGATGATGAAGAAGATGATGTTACTAAAGAAATTAATGAAATTATTTCAAATGATAATCCTACAGAAACAACACAAACAAAAACAACAACAACAACAGCTGAAGGAAAGAAGACAATAAGTTTAGATGATTTAATATTCAATAAAAAAACAGTTTGTGCATATTGCAATAGCCAAAATCACAGTATAGAAGATTGTCCAATTAGACAGAAAGAAAAGAATAATAAACAAAATGATATATCGATGAGAAATTCAATTCCATTTTTATTAGCACCACCTCCTCAATCTCCACATGGTAAATATGATAGAAGCAGTAGTAATAGAAGAAGAGATAAATCAAGAAGTAGATCAAGACATTCCTCCCATCATAGCCATTATCACAGCCATTCAAGAACTAATGATGATAAGAAGAAAGAAGAAGAAAGACATCATCATCATAATCATAGACATGAATATGTAGATAATAAAGAGAAAAATAAAAAAGAAGAAAATAAGAATAAAGATAAAGAAAAGGAGAGAGAAAAGGTCAAAGAAATAGAAAAAGATAAGGATAAAGATGGTCATAGAGATAGTTATAAACGGAAACATGAAGATGATGTTGATGATGTTAGCAATCTTCACCACAATCATAAGAGAAGAGATAGTAAAGATAGTTATAGTAAAAGGCATAGTATTAGAGATGATAATGAGAATAAAGATGCTGGTAAAGATAAATTGAAGGAATATATTAGTAAAAGGTGATGTAAATAAAAGTAGTGATTCTAAAGTATAGTATTTATATTTTAATTTGAATAGAAACCGCCTATTTCTACCAAGATGTTAAGAGAATTAAGAAAGAGTAAATAAATATAAAATTTAATAGTCTATTAAACATTTTGTTGTTTGTTGGTTTGATTAGAATTCTCAGTATTCACAATTCAGTTTTTTTTAAATTTTTGGGATAATTATTGAAATATATTCGTTGTTTTTACAGTAAAGTTTTTTGATTTTTCTTTATGTCTGAATATGCTACAACAAAAAAACCACTGTCAGAAGCTCGATGTGATGATACAACATATGTATAACCTTTTTATATATCCATTAGATGTCTTCAGTTACAGATTTTGAAACAGATTTTATAGATAAGTGTTATAGATTGTACAATACAGAAAGTTACTTCTGTATATCGACAATAAAACACAAAAGAAGTCTTGCAGAAGTTTCATCAAAAGAAAGAACAAGAGAAGTAAATATTATATAATTATTAATATTAGCATCTTCAGCAATGGTTTTATCCTGTTATAAATGCATTATATAATTTACATGAGAATGGGCTTTGTCACACTAGTGTGAAAGCTACAAACATATTTGAGAGTGAAAATGGTTATATTCTATCTGATGTAGGTAAATATTACTTTTATAGCAACAAAAATCTAGAAGAAAAAGGATTTAAAATACCAGAAGAAATGATAGAAAGAAAAGTGTTTGTTTTGAATATAAGAAAGATAATGAGATGTTGGGAGAATTATTAGAAGAATATATTATTTATAGTGAAATAGAAAATAAAGAAGATTATAATGGAATAATGAAAGAGTTAAAAGAGAGTAAAAATGATTTAGATTTATTGAATTTATTACATAAATATCAATCAATATTTCCAAAACCATCAATCACTGTAGAAACAATCTTAAGAAGAGAATTTTACAAATTGGGTTATTTCGAATATCCTGTGATAGATAATATATCAATATCAAAATATCTCGAAATCATAAAAAGTGATATAGATGAAAAAGTAAAATACTATTTGAGTGTTTGTTTATTAAATTCAATCTCAATGAGTATATTTGTTTATTTATTTAATGTTATTAGATGAAGAAAGAAGAATCAAAATAAGTGATGAGGAATTTGTTGAATTAAAAGAAATATTCTATGAAGAGATTAAGAGAAACAATAAGGATGGATTAAAAGAATTATCAACTCCAATAAACAGAGAAATATTTGAAGAAGTATTTAAAGATAGAAATACAGAAGAAATCAATTTAAAGAAAAGTATATTTTCTCTTATTGTTATAGAAATTCCAACCCTTTCAAAATATGAATGGGTTCTATTTTCGATAATATTAAGTTGTTTTGAAAATGTAAAAGTATTGAATTTGGGAAAAAATAATATAAAAATAATGAATACCAAACATATAATTCAAGGAATTCGACACTATAGTTATTTAAAGGAATTATCACTGAATAGTATATTATTTATATTATTGTTGTTATTAAAAAGGTATGTTGTTTATATACACCTCACTAAAGATTTTGTCTAATATAGTAAAAGAAAATCAAAATTTGGAGAATTTGGATATGAGAGGTAGTAGAAATTATTACATCAACTTCTTTCCAATAAAGAAATGGAATGATGGAATTAAAATGGTTTTAGAAAATTGTCCAAATTTGACATATCTTAATATGAAATGTATAATAATCAATATATTCTTTATTTAGATAATTTTTTATCACATTTAGATGAATCATTAGGTATTTTAGATGGAATAAAAAGAATGATGAAATTGAAGAAAATAAATTTAAGAGGTAGTTTTATATATGTAATATTTAAATAGGAAATTATTTTGGTGTTCCAGATGAATATGATTGTAGGAAAATGTATGATGAAGGCATAGAGAAAAATGGGAATATATTGAGTAAAAATGATCTTAACAATCGAAATATTATCATAAATACAGGAAAATATGTAAGTGGATTGATAGAAAGATTATTTAACTTAAGAATTCTCAAATTGAAATGTATTTATTATCTTTTATAATAATTAAATAGCTTGTACAATAACAGATAATATAATGATAGAAATATGTAAATCGTTGAATCAGTTATCTCAATTAGAAGAATTGAATTTAGAAGATAATAAATTAACTGAAAAATCAATGTATGAATTAGGAGAATGCATTTATGAAATGAGAGAATTGAGAGTATTGAATATTAGCAGTATTTTTTTAAATTATCAGTATTTTAATAGATAATAGAATAAATGATAATGGAATATGTATTCTTTTCCAAAATTTCGAAAATGAAATAATCTCACTAAAATTAAATGAAATAATTATAAACAAAAATAAGATTCATTGTGAAGGGTTTTATCATTTTTTATTTTTTATTAGAAAACACAAATCAATAACCAAATTATCTGTTAATTTGCAAAGTGATTTAGATAAAAACAATGAAATAGATATTGCTCTATTTAAAGAATCAATGAATTATCTGAAACAACTAAATAATATAGAAGAATTAACAATTTCAAGTATATCAAATAATCATTTGTATTGTAGACACCCGAATGGGTGATTCAGGAATCAAGATATTTTCTAATGTAATGAAATATTTACCAAAACTAAAATCACTTGATATTTTTTGTATATTCATAGTTGTATGTATATTATAGATACAATGATAAAATCAGATGGTTTATGTGAATTGATAAATGAGATAAGCAATAACTGTAAGAATATAGAATCGTTGTTAATAGAAGGGAATAAAATCTGTAATGAATTAGTTATAGAATTTAATAGGTTTCTTTTATCAAATTTACAACTAAAGAAACTCAGTCTATCATGTATTGATTAATGTTTTTATATCTTTCATTATTAGGGAATAAATTAGATAAAATCCATAGTTATGCTTTAGCAGAAGCATTTAAAAAATCTTTCAAATCTTGAAGAATTCTCAGTAGATAATATAAAATATTCTCAAAATGTTCTGAAAACACTGTTTATATATTTGAAACAGAATAAAAAGATGAAAAAAACTAACAATTGAATGTATATTATTATTTTTTATTTATTGATATTGAATAGATTGTGATTTTGATAAAAGTATGATTTTAGAGTGTGTTGAATCATTGAAACAATTTAATGATTTAAAAGAACTTACTCTTGTAGGTTGTAATATTAGATCAAAATTGATGCTTTATTTAAAAGATGGATTGAAAATCTTTACAAATTAGAAATGTTAGATTTATCATGTATAAAATATTATTAATAAATTCTATTGTTTAGATAATCACATAAATTCTGATGGAATTAATTATTTATGTGATTGTTTTGATTCACTTCAAAATCTCCTAAAACTGAAAATAGAGTACAACTTATTTGGATTTACTGGAATAAATACACTTACTAAAAATATTGGGAAATTATTAATTTTGAGCATGTTATATATATCAGATAATAATTTTGGTGAAGAAGGGTTATTAGAAAATACTTGATGTTTGTGAAATTGATCATAGAAAGGCAATTCAATATTTTAATAAATACTTAAGTAGTAATTGTGTTGAAAGAAATCTTGATAAAATTGTATATTTAATAAAAGGGAGAAGATAGAGGAAGAAAAACCTGGTATTATTTAGAAATGGATAAGTGTGATAAAAAAAAATTTATTGCTGCAGCATATAGTGTTAATCTAAATTTAGATGATTATGGAACGGTGATATATTCTGATTATGGAGAGAATCCTCCTCAAGATATCAAAGATAAAATCCATCAATATTATGCATATATAGTTGATTAAAGAATGCTATTTTTAATAATTGATAAATCATTGATTGAAATAACAATAACAATATAATAACTATAATTGAAATAGTTGTTTATTTTTTCATTAAAATTGTTTGTAAACATATTTTGTATTTCTTTTAAATCTTTTTCTTCAGCTGTGTGTTTAATAGTATAGTATACAAGATCAAATACCTTATCTGATATAATTCCATATTGATTCTTATTTATTTCATGAAAATCAATAAATGAATATTTCACCATATAATGACATAATGTACTATCAAATGAATGTATTTATGGAAGAATTATCATTATTAATAGTATCTTTTACAGGCTGCATAAGATATTTCATTAAAAATTCCTTATATCCAACACCACTTATTATTCTTTTTATACCTAGTGAATATAATTCATCCCAATAATCTTTACCATAACAAACACTATAAATTGCTGAATAAATAGATATGTCTTGGAACATTTCCATATTTACTATTACATTTATTAATTATAATTGATTCTTGCAATTTAGTTGATAAGATTTTCTTTCCCATTCTAAAATTTCTTCATTACAAATACATCCATATAATAATAAATCCTATTAATATCATCACCTGGATCATAAAAATGTTTATAATTCTTATCATCTGGTGAAGTAACATAATAATATAATTGGAGCTTTTGCAATTGTTACATTTAAGTTATATGAATCGGATATAGCTATGTCAGAATATTTTTTGTCATCAGGAGTTGCTAGATGTACATCTTCTCCTTTAAATTTATATTTATTGTTACCATTATCATCTGAACTTTTAAATATTGATGCTTCAACTAGATCTTCAAGGTTCAAGCCAATTATCTTTTGTTTGAGTGTGTTATTCAATTCAGTGATCATCTTCAACAAAAATATTATAAAGGAGGTTTTACCACATCCTGGATTTCCTCTTAATAAAATCTTGTAATACTCACCAGATTTGAAATCTTTCTCATCATTTAATATTCGGATTCTTTTCTTTAAACAATTATCCTTCACATCTTTTAAAAGTTCATTCTTATCTTTCTCTACATCATATTCTCTAATCTTAGATATTTTGTTACCTTCCTCTTCA
>NGBS01000248.1:0-11582 GCA_002245135.1 Proteromonas lacertae
CACTCACTAAAGATTTTGTCTAATATAGTAAAAGAAAATCAAAATTTGGAGAATTTGGATATGAGAGGTAGTAGAAATTATTACATCAACTTCTTTCCAATAAAGAAATGGAATGATGGAATTAAAATGGTTTTAGAAAATTGTCCAAATTTGACATATCTTAATATGAAATGTATAATAATCAATATATTCTTTATTTAGATAATTTTTTATCACATTTAGATGAATCATTAGGTATTTTAGATGGAATAAAAAGAATGATGAAATTGAAGAAAATAAATTTAAGAGGTAGTTTTATATATGTAATATTTAAATAGGAAATTATTTTGGTGTTCCAGATGAATATGATTGTAGGAAAATGTATGATGAAGGCATAGAGAAAAATGGGAATATATTGAGTAAAAATGATCTTAACAATCGAAATATTATCATAAATACAGGAAAATATGTAAGTGGATTGATAGAAAGATTATTTAACTTAAGAATTCTCAAATTGAAATGTATTTATTATCTTTTATAATAATTAAATAGCTTGTACAATAACAGATAATATAATGATAGAAATATGTAAATCGTTGAATCAGTTATCTCAATTAGAAGAATTGAATTTAGAAGATAATAAATTAACTGAAAAATCAATGTATGAATTAGGAGAATGCATTTATGAAATGAGAGAATTGAGAGTATTGAATATTAGCAGTATTTTTTTAAATTATCAGTATTTTAATAGATAATAGAATAAATGATAATGGAATATGTATTCTTTTCCAAAATTTCGAAAATGAAATAATCTCACTAAAATTAAATGAAATAATTATAAACAAAAATAAGATTCATTGTGAAGGGTTTTATCATTTTTTATTTTTTATTAGAAAACACAAATCAATAACCAAATTATCTGTTAATTTGCCAAAGTGATTTAGATAAAAACAATGAAATAGATATTGCTCTATTTAAAGAATCAATGAATTATCTGAAACAACTAAATAATATAGAAGAATTAACAATTTCAAGTATATCAAATAATCATTTGTATTGTAGACACCCGAATGGGTGATTCAGGGAATCAAGATATTTTCTAATGTAATGAAATATTTACCAAAACTAAAATCACTTGATATTTTTTGTATATCATAGTTGTATGTATATTATAGATACAATGATAAAATCAGATGGTTTATGTGAATTGATAAATGAGATAAGCAATAACTGTAAGAATATAGAATCGTTGTTAATAGAAGGGAATAAAATCTGTAATGAATTAGTTATAGAATTTAATAGGTTTCTTTATCAATTTACAACTAAAGAAACTCAGTCTATCATGTATTGATTAATGTTTTTATATCTTTCATTATTAGGGAATAAATTAGATAAAATCCATAGTTATGCTTTAGCAGAAGCATTTAAAAATCTTTCAAATCTTGAAGAATTCTCAGTAGATAATATAAAATATTCTCAAAATGTTCTGAAAACACTGTTTATATATTTGAAACAGGAATAAAAAGATGAAAAAACTAACAATTGAATGTATATTATTATTTTTTATTTATTGATATTGAATAGATTGTGATTTTGATAAAAGTATGATTTTAGAGTGTGTTGAATCATTGAAACAATTTAATGATTTAAAAGAACTTACTCTTGTAGGTTGTAATATTAGATCAAAATTGATGCTTTATTTAAAAGATGGATTGAAAAATCTTTACAAATTAGAAATGTTAGATTTATCATGTATAAAATATTATTAATAAATTCTATTGTTTAGATAATCACATAAATTCTGATGGAATTAATTATTTATGTGATTGTTTTGATTCACTTCAAAATCTCCTAAAACTGAAAATAGAGTACAACTTATTTGGATTTACTGGAATAAATACACTTACTAAAAATATTGGGAAATTATTAATTTTGAGCATGTTATATATATCAGATAATAATTTTGGTGAAGAAGGGTTATTAGAAATACTTGATGTTTGTGAAATTGATCATAGAAAGGCAATTCAATATTTTAATAAATACTTAAGTAGTAATTGTGTTGAAAGAAATCTTGATAAAATTGTATATTTAATAAAAGGAGAAGATAGAGGAAGAAAAACCTGGTATTATTTAGAAATGGATAAGTGTGATAAAAAAAATTTATTGCTGCAGCATATAGTGTTAATCTAAATTTAGATGATTATGGAACGGTGATATATTCTGATTATGGAGAGAATCCTCCTCAAGATATCAAAGATAAAATCCATCAATATTATGCATATATAGTTGATTAAAGAATGCTATTTTTAATAATTGATAAATCATTGATTGAAATAACAATAACAATATAATAACTATAATTGAAATAGTTGTTTATTTTTTTCATTAAAATTGTTTGTAAACATATTTTGTATTTCTTTTAAATCTTTTTCTTCAGCTGTGTGTTTAATAGTATAGTATACAAGATCAAATACCTTATCTGATATAAATTCCATATGATTCTTATTTATTTCATGAAAATCAATAAATGAATATTTCACCATATAATGACATAATGTACTATCAAATGATGTATTTATGGAAGAATTATCATTATTAATAGTATCTTTTACAGGCTGCATAAGATATTTCATTAAAAATTCCTTATATCCAACACCACTTATTATTCTTTTATACCTAGTGAATATAATTCATCCCAATAATCTTTACCATAACAAACACTATAAATTGCTGAATAATAGATATGTCTTGGAACATTTCCATATTTACTATTACATTTATTAATTATAATTGATTCTTGCAATTTAGTTGATAAAGATTTTCTTTCCCATTCTAAAATTTCTTCATTACCAAATACATCCATATAATAATAAATCCTATTAATATCATCACCTGGATCATAAAAATGTTTATAATTCTTATCATCTGGTGAAGTAACATATAATATAATTGGAGCTTTTGCAATTGTTACATTTAAGTTATATGAATCGGATATAGCTATGTCAGAATATTTTTTGTCATCAGGAGTTGCTAGATGTACATCTTCTCCTTTAAATTTATATTTATTGTTACCATTATCATCTGAACTTTTAAATATTGATGCTTCAACTAGATCTTCAAGGTTCAAGCCAATTATCTTTTGTTTGAGTGTGTTATTCAATTCAGTGATCATCTTCAACAAAAATATTATAAAGGAGGTTTTACCACATCCTGGATTTCCTCTTAATAAAATCTTGTAATACTCACCAGATTTGAAATCTTTCTCATCATTTAATATTCGGATTCTTTTCTTTAAACAATTATCCTTCACATCTTTTAAAAGTTCATTCTTATCTTTCTCTACATCATATTCTCTAATCTTAGATATTTGGTTACCTTCCTCTTCAATCCATTCATTTAATATTTCAATTATTTTATTACCATTTTCTATTTTCTTCCAGATAAATAATTTCTCAACTTAATAAATAATATCAAATATCTTAATTCATTCCATATTTCTTCATAAACTTTTCGGATATACACTCTCTTTTCAGGATATTGATATATATCACATCCAATACTTATTGTATTATCATCATTATTTATAATTACTGGTTTTTCAAATATGCGACATAAAGCATTTGTTTCTATTATTAAAATATTATATTAATATAAATATACTTGCACAGGTTAGACAATATTTTTCTAAATTTCCTTTCATTTCATTTATTGAATCATATGCTAACTTTAACTTGGCACTATATTCTTCTTTAGCATCATTAAGTAATTTTTCAGAAAAACTTTCAATATCATTAGTGTTTTCAGATTTTAACTCTTTTAACATTATTCTATTATCATCACTGATAGGAATTGGAAATGTTAATAATAAATTATCAAAGTTCTGTTCAGTTTCATTAGGATTAGGTAAATCTAATAATGACTTAGATATATCCTCTTTATTAGGAACAGGTAATTCTGATAAAAACTCATCTTTATTATCTCCAGTCATTGTAAATTCCAAATCATCTAAAAAAACAGTAGCATCATTATCAGTAGCATTATCAGGTAATTCAGCTAAAAACTTTTCTATGTAGTCTTTACTAGCATTAACAAGTGTAACATATAGTCTATCTTTATTAACAGCATAAGGTAATGTCAATATTAAGTCTTTAATACACTCTTCTTCTTGAGCAACAAGCAATTCAGATATTAATCTATTCGTGTTATCTTTATTAATAAATTTAGCATATTTAGATAATTCTGTATTTATGGTCTCTTCACATATATCAATTGATAATTCTAATATTAACGCTTTTATGTCATCTTCAGTTGTTTCAATGGGTAATTCAGCTAATAATTCATCTATATAATCATTATTAGCTTCATCACGAAATTGTAAAAAAAACTTTTCTATGTCTTCTTTAATAAAATAATATGGTAATTCCGAATTTAACTGATTATATTTTTCTTTATTTGCACTAGCTAATTCATCTAGTAAAACTTTTTTATTAAGAGGATAATGTAATTCATATGCTAATGTTTTATTTATTGACTGCTTAATTTGATCATAAGGTAATAATGATAGTAATTTATCCATGTACTGTTTAGTAGGTAAAGTTAATCCTATAAAGTCTTTTAAGTGTTTTACTTTATCATCAGCCTCGTTCAGTACTATACTTTCATCTATTTTCCTACAAACCTTTTCAACACTATTTATTACTTCTTTATTCTCTATATTTAATTCCAATTTACTTAAATCACTAACAAAATTTTTACAGTTTTCCATAGTCTGTTTTAAAATATCTTTGGTATTAGCTTCATTAATAATCTTGTTAAGTTTTTGATTCAAAAATATAATATTTTCTTCATGAGTTGTACTTTTTATAGGTTTTTGAACAAATAAACTTGAGTATTCTCTTGGTGTAAATTGTACTGTGTTATTTCCACTATTGTCTTCTGAATTTATAAATGTTATAACATCCAACAAATCTTTTGAATTTATTCTAGTATGAGAATATCTAATTCTTTTTGACTTTATAGATATGATTATATTTTGTGGTTTTACATCTTTATCACTTGTATTTCTATTATTATTATTATCACCATTATCATTATCCTTCTTTTTATTATTATTTAACCTTGACCTTTTTTGGGGTCGTGGATCATTTTCATCTGAAGGAGGTTCAATATTCCAGTCATAAGTTTTTTCCATTTCGTTTATCATTTCTTCTTTAAATTTCCCTTTGCCATATTGTCCAAAACCTGTATCACCTATTTCAGCAGGGTGATTTACATTATCATGTTCATGGACAACAAACATTATTTTAAATATTGGATTACATATCTTTAATTCAGCCTCTAATGCATCTTTCAAATCTTTTTGTTTAACAGAATCACTATCATCATATATTTCATCTAATTCATCTTTAATTTTCTATCATAAATAATAATAATAATAATAATAATAATAATATACTGTAACTATTTCATTCATCATATTTTCTTTATCATTATCACTAAAGTCATTGTATATTGAATCAATTAAATAATCGTTAAGATCATGTAACATTTTACAATTTAATCCTACTTTTACGACTTCATTTGCTTCTTCAAGATCATATATACTTAACAATTGAAGTTGATATTGTAATGAAAGTAAGTCATCATGAATATTATTTAATTTTCTTTCTTCTTCTTTACTCTTATCTATTTCCATTTCATTGTCTCCAGAATCTTCAGCAGTTGGCGCAGATGGTAAAGATAAAGTCGTTGTAATTGATTGAAAAGGATTGCATATGAAACTATTTAAATATGATAATAATAATTGAAGATCATTTTCAGATTTAAACTGTAAATATGATTGAAATTGCTTATATATTATATATAAGTTACTCTTCAATAACTGTATTTCATTAGACAACACTTTTATTTCTTCTGGATTATTTAATAATTTTGTTATTTCTGTTGATATAAAATCTTTTAATGTTGGTAATCTATTAATAATATCTCGATATGTAGCAATTGATTCACTGGATTGTAATAGGCCTTCTAATCGATCATATAATTCTTGTATTTGTTTTAATAACATTTCTGAATGTTTCTGTAATTCTTTTAAGGTATTTGAATCTGGTTTAAACGTATTATCCACTTCAGTTATTCTCTTTGATATATATATTTTTAAATTTTTAGTCTTATCATTTAATTGAGAGACAGTGGTTTCAAATTCATAAGATTTTAATAATTCTTCTGATATAATTATATTAATTCTATCAATTAGAATGCTAGATATAAGTAATATGATTTTTGATTTATATGGTGTAGAACTGCTGAATAGATTTTCGAATATATCTAGTTGTTTTATGAATGTATCTAATTGATTTTCTAATACTTTCACTATACCCTTCTTTTTAGTTGATAATTCATTTTTTAATTTTTTAAACTTATTCATATCACTATCCATAACTTTCAGGAATTCAGTCTGTCTCTCAGGACTATAGTTATTAATCAAATCAGATTGAACGTCTTTTCTACATTTAAGTTCATTGATTAAAAACTATAAACAACAGAAATAATACATTATATAATATACATAACTTTCACATAGGATTCTTCTACGTTGATCCATTCTGAATATCAGATTTGTTTTTAAACTACTTGGTATATAACCAAGTTCATACAGTGAAGATTGCCTTTCAAATTCTGGTGGATATGGATCATCATGATTTGGATTTAATATATAGTTTATCATCACATCCTTATGACGATTGTATATCATCTAGTCAATTATAATGTAATACAATATATATAAATACATTGAGAAATACAATTATCGTATTTACAACAGAATGATTACTAGACATTGTCATTTGAACAGATGTAATATTAAACTTATTGATAATACAGCCATCGATTGCTGGGAAATTGTGAATTTCACTAAAATCAGCATACAATGTAGCAACTTTATTCGTTTTATTACCGGTTTCTTTTTCATAGTACTTTTCACCTGATTTGAGATAATCAACAAATGCTTTCATATTACAATGATAACAGATTTTACCAGAAATGTTTATAATACTCCTGCTGTTGTATTTCAATTTATCTTTTATAATAATATGGCACAATCTTTCAAATATTATTCCTTCCCTCTCTTCCATAAATCTATCATATAATTTTGTATATTTACGTGGACTATTGAAGCTTGTTATTAGAACTTGTCTTTTTATTTCTTCTGATTTAAACTTTAATCTATCTGCAACTACATCTACTCTATCAGTGTCATATATATAAATTTTTTCATTGTATTCTGGTGGTATATATGATGATGGTAAACCATCTATATCTGGATCAAATGAACTGCTATCAATTCTATATACTATCTCATGCAATATATTCTCACAATAATCAGCTTCTTCTTCTGTGAGAGGTAGTAAATAGAATTGTACTGGAGCTCTCTTATTACTCATGACTTTGTATACCTCTGTTTTGGGGGAAGATACCATTATCACTATCTCTGCAGTACTGTAGTCATCTTCTTTAATCGGAATATTATCGCTGATAATTATTGTTTTTCTGTTTGTATTAGGTAAATTTTCTGATGCCTTATATTCCACACCATAAGCTTCTCGAAAGGAATAAACATTCTTCTGTGATTCTGATTTATAAAAAATAACAACATTATATTCCTTAAAATCTTGATCTTTGTTGAAACAATACGCTAGAAAGCAACAAAATGTTGTTTTACCTATTCCTTCATTACCATACACCAAAAAACATTTTTGATATTTAAATCCACTACGGTTCTTCATAATATTCTTCATCTTACAGAATATTCTAATGAAGCAATCTCTCACTAAAAGATATGGTTTATCACAAGAATAGAAAGCTTGGCCGTTCTTATCTTTCCACTCAAGCTTTGCTATTCTATTTATATTATCATAATCTAAGGCCTCTACTCCTGATTCACTTGATAATTGCATAACTGAACAAACAAATTATCTATAATTATCAAAGATGAATGTATAGTTATGAAATGAGGCTTTTCATAAAATAGCTGTTTCAAGAAAAGAAATGAGGATTATTATTATCAAATGTTGGGAAATGTATAACCAAACTTCTCGAATTGCATCAATTACACTTATTCTTTGATTGACACCTAATAATAATCCATTTTTGTTTTACCATTTACAGCATTATTACTTAGGAAATTTATAATTTGAGAAGTGTATACAGGGGAATTTTTTGTAAATTTCATTTTTTTCTAATAATCACCTCAATAATGAAGATGATCATTAAATACACTGAAACTAACACTGGTATTGTATTATAATTATTCGTTAAATATATCGGTGTCAAATATTATTTAGAAGACTGATGTAAAGATATGTATAATATAAATTATGAATGCTTTGAATATAAAGATATTTACTTAGAACTAAAGCTTCAATAATAATATTTTACTATTTATTGTCTATTTATATAACAGTATACATACCTTCAAATAAAATAGGTTTTAACAAACGGGACAATTTGCTTTCCTTTATAGTACTATTGTCAAAGAAATGTCCATTTTGTCCCTGTCACTGCCTAACCCAGTTTTATATTCATTATACATAAACATAAACACAAACATTTCAAAAAGAGAAAATAAAAATCAATTACAATTAAACTTCTATTTTATGTTTTGAGCATCAACTAATGATGATTATAATAACCACCACTACTTATTGTAAATCGAGGAATTACATTCATACTCTCTAATTCTTGAATAATAACTTACAAGCATAATAATAATATATATTAAGGGCTACAGACCCAAAATGGCTTGACGCTGGACCACGAGGCTTGACGCTGGACCCGAGGCTAAAATAAAAATAGCCGTTTCATTTTTTGAATTTTTAAAAATTTGAATTTTTGAATTTTTAAACTGGCGGTTTGTGAATCAAGCTTTTTTAAATTTGAAGTATGGCGAGTACGGGCCTGTGCTCATGCACAGTTTTTTTTATGTTTTTTTTTTTTTTTTAAAGTATCAAAAAAGCATTTAGAGTCATAATTCAATCATAAAAACAATTAATGAGTTGAATTAATTAATCTACTGACGGGTCTTCTTCTTCAGGTAAATCTTGTTCATCAATTGTTCGCATTTTTGTAACCGTTCTTGTTTTGTAACGTTTTGTGCGACCGTTGGTTGTCATGACAGCGTAACTTCTCTTCTTTGGCACTTCATCATCTTCATTCGTTAAATCGATGATGAAATGCGCTATTGAAAATTAAATTGAATGTGTATTTATACAAGGTTCATTGTTTTCAGTAGTTAAATCGACTGGTTCTTTAGGATTAATGGGTGAAGACATTTTTCAATAATTTTAAGATTAATTGTAATTTTCAAAAATAGATTTGAATGAATAATATAGAATTCCTATATAAAATTTAAATTCTATTTGAACTAATCATTATAACTAAAAATAGTTTTTGGCGCGAAAACCAATTAAGCTAGCTCGCGCTAAATTACTAAAACTCGCTAGTTTTTAAAAATAATTCAAATTTTAGACAGGAGAGCGCGCGAAATTTAAAAATTCAAAAATTCAAATTTTTAAATTTGCCTAAAATGCCGTTTCATCATTTTCAAAAATGACGAAACACAATAATTCTGAAACGGTTCTTCAATTTCATTTCGGACAAGCCAAATAATTATTTTCAAAATGAATTTGCAAGCCAATTTCTTATTTTTCAAAATAAATTGAAGTTTGATGCACAACCGACTGTTCAAGTCAAGCATTTGTCAAAATAGATTTGAAATTTGATGCACAAACCAACCGTTCAAGTCAAACTTCGTCAAAATAGATTTGAATATTTGAAAATTCAAATATTTGAATTTTCTCAGAATTTCTTCATATTCTATTTTTGACACAACGATTGAGAATTATTCTTCAATCGACATTGTACAAAATGAATCGTCACATGTACTTTATTTTAGGCAATTATTTAGTCTAACGGTTTAACCGTTGCTATTTAAATGATGAAAACGCGTTCGAGTCTCAATATAACTTTCATTTTTTTTTAAAAAGAAAAATAGTCGTTTTACTTTCCCTAAATAAGAGTCGTTTCACTTCCCTAAAAATAGCCGTTTATTATATAATAAAAATTAATTCGTTACAAATTATTTAAACTGTGTGCTTTCTTTTATTCACAATGTCTATATATGTCTTTATATCTTCCAATGTCTTGTCATGCTGCAAGCCTTTCTCCATCATATCGTCATATTTGAACGAATGTCTGCGATATCTACTATTTGGAATACATTGTGTGCTTTAAAGTATTTGTACAGTGCCAGAGCGAGCATATAGAGTATAAATACTAATACAGAGAGTAAAATTGTCATTATGTCGTTCCCCATAAGAAAATTTTTAAATCATTAACAAAAAAAATTAGAAATAATACAATTAGGCCTTATAATGCTTTTATCTGTTATTGATTTGGGCTTAAACTAGGAACTGAGTTAACAGGAGACAAGTCTTCTAACCACTTAAACTGTTTACATTCGATTTTGTGACCGGTTTTACGTAATTTACCTCTTCTTTTACCTTTAATTTCGTCATCTTTTATGTCAATTATCTCTTGTGGAGGTAAAAAGTCCTCTTCTTCCTTCTTATGTAATGCTAAATCTGTTCTAACATCATTCTTTGTCTTCTTTTGACCTGCAATTCTGTGTTCTTTGTGTTTACTTAAGGCTTGAGCGAAGCTTGAAGCGGTTAGTTTTGGCGCGTTAAGAGGTACTTTTACTTGTTCAATGATTGGTCCATTAAAACAACCTGTCTTAAACTTTGATTCTATGTAATATTTGTACTCATCTTCGATGTATTTCAATATATATCTTATCTCTGAGTATGTAAGTCTTGATTTTGATCCTGAAATTAAATGATATAATTTCGATTTTGTGGAGCTCTGATTTTACCGTCTTTTCTGAAGCTTCTGATGATTACTTGTTTGTCTAATTCTGTTAATTTGAATGGAACTGTTCTATGTTTAGTTTTTTATTATCTTCCATAAAATAAAAATAGTGTCAATATTACTAATATTACCAATATTGACATTATTTTTTTCAAAATGTTAGTCTCTAATCACCGTGTATACTATTTAAATTCTGATATGGTAATGACTACAGGGACATTCGGAGTAGGAATAGATACAAAAAGACCTTAGCCTTACCATCATTTGATCAAGATTATACTCATGTGTCGTTATTACACGCAGTTGTCCCTAATTCTTTCCCTACTATACAAGCAGAGACAAACGATACGTTTCAGTTCTTATTTACATGTGATTATGATAAAGAAGATGGCGCAGCGCCAGAAAAACCACAGTATGTGTATCAGTACAAATTCCTGAAGGTTTTTTATGATGAGAATCAGATTATTAAGTTAATCAATGATGGAATACGTTCTATAAAATATATAGATTTTGAAATCCGATGATGATTTGTTTATAGTTAAGGATATACTATATACACCTGTAATAGAAGGTAATGGTGATTTATTTAAGCTAGATGATAAAGATGATGAACATACCAGACATTTAAAAATTGCAAGTAAAATGAATGCATTATATAGTTTAACAAAACCTATTTT
>NGBS01000372.1:0-18927 GCA_002245135.1 Proteromonas lacertae
AATATCATCACCTGGATCATAAAAATGTTTATAATTCTTATCATCTGGTGAAGTAACATATAATATAATTGGAGCTTTTGCAATTGTTACATTTAAGTTATATGAATCGGATATAGCTATGTCAGAATATTTTTTGTCATCAGGAGTTGCTAGATGTACATCTTCTCCTTTAAATTTATATTTATTGTTACCATTATCATCTGAACTTTTAAATATTGATGCTTCAACTAGATCTTCAAGGTTCAAGCCAATTATCTTTTGTTTGAGTGTGTTATTCAATTCAGTGATCATCTTCAACAAAAATATTATAAAGGAGTTTTACCACATCCTGGATTTCCTCTTAATAAAATCTTGTAATACTCACCAGATTTGAAATCTTTTCATCATTTAATATTCGGATTCTTTTCTTTAAACAATTATCCTTCACATCTTTTAAAAGTTCATTCTTATCTTTCTCTACATCATATTCTCTAATCTTAGATATTTGGTTACCTTCCTCTTCAATCCATTCATTTAATATTTCAATTATTTTATTACCATTTTCTATTTTTCTTCCAGATAAATAATTTCTCAACTTAATAAATAATATCAAATATCTTAATTCATTCCATATTTCTTCATAAACTTTTCGGATATACACTCTCTTTTCAGGATATTGATATATATCACATCCAATACTTATTGTATTATCATCATTATTTATAATTACTGGTTTTTCAAATATGCGACATAAAGCATTTGTTTCTATTATTAAAAATATTATATTATATAAAATATACTTGCACAGGTTAGACAATATTTTTCTAAATTTCCTTTCATTTCATTTATTGAATCATATGCTAACTTTAACTTGGCACTATATTCTTCTTTAGCATCATTAAGTAATTTTTCAGAAAAACTTTCAATATCATTAGTGTTTTCAGATTTTAACTCTTTTAACATTATTCTATTATCATCACTGATAGGAATTGGAAATGTTAATAATAAATTATCAAAGTTCTGTTCAGTTTCATTAGGATTAGGTAAATCTAATAATGACTTAGATATATCCTCTTTATTAGGAACAGGTAATTCTGATAAAAACTCATCTTTATTATCTCCAGTCATTGTAAATTCCAAATCATCTAAAAAAACAGTAGCATCATTATCAGTAGCATTATCAGGTAATTCAGCTAAAAACTTTTCTATGTAGTCTTTACTAGCATTAACAAGTGTAACATATAGTCTATCTTTATTAACAGCATAAGGTAATGTCAATATTAAGTCTTTAATACACTCTTCTTCTTGAGCAACAAGCAATTCAGATATTAATCTATTCGTGTTATCTTTATTAATAAATTTAGCATATTTAGATAATTCTGTATTTATGGTCTCTTCACATATATCAATTGATAATTCTAATATTAACGCTTTTATGTCATCTTCAGTTGTTTCAATGGGTAATTCAGCTAATAATTCATCTATATAATCATTATTAGCTTCATCACGAAATTGTAAAAAAAACTTTTCTATGTCTTCTTTAATAAAATAATATGGTAATTCCGAATTTAACTGATTATATTTTTCTTTATTTGCACTAGCTAATTCATCTAGTAAAACTTTTTTATTAAGAGGATAATGTAATTCATATGCTAATGTTTTATTTATTGACTGCTTAATTTGATCATAAGGTAATAATGATAGTAATTTATCCATGTACTGTTTAGTAGGTAAAGTTAATCCTATAAAGTCTTTTAAGTGTTTTACTTTATCATCAGCCTCGTTCAGTACTATACTTTCATCTATTTTCCTACAAACCTTTTCAACACTATTTATTACTTCTTTATTCTCTATATTTAATTCCAATTTACTTAAATCACTAACAAAATTTTTACAGTTTTCCATAGTCTGTTTTAAAATATCTTTGGTATTAGCTTCATTAATAATCTTGTTAAGTTTTTGATTCAAAAATATAATATTTTCTTCATGAGTTGTACTTTTTATAGGTTTTTGAACAAATAAACTTGAGTATTCTCTTGGTGTAAATTGTACTGTGTTATTTCCACTATTGTCTTCTGAATTTATAAATGTTATAACATCCAACAAATCTTTTGAATTTATTCTAGTATGAGAATATCTAATTCTTTTTGACTTTATAGATATGATTATATTTTGTGGTTTTACATCTTTATCACTTGTATTTCTATTATTATTATTATCACCATTATCATTATCCTTCTTTTTATTATTATTTAACCTTGACCTTTTTGGGGTCGTGGATCATTTTCATCTGAAGGAGGTTCAATATTCCAGTCATAAGTTTTTTCCATTTCGTTTATCATTTCTTCTTTAAATTTCCCTTTGCCATATTGTCCAAAACCTGTATCACCTATTTCAGCAGGGTGATTTACATTATCATGTTCATGGACAACAAACATTATTTTAAATATTGGATTACATATCTTTAATTCAGCCTCTAATGCATCTTTCAAATCTTTTTGTTTAACAGAATCACTATCATCATATATTTCATCTAATTCATCTTTAATTTTCTATCATAAATAATAATAATAATAATAATAATAATAATATACTGTAACTATTTCATTCATCATATTTTCTTTATCATTATCACTAAAGTCATTGTATATTGAATCAATTAAATAATCGTTAAGATCATGTAACATTTTACAATTTAATCCTACTTTTACGACTTCATTTGCTTCTTCAAGATCATATATACTTAACAATTGAAGTTGATATTGTAATGAAAGTAAGTCATCATGAATATTATTTAATTTTCTTTCTTCTTCTTTACTCTTATCTATTTCCATTTCATTGTCTCCAGAATCTTCAGCAGTTGGCGCAGATGGTAAAGATAAAGTCGTTGTAATTGATTGAAAAGGATTGCATATGAAACTATTTAAATATGATAATAATAATTGAAGATCATTTTCAGATTTAAACTGTAAATATGATTGAAATTGCTTATATATTATATATAAGTTACTCTTCAATAACTGTATTTCATTAGACAACACTTTTATTTCTTCTGGATTATTTAATAATTTTGTTATTTCTGTTGATATAAAATCTTTTAATGTTGGTAATCTATTAATAATATCTCGATATGTAGCAATTGATTCACTGGATTGTAATAGGCCTTCTAATCGATCATATAATTCTTGTATTTGTTTTAATAACATTTCTAAATGTTTCTGTAATTCTTTTAAGGTATTTGAATCTGGTTTAAACGTATTATCCACTTCAGTTATTCTCTTTGATATATATATTTTTAAATTTTTAGTCTTATCATTTAATTGAGAGACAGTGGTTTCAAATTCATAAGATTTTAATAATTCTTCTGATATAATTATATTAATTCTATCAATTAGAATGCTAGATATAAGTAATATGATTTTTGATTTATATGGTGTAGAACTGCTGAATAGATTTTCGAATATATCTAGTTGTTTTATGAATGTATCTAATTGATTTTCTAATACTTTCACTATACCCTTCTTTTTAGTTGATAATTCATTTTTTAATTTTTTAAACTTATTCATATCACTATCCATAACTTTCAGGAATTCAGTCTGTCTCTCAGGACTATAGTTATTAATCAAATCAGATTGAACGTCTTTTCTACATTTAAGTTCATTGATTAAAAACTATAAACAACAGAAATAATACATTATATAATATACATAACTTTCACATAGGATTCTTCTACGTTGATCCATTCTGAATATCAGATTTGTTTTTAAACTACTTGGTATATAACCAAGTTCATACAGTGAAGATTGCCTTTCAAATTCTGGTGGATATGGATCATCATGATTTGGATTTAATATATAGTTTATCATCACATCCTTATGACGATTGTATATCATCTAGTCAATTATAATGTAATACAATATATATAAATACATTGAGAAATACAATTATCGTATTTACAACAGAATGATTACTAGACATTGTCATTTGAACAGATGTAATATTAAACTTATTGATAATACAGCCATCGATTGCTGGGAAATTGTGAATTTCACTAAAATCAGCATACAATGTAGCAACTTTATTCGTTTTATTACCGGTTTCTTTTTCATAGTACTTTTCACCTGATTTGAGATAATCAACAAATGCTTTCATATTACAATGATAACAGATTTTACCAGAAATGTTTATAATACTCCTGCTGTTGTATTTCAATTTATCTTTTATAATAATATGGCACAATCTTTCAAATATTATTCCTTCCCTCTCTTCCATAAATCTATCATATAATTTTGTATATTTACGTGGACTATTGAAGCTTGTTATTAGAACTTGTCTTTTTATTTCTTCTGATTTAAACTTTAATCTATCTGCAACTACATCTACTCTATCAGTGTCATATATATAAATTTTTTCATTGTATTCTGGTGGTATATATGATGATGGTAAACCATCTATATCTGGATCAAATGAACTGCTATCAATTCTATATACTATCTCATGCAATATATTCTCACAATAATCAGCTTCTTCTTCTGTGAGAGGTAGTAAATAGAATTGTACTGGAGCTCTCTTATTACTCATGACTTTGTATACCTCTGTTTTGGGGGAAGATACCATTATCACTATCTCTGCAGTACTGTAGTCATCTTCTTTAATCGGAATATTATCGCTGATAATTATTGTTTTTCTGTTTGTATTAGGTAAATTTTCTGATGCCTTATATTCCACACCATAAGCTTCTCGAAAGGAATAAACATTCTTCTGTGATTCTGATTTATAAAAAATA
Source organism: Proteromonas lacertae (assembly GCA_002245135.1). NCBI lineage: Eukaryota > Bigyra > Opalinata > Proteromonadidae > Proteromonas > Proteromonas lacertae. The sequence continues at coordinate 4,766 of NGBS01000372.1, forward strand.
ACAACATTATATTCCTTAAAATCTTGATCTTTGTTGAAACAATACGCTAGAAAGCAACAAAATGTTGTTTTACCTATTCCTTCATTACCATACACCAAAAAACATTTTTGATATTTAAATCCACTACGGTTCTTCATAATATTCTTCATCTTACAGAATATTCTAATGAAGCAATCTCTCACTAAAAGATATGGTTTATCACAAGAATAGAAAGCTTGGCCGTTCTTATCTTTCCACTCAAGCTTTGCTATTCTATTTATATTATCATAATCTAAGGCCTCTACTCCTGATTCACTTGATAATTGCATAACTGAACAAACAAATTATCTATAATTATCAAAGATGAATGTATAGTTATGAAATGAGGCTTTTCATAAAATAGCTGTTTCAAGAAAAGAAATGAGGATTATTATTATCAAATGTTGGGAAATGTATAACCAAACTTCTCGAATTGCATCAATTACACTTATTCTTTGATTGACACCTAATAATAATCCATTTTTTGTTTTACCATTTACAGCATTATTACTTAGGAAATTTATAATTTTGAGAAGTGTATACAGGGGAATTTTTTGTAAATTTCATTTTTTTCTAATAATCACCTCAATAATGAAGATGATCATTAAATACACTGAAACTAACACTGGTATTGTATTATAATTATTCGTTAAATATATCGGTGTCAAATATTATTTAGAAGACTGATGTAAAGATATGTATAATATAAATTATGAATGCTTTGAATATAAAGATATTTACTTAGAACTAAAGCTTCAATAATAATATTTTTACTATTTATTGTCTATTTATATAACAGTATACATACCTTCAATAAAATAGGTTTTAACAAACGGGACAATTTGCTTTCCTTTATAGTACTATTGTCAAAGAAATGTCCATTTTGTCCCTGTCACTGCCTAACCCAGTTTTATATTCATTATACATAAACATAAACACAAACATTTCAAAAAGAGAAAATAAAAATCAATTACAATTAAACTTCTATTTTATGTTTTGAGCATCAACTAATGATTGATTATAATAACCACCACTACTTATTGTAAATCGAGGAATTACATTCATACTCTCTAATTCTTGGAATAATAACTTACAAGCATAATAATAATATATATTAAGGGCTACAGACCCAAAATGGCTTGACGCTGGACCACGAGGCTTGACGCTGGACCCGAGGCTAAAATAAAAATAGCCGTTTCATTTTTTGAATTTTTAAAAATTTGAATTTTTGAATTTTTAAACTGGCGGTTTGTGAATCAAGCTTTTTTAAAATTTGAAGTATGGCGAGTACGGGCCTGTGCTCATGCACAGTTTTTTTTATGTTTTTTTTTTTTTTTAAAGTATCAAAAAAAGCATTTAGAGTCATAATTCAATCATAAAAACAATTAATGAGTTGAATTAATTAATCTACTGACGGGTCCTTCTTCTTCAGGTAAATCTTGTTCATCAATTGTTCGCATTTTTGTAACCGTTCTTGTTTTGTAACGTTTTGTGCGACCGTTGGTTGTCATGACAGCGTAACTTCTCTTCTTTGGCACTTCATCATCTTCATTCGTTAAATCGATGATGAAATGCGCTATTGAAAATTAAATTGAATGTGTATTTATACAAGGTTCATTGTTTTCAGTAGTTAAATCGACTGGTTCTTTAGGATTAATGGGTGAAGACATTTTTTCAATAATTTTAAGATTAATTGTAATTTTCAAAATAGATTTGAATGAATAATATAGAATTCCTATATAAAATTTAAATTCTATTTTGAACTAATCATTATAACTAAAAAATAGTTTTTGGCGCGAAAACCAATTAAGCTAGCTCGCGCTAAATTACTAAAACTCGCTAGTTTTTAAAAATAATTCAAATTTTAGACAGAGAGCGCGCGAAATTTAAAAATTCAAAAATTCAAATTTTTAAATTTGCCTAAAATGCCGTTTCATCATTTTCAAAAATGACGAAACACAATAATTCTGAAACGGTTCTTCAATTTCATTTCGGACAAGCCAAATAATTATTTTCAAAATGAATTTGCAAGCCAATTTCTTATTTTTCAAAATAAATTGAAGTTTGATGCACAAACCGACTGTTCAAGTCAAGCATTTGTCAAAATAGATTTGAAATTTGATGCACAAACCAACCGTTCAAGTCAAACTTCGTCAAAATAGATTTGAATATTTGAAAATTCAAATATTTGAATTTTCTCAGAAATTTCTTCATATTCTATTTTTGACACAACGATTGAGAATTATTCTTCAATCGACATTGTACAAAATGAATCGTCACATGTACTTTATTTTAGGCAATTATTTAGTCTAACGGTTTAACCGTTGCTATTTAAATGATGAAAACGCGTTCGAGTCTCAATAATAACTTTCATTTTTTTTAAAAAGAAAAATAGTCGTTTTACTTTCCCTAAATAAAGAGTCGTTTCACTTTCCCTAAAAAATAGCCGTTTATTATATAATAAAAATTAATTCGTTACAAATTATTTAAACTGTGTGCTTTCTTTTATTCACAATGTCTATATATGTCTTTATATCTTCCAATGTCTTGTCATGCTGCAAGCCTTTCTCCATCATATCGGTCATATTTGAACGAATGTCTGCGATATCTACCTCATTTGGAATACAATTGTGTGCTTTAAAGTATTTGTACAGTGCCAGAGCGAGCATATAGAGTATAAATACTAATACAGAGAGTAAAATTGTCATTATGTCGTTCCCCATAAGAAAAATTTTTAAATCAATTAACAAAAAAAATTAGAAAATAATACAATTAGGCCTTATAATGCTTTTATCTGTTATTGATTTTGGGACTTAAACTAGGAACTGAGTTAACAGGAGACAAGTCTTCTAAACCACTTAAACTGTTTACATTCGATTTTGTGACCGGTTTTACGTAATTTACCTCTTCTTTTACCTTAATTTCGTCATCTTTTATGTCAATTATCTCTTGTGGAGGTAAAAAGTCCTCTTCTTCCTTCTTATGTAATGCTAAAATCTGTTCTAACATCATTCTTGTCTTCTTTTGACCTGCAATTCTGTGTTCTTTGTGTTTACTTAAGGCTTGAGCGAAGCTTGAAGCGGTTAGTTTTGGCGCGTTAAGAGGTACTTTTACTTGTTCAATGATTGGTCCATTAAAACAACCTGTCTTAAACTTTGATTCTATGTAATATTTGTACTCATCTTCGATGTATTTCAATATATATCTTATCTCTGAGTATGTAAGTCTTGATTTTGATCCTGAAATTAAATGATATAATTTCGATTTTGTGGGAGCTCTGATTTTACCGTCTTTTCTGAAGCTTCTGATGATTACTTGTTTGTCTAATTCTGTTAATTTGAATGGAACTGTTCTATGTTTAGGTTTTTTATTATCTTCCATAAAATAAAAATAGTGTCAATATTACTAATATTACCAATATTGACATTATTATTTTTTTCAAAATGTTAGTCTCTAATCACCGTGTATACTATTTAAATTCTGATATGGTAATGACTACAGGGACATTCGGAGTAGGGAATAGATACAAAAAGACCTTAGCCTTACCATCATTTGATCAAGATTATACTCATGTGTCGTTATTACACGCAGTTGTCCCTAATTCTTTCCCTACTATACAAGCAGAGACAAACGATACGTTTCAGTTCTTATTTACATGTGATTATGATAAAGAAGATGGCGCAGCGCCAGAAAAACCCACAGTATGTGTATCAGTACAAATTCCTGAAGGTTTTTATGATGAGAATCAGATTATTAAGTTAATCAATGATGGAATACGTTCTATAAAATATATAGATTTTGAAATTCCTGATGATGATTTGTTTATAGTTAAGGATATACTATATACACCTGTAATAGAAGGTAATGGTGATTTATTTAAGCTAGATGATAAAGATGATGAACATACCAGACATTTAAAAATTGCAAGTAAAATGAATGCATTATATAGTTTAACAAAACCTATTTTTTGGATTTCAAAAATAGAAATAGTAACAAAAGATTTAGCCTACAAGATATTAGGTATTCCAAATAATAACTATTGGTTATGTTATGATAAATTTGTTCCAGGACCTCAAGGAACAGAAAAAGCATTAGCTGCATTTTCAGTAGATTTCCCATTTACTCAATTACCATATCGTCCATCGCTTATATGGGTTAGTGCGATATCCATTCGTTTAGATATTGTAAACATCATTCAAGATTCAAATGTGTTAGAAAATATACCAATAGCAAACCCTGAGTTACCATTCATTACATACCAGAACAATGACATTCTTAATACTAGCAAAATGTTCAATAATACTTATACCAATGGTCAAATTACTATTCAGATTACTCAACAAAATGGTTATGAACTCAATCTTGATAATATCGAGTTTAATTTAGATATTGTTGTCTTTAAAGTTTAATTTTTATTTTATTTTTATTTTGTGTTTCTGATGTCTCTAACTATCCCAAAAGAGCAAAAACACGGTGTAGACGTTCCAGCAATGATGGCCTTTTACCAGTATGTCAAGTTGACACCAATGGAAACTAAATCATTCTATCAACTTAAAGATAACACTTATTCAGATGAAATAAGGTTCGAATTAAGTGGTGAGAACATTATAAACCTTGCAAAGTCTTACATTCAATATGATATCGAAATTGAAACTCATTCACTTGCTGCAGCAAATGCATTTAAAAAAATTGATCTTAGTGGTAATGTAGCAGCTAGTGGTGAGTTATATCCAAAGTATATAAAAGGAATGAAAGAAGGATTTGGATTAGCAGCATTTCGTTTATGTAATAATACAGGAACAGATCTAGTTAAGCTTGATGACAATTATGAACACTATAGAGTGTTTATGGATGAATTAGTGAGAAAAAGATCTAGACATTTTTTATCCAATCAAACTATTATGATGGAATTCAATTAAAATGGAATGATGAATACCATGATCATTTAATTCTTGATGAAAATGAATGGGAAATGGATAAAGAAGAAGCTACATTTGTTACAGCTACTGGAACAACAGATAAATATCAACAGTATAAGAAGTCTAAAACTATTCATGTAAAGATGTTTTTAGGTAAATTTTACAATACATTTTTATCAATGAAAAGTGATGTATTCTTTGGAGAGAGAATGTATTTATGTTTCAATTTCCAACAAAGTCCTAAATTTGGACAAATTATGGGTTTTAATAATGATGCTGGTGTTGAAACAACAATAAACTGGCCTGCAGCTGGAATAAGACCAGATTCAATTAAATTCAAGAATTTTTATTTCTATGCTTATTTGAATAAGGATACTCAATGTAATAACAATACAAGAAGTTATTGTTTATCTAAACCAATCCAGTTCAATGATGTAAAGTGTCATACATTAACAGTAAATCAAGGTGGATCTGGACAATTTAACTATTCCTTTACATTGAACAGCTCAAATGGACCATTCTTACGTTACATTATCTATAGACCGTGGATCGAAGGAACTCAAACAGCACACGATGGTAAGAGTGGAACAGCAGAAAATAGATATGCAGTAATTCCTGAAAATGCACAATTCAGATGGATGATTAACGATTTTGTGTATCAACCAGACTATTCATTAATGCAGTATTATGATAGTTACATGACTGTACAAGATTATTTCAAAGATTCATGGTTTGATATATTCAAAAGACATATTCCTTTTGAAAAGAAGTTCTTTGAAATTTTGAATTTTGGATCTAAAGACTTGGATAATATTAAGAATCAATCAGGAAGACCATTAGCTAGTGACTTAAAGATCACTTTTGAGTTGTCTACTCCTGGTACAAATGATTTCACTAACTTTAATATCACTCATCGTTTCTATATAGTTACAGGAAGAATGTGTACAATCAATGGAAGTGGAATTGTAAGTGTTATTTAAACTAACTAATAACTAACATAATGACTATATTCATTATATAATTGTTTTATTGTTTTTTTTCTTTAAATGAGTAAAATAAAACTAGAGAAATGTAATGACGTTGTCATAACGCCAATAGAATCAGTAGTCAAAGGTAATAAAAAGAGATCAAGAGATACTGTTTTAGGCTATGATTATTTTGAAGAGCCTTTCTGCAATATATTTATATTAGCTAAGAAGAACAGTGGAAAGACAACGCTTATATTTAACATGATACAACACTTGCTAAAGAAGAATTATGATCAAACTGTATATTTCTTTGTAGGAACAATTTCAAAGGATATTATTTATGAAAAGATCACTGATATGTTGAAGTACAATTTAATAGAATACCATTGTTACGATTCAATAGTAAATGAAGATAAAGTGAATGTATTAGATGCAGTATTGAATAATATCACAGATGTTGATAAAGACAATTATAGTTATCCTGAAAATATCTTTATATTCGATGATATATCATTCGATTTATCAAATAAGACCGTTTCAAAACTACTCAAATCAAACCGTCATTACAAGTCAAAAGTAATTATATCAAGTCAATATGTTACAGATTTAACACCATCTGTTCGTCTACAATTAGATTATTGCTTAGTATTTAGAAATCTAAGTTTAGCTAATCTACACAGTGTTCATAATAGTTTAGATTTGTGGGTAGATTTCAGTAAGTTTAGAGAATATTACAAGTATGCAACCAATTACAGTAATCATTCATTCCTCTACATTGATTTGTGCAATCATGAATTTCGTGTAAACTTTAATATGAAAATTAAAAACGATAGTAATGGTTATAAAAGTGATAATGAAAATACCAGCATTAGTTCCTCCTCCTCTTCTTCCTCTGATTCGTCCGATACTGATGATGATTCAGAATAATCCTCATAATGCTAGTAACTTAATTTTTATCATTCTTTTATTATATTTTATGTTTGGTGGTCCCTTAAAAAAACAAGCTGTTTCAATAGATACAGGTGCTATAACTAAGTCTATTACAACGATAACAAACAATTTAGGTAAGAAAGCTGATGATGATAAGACAATTAGAGAAATGTTGAAAGATATTGATGTAACAACTAACAATAATGCAGAGTCAGTTAAGAGTGTTGTTGATGTTATTGGTAAAACAAAATTAGATCAATATGAACTGAGCTTATATGATCAAATTGATAAACTTTATGAGAAAATTTATGGAGACGGCTACTCTAGTAGTCCTATAACAATGGATTCTCTTCTTTATCAGTTTTCTGAGCTAAGAAGTGAATTTAACCAAGTACATTATGGAATACTTGGTCGAGGAGATGCAAATGATTTAGGTGATGAGATGATGGGAACTGAACCATTTAATATATATGGAAGAACTTGGTATACTTATGATCGAATGAAGGAGTTTGCTAAACGATTTGGTAAACATATTATAGAAGACTGGCTAATTGTATATACAGGAGATATTAATGGACAAAGCGAAAGTATATTAAATGGTAGAAAACTCTATGTTCAATATATAGTTCATGATCATTTTATGGAGTTAAAGATAATGAATTATTATAGTATGAAAATAAATGACAAATTATTATGGATTAAAACAACTGATAGTTACCAAACAACTAAATTTATAAAGAAATATACACCTAAATTAGATATAAGTGCAGATACAGGTTTTAAATTCGATTTATTATGTCAATCCTTTAGTGGTAAAGTTCAGCCAATTATTATGAAACCAGAATCATTTTCTCCAACAGATGAATATTTTACATTCGGTCTAGCAGAAGCTCCAAATAATACATTTGAATGGAATATAGTTATATTACCCCAATCAATCATATTACCTTTCAAATAGTATATTATTTAATTTTAATTAATCTTCTTTGTTTCATTTTTTGTTGTTTACTTGGGTGGTTGTTGTTGTTGAGCAACTTGAGAACTTGAAACAAATGGATTATAACCAGTGCTATTGTTAGTGTATGGTATTGTTGGTGGTTGAAATGCCATTGTGACTAATTGATTAACTTGTTGTTGTTGTTGTTGTTGTTGTTGTTGTTGTTGTACATCTGTAGATGGTACTGGAATATCTTCAACTGGTGCAAAACTTGAATATATTTCAAATTTAGGTAAAACAGTATAATAAGGAGTATTGTTCTGCATTGATGATAAAACCATACACTGTCTAATTCTTACTTCAAAATCACAATACTTCAATAAGTGAGAAGTTGGATCGCTGATAATGTTGTTCCATGCAGTACATTTCAGTTGATTGTTATCATTATCTAATGGAATGACTAAATTTAATCCAAATTGCTGATAGGAATTCTTCATTTTGATATCTTCTGTAAATTTAATTGTTGATTCGACACAAACATTTTTAATAGCCTCCTTTACTTGAGTATTGAAATCCATAATCGGCTGACGATTAAATAGTAAATATCTAGCAGGAGTGAAAGTAATGTAATGACATTTACCAGACTTAGCTAATTCTGCTCTAAGCATATACCCTCTAAACTTGACGTACATGTTATCTGAAGGATTGAAAGTGATGAAATTGACTCCGTTTTCTATTTTTGATGACATGATTATTATGATTATTAGATATCCAATAAAATGTTAGAATTAAGATTTTATATCCGTTTCATGCATTTTATGGTTCGAAGTTTGAGGCGCGAATATGCTAATTAGCGGTTTTTTAATAGAATATTTTCATAACCCTTCTTCAACATAAATGGATTCAGATAGTATATTTGTAATAGAGCAGAGAGCTAAAAAACCAGTATATTTATTTGTTAAAGAGATCAATGTGCTTAGAGCATTTATTGAAACTATCCTAGGTTTAATTCAGACTGCAGCTCAAAACTATATCATATGTAAGAATGAAGACATTACCAAATTTAATAGTGTATCTCAATTATTGTTAGGACATATTAATAAGTATGCTAATAAGATGAGAAAGCCAGTTCCAGACACAGTAGTAGTTGAAGCTCAGAATCTGTTCGATTGGTTTGTAAAATTGGTTAAACAATATGCTGTAAACTTACAGATGCCTCCTCCTAAGTATCATATTAACGAGTATGGTTCAGTTATCAAAGTGTTGTTGGAAGAATTAGATCTTTACACAAAAATCAAAGAAACCAAATAATTAATTAATTAAAAGCATTTACATATACTATATTAACTAAAGAACTATAGAAATTGAAACATGTTTTTTCAAATTGGGTAAATAAGTAAACTTTGAAATACAATTTCTGATTAGCTTCCAAGTGCCAGTTATCTCTAAAATACTGATTGTACATAATGAGTAATCTTCTTATTGCACCTACTATTGTACTATAAGGAACTGATTGATTTTCTGTAAGATCTATAATTAAATCTATTTCTTTACATAATGAATCTACTTGATTTGCTGTTAAACTATTCAAAGTTCTAAGACTTGGTTTGAATTTCGATAAAGATAACTTAAATAATTCCAATGTATATTGTATTTCTTCAATACTAGCAATTACTCTTGGACCTTCAATACCTATTGGTAATCTACTCTCTGCATGACTTTCTAAAACATCTATAGGATCTTCATTTGAAGGAGCAGGTCTTTTATTTTCTGGATCGTCTCTAATTATAAGTATTGGTGATCTAGCTGGAGGTGCAGGAGGTGGAGGTAAAGGTAATGGTATAGATTCTGTTTTTATGGGTATATTACTCATAAACAATAAGTAAAAATAAAAAAAGAATTAATTAATTAGTTCAAGAATCACTTAACACTTCTTCCTCTTGATTATCAAAGGAATTGCTTCCGTTGGTTTGTTTGTTAGGCTTGATTAAATGCTTTCTTTTTTTAGGGTTTAAACTGTCTAATGAATCTGATATAGCAGTCATAATCTTTCTTTTAGTTGTACATATCTCTGAGCTAGCATTCTGATTCAAAATGTCTTCTAAGTCTTCGTCATTTTCCCAATCACTTAAATCTGTTTCGTCTTCTTCCATAGTGTAGTCCTCATCGTCATCATCACTATCTACAATAAAGCCTTTCAAGTTTCCTTCACTATCGGCATCAGAAGCATTAGCATCATCTTCTTCCTCATCCTCACTATCTGTACACTCTGCTTCTCCATATAAATAATTGTAGACGTCTTCTAACTCTCTCTTTCTCTTTTTGGCAGATCTTTCTTTATCATCTCGTTTTTGCTCCTCTTTTTGCTCCTTCTCAGCATCGCTAACATCATCGTCTATAATCTGAAGAATGTGAATTGTTTTTGAGTTGCTCATAGCACAAAACAAAATTTAAAATAATAAAACGAATATATTTTTAATAATTATGTTAAGCATTCATAAGACCAATATTATTATAAGCATATGGATTATAAGCAGGTTTAACATTATTATTGTTATCTGTTTGAGGTGTAGGAGGTGGTGGTGGTGGTGGTGGTTGCTGAACTACTTGAGGTTGCTGAACTGGTTGTGGATCTGGTTCATTTGCTACTTGATTTACAATTCTAACTATTTCATTGATTGCTTCTTGGAATGAAAAACCATTGATACTGTTTAGCATAGATTTAGCTTCTGGCGGTAACTTATTCAATGTAGAATATAATTCTTGATCAGCTTGTGTCTCTTGTTCTGTCTGAGAAGGCTGCTGTTTATATATAGGATGTTGAGCATCTAACTGTGTAGTTATACCACCTGAAAAAGTTCTTTGAGGAATAGGTCCGTCTGACATAATTTTTTATTTTATGGTCAATGTAATGTCAATAATGTCAATATAGTAATTATTTGTAATATTATTATGCCTAAGAAAAGTAAAAAGAAATATCGCAAGTGTGTTGTAGGAAAAGGTTTCTGGGGAGATTTAAATAAAGGACTTAAAGAAACTAAAGCAATATCAACTGGTTTAAGTATGATTCCAGGATGGGCTGGTAAACTTACTGGTGGTATTGCCAAGTTATTAGGTTATGGTCGTAGAAGACATAGAAAGAGTAGAAGAGGCGGTATGATGAATCCAAAAGTTGAATTAGTGGGTGGACCAAAATCACTTGAACCATACTTGAAATGGAAAGCAAGTCATAGTGGCAGTGGTCTTTCAATAGCTGCAAAACATTGGATTAAAGGGCCTGGTGGTATTTATAAAGGAAACAAAGGTTCAGGAAGACGTCGTCATAGAAAAAGCAGTCATAGTGGTAATAATGCACTTAATCGTTATCCTGATAATAAGATAAGAGTACTTTAGTACTTTAATTTTTTGTTTTTTATTCTTTGTTTTTTATTGGTTTTTAATATATTATCATAATGGTTTTAGGTGGTAGAAGACATAGAAGACATCGAAGAAGACACCAAGGTGGTTCGTTAAAATCATTGTGGGGAAAAGTTAAACATTGGGGAAAGAAAGCATACGATTGGTCTAGAGAACACAAGATAGGTTCAAAGATCGCAAGAGAGTTTGGTAAAGATAATATCGCAGATGCATTAGAAAAGGTGGGATTTGGTAGACGTAGAAGAAGACATGGAAGAAGAGGAGGAGCTAGAATGCCATTCAATGGAGGCGGTAGCAATCAACAAGCGTTACTAAATGCATACTTAAAAACAAAAGTTGCACGTATGTAATTTACCTTAACAAAATGACATAATTACATAAATATTATTATTATTATTAAATTTTGTGTTTTTTGGCGGGCTTTTAAAATTTGCATAGAAATAAATGAGTGAATCAGAATCTAATGATTATTCCAGTGATACAAGTTCAGTCACATCAACTGAGAGTGAGTTAGAAGACAAACTTCCTGAAATGAAATCAACTTCAAGAATCGATCCTAGTGAACCAAGTGAAGAGATGATTAAACAGTTCTTAATGAAGAGTTCACCAAAGAAAGTATATAAGATGCTTACAAGTGAAGATGACGATGATAGTGATAGAAAACATAGCAAACGTAAGAGACATCGTTCAAGATCACCTACTACAAAAAGAAGATCAAAGAAAGACAAAGATGCTTTAGATGAACCAGTAAAAGGTAAAGGTAAACGGAGATCTAAAGATAGTGGGGATACATTGCCACCACCAAGCAGAATGACTAAAGCAGAATTACAGATTGCTTTAAAAGAAGAAAGAGATAAGAATGCTAGATTAATGAAGAAATTAGAGAAAGGATCTAATCCAATAAAGAAAGAACGTAAACCAAAAGATACTAGTAAAGAAGATGAGCCAGAAGAAGATGAATCAAAGCCATTAAGTAATGATATTATGGGAAGACCAATACAAGGCGAGCCTATCGAGCCTATTTATGTTAAGTAATAATTATCATAATAACTATACACTTCATATTTTGTTTGTTTTATAATGGTTACAAAAACTCAGTTAAAAATGCTCTTAGAGAAGCGGATTAAAAGTGTATCTAGAAAGAAAAGAAGAAAGCATAGTTTTAATGGTCATAACAAATATTATCAATCACTTTACAGCAAATTTTATAATGACACTACCAATGATGTTCTAAGTAAAAGAATAGGATCTAGAAACACTGAATTGGATGAAATAAAACAATATATAGGTAAATTAAACGAACAAAAAGCAAGTTCAAAAAATAAAGATGAATTTGATGAAAAAATAATGGATCTTACTTCTCAACAAAAACTATTAGAGAGACAGAATGCAGTAGATCAACAACTAGCTAGTTCTCTTAGATTAGGTAATAGCATGGCAAATCCAATTGCAAGAAGTTATAGAGAACTTGATGACCAACACTTATTTGGTTCTGCTATCTATGCTAATTCAAATAGACCTGATTATAATGCTATGGCAAGACAACAATCTGAAGCAAAAATGAAGATGGCACAAATTATGAGTGATCCTGTTAATCAGATAAAGATGCAGATGCAAATGGTATAATATTAACATTCTAATATATTATCTTTAGTAGAGAAATAAAGCACTGAGACGTAATTTAATGAAACAAAAAATAGATCCTAAAAAAGTTGTTAAAGATGATAAAAAAGAAGAAGAAGAAGAAAGAAGAAGAAGAAGAGCCTGCTTTACCTTCAGTTGATGCAGCAGTTACTGATGAAGAAAAAGAACAAGATGAAAAAGTTAAAGAATTATGTAAAAAGAAAAAAACAGTAGGTGAAAATTATAATTACAATGGTTATAATTTTGTTTACTCTTTTGCTTATGCAGTAAAAAGATCCAACAAACTCAGTAGATTGGTCTACTATCAAAACAGAAACAATAGAACAAAAAATAGCAAGAAGAAAGAAGTTAGTTTATTTTTTACCGATATTTTCCGCTTTCCACACTGTAAAAAATACAAATTCTTTTATGATACAACAAGTTAATCAATGGATGGATGCTATAGATAACGAAATGTATGAGAAAGCAATAGCAAAGAAATAATAATCATCATAACAACTATAACGGATCTATTTTTAGTTTTGATATTTTTTGTTTGTTTTTATCTTAAATAATGACTGCTCCAACAAAGCGTAAACATAAAGAAAAAGAGTCAGGACTTTGGCAATCCATCCATCTATCACAATGCATTAAAAAGAAAGTTGAAGAAAATGATTTATGATAGAGCTTCCTCAAATAAGAAGATCAGGTTAGATTTAAGCCATATGGCTAATCCAACAAGAGCAGTAGACAAAGGAAACGCTACAAATGAATTAGAGATTTACGATCCTTATACAAGTCACCTTATCAAAACATTTGGTAGTGACTACGATGTAACATTCGATGATAATAATAGTAGTAGTAAAGACAAACCAATGAATCCAAACATCAATGCTACTAAGAACAATTACATGACTGATGAAATGAAGTATAAATTATATATGAGTGGTATTACTGACCAATTCGGTAGGTATTATAAGAATATTGGTCAGTTTAATAAGCCATATTCTAATTACTACGGTGATCCTTCAAACTTAACCAATATTTATCAAAATCCTTTTGGTCCTCCTAATCCATATCAACAACAACAAACAGGATTATATCAAGATCCAACTACAGGCCAATGGATTACAAATCAGTACAACAATCCATCTCTGTACAATACTCAGTCCTATGTAAACAGTCAGAGATGGAATAATAATGGATTGGATAGTCACTATGAATTAAAACAACAAATACAAGTAAAAGATGCTGCTTTAGAAGATGCAAAGAAAACAATTGAAAAAATGACTGAAGAAAACAAAAGTCTGTATGGAGACATATTGATGATCTGTTTAAAGGAAGTACTGC
>NGBS01000617.1:0-80574 GCA_002245135.1 Proteromonas lacertae
ATTCATTATCTTCATTTATTACATTTGTCAAAACATCTAAGACCTTGAAGTTTAGCAGGTAAAACAATAAAACTACTTCCACGTATCACTTTTAAATTTTGTTACATATAATTCTATAGTATTTACTCTAGCAAAAGTAAGACCACTTTGAGGATGATTTGAATCATCTTCTGATATTTGTGTAAATATATTCCTCCAGTATAGTTTGTATTTCACCTACAGTAGACATTTTTGTTATTTCACATAGTCTACTACGACTAAATATAGAAACTTCATCATCACTGTCAGTAGACTCATCAGGTATATAAATTGAACGTACAATAAAGAAAAATTTGATCATATTCATAGTATCAGCTAGTTCATGTAATATATCTTTGATATCACTATTATTAACAAAATCATGATAACATTGTTGTGGAGTACTGTAATTTCTATTGTTATAATTGAAAACCCATTTCCTGGTAACACCTTGAGATGATTTATCAACTTCTCTAGCATCACGTATTCTATCATTAAATCTTTGATTTTGGTTAGGTTTTGGTAGGGAAGAAGGCATTAATCCACCAAAGAATGTATCACTGATTATTGGTATATCATTATTGTATCTTTTTTTATTTTGAATAGCATCTGTACTAAATAATGGCGCTAATCTTCGTTTTGCAGCTTCTTCTGGTGGTGGTTCATCTGTATGTTTATGTTTATGATGATGGCGATGCTTATGCTTATGATGTTTATTTTTATTAAAAGTTTGTTCTAGAAGTTTAAAAAATGCTTTTAAAAGCTTTTTATGTTTGCTCATTATATAGACAGAATTCGAGAAATAAATCAAAAATGGAAATATGAAATTTGATTGGTCGGATGATTTGATTGGTCGACTTTAAAAATAAAAAGAAATTTTCATTTTCATTTTTCTTGACATTTTAATCATTTTTTATTTTCATCTCTCCCTTATATAAAATGAGTAACGAAACACCCTATGAAGCTACAGATGTAGAATTCAGTGATTATTACAAGAATCCAAAGTTATGTAACAAGTGGATTATTAAAGGAACTGTTGAGAGTATTACAGTTAAGCCTACTAAAACTAGTCAATATGTATTGATTACTTTTGTTCATGATTTGGATCATAAAGTTGTAATTAATAATGGAAGAGATTTTGAAACATATTCAGCTGATGAAGTGAAATATGTATTGAAACAAATTTATGATAGAAACGAGAATGACTTTATAGAAAAAATCATTCGTGGATATTTGATTAGTGTAGGATGTAGAGAACCTCAACATGGTATTAAATACTTCCACAATTTCAATTCTATTATGATATGGGATAATAGTAACTATAGAGTTCCATCTGATGTTGATGTTGGTAGTAAAATTGCTGTAAGTGTTGTTGATAATCAAATCTCTATTAAGAGTAATGGTACTCAAAACTTTGTTAATCATAGAGTTTGTAGTGATATTGTTGGTTATGATGAAAATCCTGATTTAGCTACAACTATTAGAAGAAGTAATGAGAAGAAAATTAAGAAAGAACAAGCTAATCAAAACAAATTTGTTTCACCTCCAAGAATTAAGAGAACTAAGATAGAAGATAGTGATTTAATTAGTACTCGTAGACCATTCCCTGCTAAGAAAGTAATTAGTAATGGTTTTATTAGTGCTGCTAAGTCTATTAACTTTGGTAACGCTTTAAGTGATAAGGATTTGGGAGAGGTAGAAGAATGATTTAATTATATTTTAATTCATTAATTCTTTAAATATATATCATTCATATTTTTTATATATTGTTTGAATGTCACTACAAGATAAAATAAATGAGTTATACAAAACATATGGTTATTTAAACAAACGAGACTTTATTAATTTCTCTATAAATGAACTTGAGAATAACTTTAAAAAATCTGACATTAAAAAAGCTAGTAGTGAACTTGTAGAGTCTAAACCAGATTATCAAATCACTGCAACTAAAAGGAATAGAATTAAATATGAAATTGAAAAGTTACCTGGGTCATATCAAATAGATTTGGTGTTTTTCAACAATACAAAAGTTCCATTTTTGTTAATTATAGAAGTTGTTAGTCGTAAGTGTTGGATATATTATGTTAAATCTAAATCAGAAAATGATGTATATCCAGTGTTTGAAAAATGGTTTTATCAGGGCATGCAACCTAAGGATGAAAATGCTCGTTTTGTAGGAAGTATATTGTCAGATGAAGAGTCTGGTATTATCTATGGTAAGAAATTTTTAGATTTGTTTAATAAAAATCATATACGATTTATACTTAAAGAACGTAATGAACATAATATAATGAAAATATTGGATCGATGTGTGAGAACTATTAAAGATATGTTTTATAGAAAAATTAATACATTTTCTGATGAAGAATTTGATAAAATTAACAATATTGAATCATTGTGTAATATAGTATATACTGTTGTAGATGATTACAATGCAAAACCACATTCTGCACTGAATAATCTAACTCCAAATGAAGTATTCAATGATTTTGAAGTCCAAGATAGATTGTATAAAGAATCCCATGCTAGAAACTTAAAGAAGCGTAAAAGTGATACTCATTTTAAAGCTGATGATTTTGTCAGAATAAAAGAACGTAGAGATAACAAACTTCAAAAAACTACTTATTATACTGATAAAGTATACCAAATACACAAAGTTGGACCATTTTCATATTCTGTTAAGAACTTGGATGGAACAATACCTAAAGAATTCAATCCTAGAGATATAGGTTCATATAGATTCAAATCACATGAAATAAAAAGAGTACCAGTTAATAGTATTACAACAAATGGTAAGTTTAGATTAAGACAAATTCATAGTATAAATAATGAAGCACAACCTATAGAACCAGATATTCAACCAGTACCAGAAGGCAGAAAAAGTAGATATGGTAGAGTATATAAGAAAAATTCGCTATTTAATGATTTCGTATAATTTTTTATGTTTTTTATTTATGTTATTTTTTACATATAAAACAAACACCAATTTTCATCAAAGTAATGAATTCAAAGTGCTTTTTTCAAGTATATGGATTAAAGCATAAACCAGACAAATTTAAAGTATATATTAATACTTATAAGTTCTTCATCATCTTCTCAAACTCTTCAGCTTTCTTTCTTTTCTCTTCTTCAATTCTTTTCTTAAACTCTTCTTCCATCTTCTTTTCTAATTCATCGTTTTCTTTTTTCATCTTTTCTTCCATTTGTCTCTTTTGTTCTAATACCCATTTCTTTCTTAACTCTTCTTGTTGTCTCATATTCTCTTCTTCTTGAAGCATTCTAATAACGACTAATTCTTCTTTTCTTTCTTTTCTGCTTCTTCTTGTTTTCTTTTTCTCTCTGCTTCTTCTTGTACTTTTCTAACTCTTTCTTCTTCTTGTTGTTTTTTCTTTTTTTCTTCATCTTCTTGTTTCTTTCTCTCTGTATCTTGATGTTTAATTTTCTCTTCTATCTCTTTTTGTTTTTCTTCATCTTTTTTAGTTATTTCAGCATTAAAATATTTCAATTCAGCATCCAGTATATCAATATCAGTAACATCAAGAAGTGTAGTATCAGACCTTGGTGACATTGGAGGTGTAAAGGTAGGACTTTGGCTACTTAATAAATCATCAGCAGATGTTCTTGATTCAGTATCTTTCACAATTATACCCACTGGTTCGTCAACAAAATCAGAATCCTTAACAATCTTTCTTTTCTTTAAATGAATTAATTCATCATCACTATCAATAACTGCTTTTGTTTTAGGTTTCTTTACAGTATCAGTTCTTCTTTTATAAACTCTTTTAGGTTTTTGAGGTACAGTTGGTGGTGGTGGTTCTTGTTGTGGTTGTTGTTGTTGTTTTAACTGAGGTTGAATAAAAGGTTTAATCTGTTTTACATCTGGTTTTACTATACTCTTCATCTCTTCGTCACTAAAGTATAAATTCATATACTCATTTTGATCTAATGTCTCTAGATGTTTAATGGGAATTAACTTCTGATTATCAAACTTACATGAAAAGCAATAATAAACTGCTGTAGCTGACTTCTCTAATTCGATATAGTTGAATTGTGGTGGACTTTGCTTCTTCTTTGATTTTTTGCTGTCATCATAAGCCAAACTTTGAATATACATTTCGTCGCAAAATGTCTTTAAATGCTGGATGTTACGACTCACTTTCTGATAGAACTCATAAGCCTGTCCCTTTAATGGAAGCTGGGAGCATAATTCTGAATTGGTTGGTTGTTTGACTCTGTCTGCTGGCATTTTTGATTGAATGATTGAATAATTAATTTTCTATTAAGGTAAAAAAAAGCAAAAAATAAAATACTGAAAATGAGTAAGAAAAGTGTGAATGAAAAATAAAACGGTTTTTCTTTATGTAATTTTTTAAGGGGGTACAAAAAATAACTTTCAAAAATCAAATACGAAAAAAGTCTATATATAAAATTAAATATTTATGAATGGTTTTTGAATTTCAATCTCAGGTTTATTAATAGGAATAATTTCTATTTCTGTTTCTAATGGTTCTTCATCTTCATTATCACTAACATTTCTAGAATTTATTCTACTATTTTCAGGTGTTAAAGTAAATGGAATAGCAGAAACAATAGTAGATTTTCTTAATGCTAATTGAACAGCAGGTTCTGGCTCAGCTAATATTTCACTTAATTCTGGAGGACAGGCTTTATGATAACACCATGCACATATTCTCTTGCATTTATAAAGAACCCATAGAACTACACAACCTAATAAAATATACAGTTCTTGTTTCAAACCATTTAAAGTATCTTTCATATCACCTAACATAACTAATGATGAATTATATGGCATATTATGTGAAATTATTTATATATAAAAACGTATAGAAATATAAAAATGAATTTTAAACCAAAAGTTAATTAATTATACAGGTAGGTGATGTAGTTAGATCTACTGTAGCTACCCCCGGGATAGGACTTGTAGTGTTGTTCCCCGTATGGCGGAAATCCCCGTATGGCGGAACTCTATATTGCAGAATGATTCAATCAAAACTAATATGATATTCATGATGTTCGGAGTTAGTTATTAACAAATATATAGTTAGTTTGTCATATGACCTACATCTGTGATATACTTATTTATGAACTTCATTATTATCAATATTAAACTAATTTTTGTATATTTTCTATTTTAATGTATCAGTGACTACTACAATCTAAAATACATTATCTGATATGAATAGAATTCACTATTTTTAATGTTAAGGCGGTTAAAAAAGAAAAAAGAAAAAATAAGTTCAAGCCTCACTCAAGCCTGCTCTTTAATTTCCTTTTTTATTATCTTAACATTAAAAATAATGTATTCTATTCATATCAGATAATGTATTTTAGACTGTAGTAGTGACTGATACATTAAAATAGAAAATATACAAAAATTAGTTTAATATTGATAATAGTGAAGTTCATAAAAAAGTATATCACAGATGTAGGTCATATGACAAACTAACTATATATTTGTTAATAACTAACTCCGAACATCATGAATATCATATTAGTTTTGATTGAATCATTCTGCAATATAGAGTTCCGCCATACGGGGATTTCCGCCATACGGGGAACAACATTGTAGAACAATCTACTTTAGCAATATCTACCTTTGGTCGACCCTCGGCAGTGGAACTATTCTCTACTTTACGCTTCTTATCTTCTCCACTATTATCACTTCCTTTCTTTACTTCTTCATATCTTCTCTTCTTCTTATTTCTACACTCTGTACAAGATTTATAGAATACACCTTCACTCTTATAACCAAATTCATCATTAGCTTTCTTCTTACCACAAGTACTACATATCTGTGAATCTGGATCTAACTTTGTTATATCCTTTCTTTTTTTAGGTTTAGATTCGCTTTGTTTTTCTTCCTTCACTTCTTCTTCTTCTTCCATTGTTATATCAATATCATCACCTGGTTGTTCACTCCATTCTGGATCATCTTCATACTCTTCAATCACAGAATACATACCATCCAACATATCCTTGAATACTTTAATAATTAATGATTTTACTTCAGACATATCATTCTCATACATTTCACCTTCTTGTAAGTGTTTTTCAATATTAGCATCTAATTCGTTTTGTATATCACTCATTTTAATTTATGTAGATTATTTCAAAAATCGCAAGAAATTTATGAATGAAAAGAATTATGTAATATTATGTTTATTTCTATTCAGCCAATCAAATAACAAAAATTCAATTAAAACCAATGATTTAAGAATTAGTTATGAAATCTTAGTCTTTCTTCAATGATGTTTTTTTCATCAATACCATAACGCTTTAACATCTTTGTTTTTCTGCGCTCTTCTTCAGGATCAACCCATTTTCTAGGGCGTATGGTTGCTTGTGCTACTCTGGTTGGTTTATGAATTGCACGCCATTCTTCATACTTTCTGTCATCCTCATCAGCTGTATCAGAAGTATACCACATTACTACTGGAGGTGGCTCAGCTACTATTCTAGCTACTTCACTTTCAATGATTGCATAGATTCTTTCAAAGTCTTCATCTTCACGCTTATTTCTATCTTCTATATTAACATTCTCGATCCAAATTCTTGACATTTTTTTGAAATTATGATTGATAAATAACAATAAGAAAAAGTTAAATGAAATTATATACAAAAAACAAAAGAAAAAATTTTAACCCATAAAATTACTCATACACTAAAATATATAAAGAAATTTAAACTCACCACTTGCTCCAGTATAACCCGTACCAAAAACTAATTTACACTCAAATCGCTTATTCTTACCTGTAGAAGGCACCTAAGAATAGTCTGGTACGGGTTACCCACCTACAGTGATATTCTTACGGTTATACATATATCTAATAATGCACTGTTACTATCTAATCCTGTGGTTGGTTCATCTAAGAAGATGATTGGTGGATTGGCTACTAATTCTATACCTGTCATTATCAACTTACGAATTGCCATTGATAAACCATTTCCTGGTTTTCCAATCATCATATTTGAATATTTCTTCAAGTCTAATAACTCAAGAGTTTCACGAACTATTCTTTTTATCGCTGATTCACTTGTACTAGCTGGTAATCTCATTCTAGCACTATATTCTAATGCTTCTTGTACTGTTTCTTTAGCTGGTAAGTTATCTAATTGTTCAACATATCCCAAATAGTGAGTTAATGACACTTTATCTATCTTTTGACCATTCAATAATATATCACCAGTTATCTTTCCTGTGTTCTTTTTACTTGCTAATACATCTAACAGAGTTGTTTTACCAGCACCACTTGATCCCATTAAAGCAGTTAGAGTATTTGGACGAATAAAACCACTTAAGTTATCTAACAATTGTCTATCTTCCCATGTCTTTGTTCTTGGATCTCTCACTTTCACATAATAACATAAATCTCAGAATAATTGTGCCAAATTTTCAAACCCAAATATTTCATTTCTTTTTTTGAATGGCATATGGTATTTATATTTTTATAATATACATATGTAAATATGTAAGCTGCTTTTCTGTACCTACTCCTGATAAAATAATTATAGTTGGAGATATAAATGTGTTAAATATGGTTAGGAACTTTTATGAAGAAGTGATAATAAAATATAATGTTCCAAATTTTAGCATGGTTGTATGGAATCCTTCATCTTATGATGTATATAAAAGTTATGGAATTCCAGTGGAATACTCTCCTATCAAGCTAAATGATGAAGTAGGATCAACATTTCAATATAGTGAAGGTTTTACAAAAAAGATAAATGATAGATATAGAATATTATTAGAATATTTAAAAGAGAAAGTGTCAATTTTGAGTTTAGATGCAGATTTATATTTCTTCGAAAATCCATTGACTCTGTTGAATTATGTGAATCCAAACGATGATATTACATTTTCAAGTGAAGCTGTATATATAAATGACAAAGCTATTAATGTTGGATTGATGTATATAAAACCAACAAATGAATCAATAAAACTATTTGAAAAGATATTGAAAATATTGAAAATAGCTCAAAGTGATTTTGCATTTATAGATCAAGAAATAACAAACTTAGTTATATCATCAAAAAGAATGAAAAACTTAAAATATGGAATGTTTGATATGATGATATTTGTGAATGGATTTTTCTATTTTCGATATTTTAAATATTTTGTTGATGATGAAATGAAGTATGATATAAAAACAATTGGATTTCATAACAACTGTATAGTCGGAGGAATGGCTAAGATTTATCGATTAAAAGAGTTGGGATTATGGAAAATAGATGATAATGAATATTATTCTTCAAAGACAAGAAAATATATAAAATATTCATCAATTATCCATAATAATTATGACATATTGATGATATATTTGATATATTTAGGAGAAGAATTAAATAGAACAATTATACTGCCAAGATTCAGTAACGCCACAAATATTCTGAGTTTTCTTAATTATTGGAATTTAGCATATTTTGAAAGAACATATGGATTGAATTATAGAGAAAATATATCATTTTTAAATGCACATTATCATTTCATTTATGGTTACTTTAATATTTGAAAGTATTTTTACTATCCCCATTAGTTCCAAAAGAAGTGAAAGATGATGTTAAAGATATTTGTACTAATAATATAAACGAAATGAAATTGTATAATACTTCTTCTGTATTATCCATAAACTGCATTCCAAATGAAGTGTATTATGAAATGATTAACAAATATAAACATTATTTGTTAAAAGATGATAATATGCAGATGAAATATAATTATAAATAGTTGTGAATATTATTATAATTTACATCACATTTATAATTTATGTAGTGTAATGAATATTATGTCTTATTTGAGATTTATAAAATATAAATAAAAAACAAATAAAACATAATAAACATAATAAATATTTACACAAAATCTTTAAAAAATACACATTATCTCCACACAATTGATAAAGCTTTTTTACTTAAATTCGCTATAATATCCCAACCAATATACTGCCATGATAATTTAACTGAAAGTTTCATTCTATCGAAATAAGAAAAATGATATTCAAAACTTGCACAATCAATAAAATATAAAGTAGCAATTACAATTTTAATATCATCACTGTTATTAATTAGTTCATATATATCATCTCTAAAATCAATTGTTGATATTTTATACTTTACATTTTTATCTATATCCATCAATAATTCTAAATTTAAACAATATTTCTTTAATAATCTAGCTATTTCTATATTTTTTATAGGAGGTAATTCTATAAATATAAACGTAATATATATATACTCAAATATTGATGTGTAGCTGTTATTGTTGAATTTTTCATTGTATTTTTCAAATTTCTAATCGTTTTCTTTCCACCTATTATTAACATATCTGTATCTTTTAGTTTACTCACTTTAATATTATTCCAATCTAATTTAGACATTAAATCTTGATAATCTTCTTCAAATTCTCTTTTTATTTCTAATGGTGTATTTTTGTCATTCAATTCTTCTGTTATTGCTGTGTAATAGGATATTATTTTGTTTAACAATTGATTTTCATCTGGAATAATTAATCCTGGTGTTGAGAGTATGTATTTTACTGAACTAATTGGTAAATTGTATAATTCGCTTTTACAAAATATATCATAACCATTGTATTGAAGATAATTCTGTAATAGATCATTTGTGGTAATCATATAATCATTTTGTAAATACTCTGTTGTAGTTAATAGTTCTGCTATTAAATCTTCATTAAAATGTTTTTCAATGTATTCTTTACATAACTCCAAAAGATAATTTTCATTATACATAATACACAATCTTAACATCTCTACTACATTTTCATTGGTTATTTCTATAGATCCATAACCATAATACCGTAAAAGTAACAAAAAACTATGCTTTGTAACGGAATTACTTAAAGGTAAAGGATTTGGACATAGGGGATCAGATATCAGCTTATTAAACACAGCATTTTTATAACACAAAAAAGATTTCACGCATGGAATAATTTCACCATCTATTTCTACATCAATGTCACCAAAACATTTGTTGGTCATTGCTATTATTATTCTACAAAAGATTATTATCACAAAAATACCCAAATTCTTCTATAGGATATGAGATAAGCATAAAGAAAGCGAAAAATATTAAGTTCAAAAAAATGGTCGGTATGGGTCTCGAACCCATGACCGCCGCCTTATTAGAGCGGTGCTCTACCGACTGAGCTAACCGACCTTCAAAATTTTTGATCGAATTATGGAATATAACATTCATTGGATCATTTTTGAAGAGAAAATCGATTTTCTTATTAATGAACAGAGATAATGGAATTGTATTATTTTAGTGTCATATATTTTAGGAGGTTTTAAAAGAAAATTTGTTTAGAATCATTGTAAGCTAAGAATCAAATTATCATGTTTATAGATCAGTGAGATTTGTTACTATTATGATATATTTGAGAGTATATATCGATGCTATATATTTATTGTAGATTTCAAGTTCAGTACTACTGAGTTTGGTGATTCTGAGGTTCACATTCTAAATATGGAGTATAATAGATGGTTGGTGGAAAATATTGAAACTCATTGGATAGAATATGAAAAGAGAATAGAAGATTCTTTCTTGATTAAGATTAATCTTTGTGACAACAATAATACTGTCATTGATTGCATTACTATACAATTAAACAAGACAATTAGTCCAAGAAATACTGATATCAGTTTATTATGTAATAAAATAGTATAAAATATTTGTTTTAAAATAGTTTTATTTTATTGAATCATTTCAGACAATATTAAAGTTATATTCATTTGTTAACAATAATAATAATATATCACATATTATATTAAATGTATACAACAACAATAATCAAATATTAAATACTTTCACTATAAACAATATTCATCAAAGACAATCACTGAAAATAAGTAATTATGATGATAAGTATAAATTATTTGAATTATCATCACTATTAATTGTATATAATAATAATAATAATATATTTAATAGAATGATTGTATATTCACTATAAATATATTATTCAAATAATAATAAAGAAAATAATAAGCAATGTTTATCAATAAGAGATAATATTATCTATAGATATTCACATATATTATACTGGAAAGCTATAGTGGAGATATTCAATCGAAATAATGATTATATCACTATCAGTGAGTTATCAAATATACTTAAAATACCGTATAATATATGTACTGAGATTGTACATAAAATATGCAGAGGAAATATGTTATTATTATGTGAGAGAAGATGTGGGAATCTTATTATTAGAAATGAAGTGAATGAATTGAAGAAATATTTATCTGAATTGTTGCTTTTACAGTATGAGGTGAGATAGTTATGCTTTAATTAAATATATAAATATCATTATTTTGTAATGTTGTGGTGTGTGTAATAGTTTTTTAAATAGAATTAATCACATTTAGAAAATAATTATGATTTAAAACCTATAAAACTTATCACAAGAATGTATATAAAATATAATGTACTTTATATTTTTAATATAAATTTAAACAGTACGTTAATTCGTTACATAAATATAAATATCAAATACCTATATTAACAGATTCTATAATATAAGAATAAAGTGAATAACGTGATTATTTTAGGTCAATTTGTCAGATTATTTAAATCTCTTACACAAACTCATTTGACATTTTTACAGTAACTCATAAGGTTTTTAAAAAAGGTTGTATTATACTGTAATATAATAACAAAGAAATAAACAGTATATAACATAATTGATAATATTTCTTTTCAAACAGGTATTCAAGCCTATCTATTAATCAAATGTTTTATTATTATAAAGACAAACTTATGAAGCTAATTATTCAAATAAAATTGTGGATATAATAAATTGTGGATATATCTCATTTGATTTTAATAATGGATTATTTTTTAGAATTTGGAGGAAGATATAATATATCATCATTTTTATAATTTGAAATGCGAGGATGATCAAGAAAAATTATCCATTATAAGTAGAATTCTTTGATTTTTAAATTGTTCAGGTATATTAGGAATTAAATTTATTTTAATATCTACCATATCCTTTTTAATATCCACAAAAAACTAGGGGTATTTTTTTTTGAACAGCTGCTCAAATTTTGAACAGGCTGTTTCTAAAAGCGCCATGAATCTCATATTGAAATTTGTCTGACTATTATTAATTATTTTAGCTTTTCTGAATTGTGTGTGGTATTTAGACATCATCAATGTTAATCATTAGAAACAATTAGATCGTTCTAGGTATCAGTCTATTATAAATAATATCTGTACACTGGACCTCCAGTTTTTTCTATTCTAATCTCTCTATTTAGAGAGAATAATAAAAAACAAATAAAATTGACGCAAGCCAGGTTTGAACATTTTTTCAAATTTTTATATTTTGAGCACCTGCCTCCTATAGGAAGTAAGGGCGCAATATAATAATATATTATGTGTATATGATGATTTTATCAAACATTCATTTAATAATATTAATCAAATTTTCATAATCTAGCTATTTCCTTAATTAGTAACAATTGATTCCTAGCAAAATAAAATAATACTAGCTAATAACGCTTGTCTATCAGTCTATATATTATAAGACCTATTTGTACTATTATTAAACATATTTGTAAATATTGCGAATTATAACAAACAAAACACTAACAAATGTATATTTATTTGTTACTCAGTGATAATTTAACAATTTTCTTAAAAACAAATCATTAAAGTAAATTTTGGCAATCTTACATCTATTCGAGTAAGTCAACATATTAGCCATTGGATAAGTTAAGAATTTAAAATCATCTACTTCTCGTTTTATAATCATGAATTTTGACAATTTGCTTTCTAAAGCATTTCTTATACCTACAACGAAGATATCTCTATTGAATTGTAATTGATATACTTCTACTAATCTTTTCATATATTATAAAGCTACTTCTTTTATATTCAATTTACCTCTCATGATTTAGCTTTCAATATCTCAACTTTTACAACCATTCTTTAAAAATTTTCAGGTGTAAGAAGATCTTTATCATTTGTAATTGTAACCATTTTTATCATTTGTAAGTATAAATATCATAAATTACTTCAATTGGTGGAATTCCATTTTCATTTAACTTACTTATTTAGTAATAATCTAATGTCATAGTTTTTTCACCTTCAAACAATTCAATTAACACATCGGGTTGTTAATTACTGTATGTACTAAATACTTGAGTATTATTAACTAAAATGTTAATAATTCTTTTAATCTACACAATTATTACACCACTAACTTTTATAACAACATTTCATTTTATAACAACATTTCATCCAGTTTCTCATCTCTATCAACACTATTGTAAAAGTAACAGATTGTATTCCTGCAGTAAAAGCTAAATCTATTTAAATTGAATTATATGCACATATTCTATGCATAAGGTTTCTAACATCATTTTTTGCTTTTGTCTTATTATAAACATTCTAATTTGTATTGTTTAATACTCATAATATCTTCAAAATTCAAAAATTGGTTCAAACTTTAGCTTGAAAATCCCATTTATTTTTGTGTTTTTTGGATGATATATGTGGATTATGAAATATTTTTTGTATATAATAAATTTATTTACACATCTAGAACAAAATGACAACAATAATTATTTTTAAAAGTAAAGTAGAAGAAAAAATGGTAGTAGAATATCCACAGATCCCCCATTGCTTGAACAATTTGAGAAAGCTGGATATAAAGTAGAAGCAGATATATATATAATCCAAATATTATAATGGTTATTGAAATCACAGTTGATGTTAGTGATTATTTAAAAGAATATTAATATCTTATATTCTGGAGGATGTTTTTCAATTATTTTCAAGTATATATTATCCTAAAAGTTGATTATGATTGTCTATTATGTAATTAAATTCTTAATTAGAGATGTTTTTATAAAACAACATTAGAGGATAAGAATGTTATATTTTGTAAACAGATAGAATAGTAGAAGAATATTGATTGTGTAAATAAACACATAAGCATATATGTCAATTTCAATCAAGTAGTTAAAACATAATATGGCAAATGAAAAGAAATAGAATCTATTGATAACAAATATAATTCAATTATAGTTAAATGTACATCTATTGTTAATAAGAAATGCTTTAGAAAGCAAATTATCAAAATTCATGATTATAAAACGAGAAGTAGATGATTTTAAATTCTTAACTTATCCAATGGCTAATATGTTGACTTACTCGAATAGATGTAAGATTGCCAAAATTTACTTTAATGATTTGTTTTTAAGAAAATTGTTAAATTATCACTGAGTAACAAATAAATATACATTTGTTAGTGTTTTGTTTGTTATAATTCGCAATATTTACAAATATGTTTAATAATAGTACAAATAGGTCTTATAATATATAGACTGATAGACAAGCGTTATTAGCTAGTATTATTTTATTTTGCTAGGAATCAATTGTTACTAATTAAGGAAATAGCTAGATTATGAAAATTTGATTAATATTATTAAATGAATGTTTGATAAAATCATCATATACACATAATATATTATTATATTGCGCCCTTACTTCCTATAGGAGGCAGGTGC
The DNA here is from genome assembly GCA_002245135.1 of Proteromonas lacertae. NCBI lineage: Eukaryota > Bigyra > Opalinata > Proteromonadidae > Proteromonas > Proteromonas lacertae. Next base: position 14,571 of record NGBS01000617.1, read on the forward strand.
TCAAAATATAAAAATTTGAAAAAATGTTCAAACCTGGCTTGCGTCAATTTTATTTGTTTTTTATTATTCTCTCTAAATAGAGAGATTAGAATAGAAAAAACTGGAGGTCCAGTGTACAGATATTATATATAATAGACTGATACCTAGAACGATCTAATTGTTTCTAATGATTAACATTGATGATGTCTAAATACCACACACAATTCAGAAAAGCTAAAATAATTAATAATAGTCAGACAAATTTCAATATGAGATTCATGGCGCTTTTAGAAACAGCCTGTTCAAAATTTGAGCAGCTGTTCAAAATAGAACTTTCCAAAAAACTAACATCAAATGAGATATATTACTTCTAGTTATACAGGTTTGATAGTATATCAAAAGATAGAGCAAATAAAAGTAAACTGGAAATCAAAAAGAAATAAGAAATTACTTAACTATATCACACGAATATTATCTTGAATTTCAACATATGGTGCGGTGTTTAAAAACTCATTTCTACAAAATTCGTCAGTTAAATTTACGTAATGCATATAATCAACAATTTAATTAGCAATTAAGCTATATATATGTTTATGCAAAAAAAGAATTGTTGTTTTGGAAAGAGTCGTTTCAGAAATGCCAAGTTTGTTTTTAAAAGTATTTGTAGGAAATAATAATATCAAATCAAATAAAATAAACATAAATATAAAATAGTTTATATCTAGAATATTTTTAATTCTTTAGAATAATAGAATCGAAATTAAAAATAAAAATATACCATCAACTTACTCTATACTATCATAAAATAGCTAATGTGCTTATTTTATGTCATTTTTGCGAAATTCTGTTATACAACCTTTTAAAAAGGTTGTATAACACAAAAAAACACATTACAACTTTTTTGAACACCTCTTTTAAAAGATTTAATTCGTTTTTTCTCAAGACGAAAACCTGCAAAAACATGGCAACTATTGAACCTGCCGACCCAGTTGTCGTGCCAGATACTGCCAATGCTGAGGTTCCACCTGAAAATGCCACAGAGAACCCTCCAGCTGATTCTAATACAAATGTAGAAAGCCAAGAAACAAAAGAACCTGCAACTGATGCAACAGGTAATAAAGCAGAAGGTGAATCTTCTGAACCACCTGTTGAGCAAAAACCATCAATTAATACTCAAATGGCAAATGAAGTAAAAGCATCTGAGAATGAAGAGAAAAAAGATGAACCTTCAGGATCAGATGTTAAGAAGGAAGAAACAACACAGCCAGTATCCGTAGAAGAAAATAACAAAAGAAATGAGGTGAAAATTGATGTTAAAGTAGATGATTGGGATAATGCTGACGAAGCTCTTAAGCATGGCACATTGGCTTATTATGAAAGTGTGAAAAGAGGAATGCCAGAATTACCTGCATTAGACTTAATATTATCAGGTTATACATACTATGCTACAGTTGCTGATGGTAATAAAAACGAACCAACCGGTGTATTTACCGTTATAAGAAATGCATTAAAATATGTGACATTCCAAACTAAATTCCATAAAAAGATCATTCTAGACAATATTAACTTATGTTTCCCAGCTGGTAGTAATACAATTATACTCGGTACTCCAGGTTGTGGTACAACATCAATATTAGACGCATTAGGTGGTAGAAACAACAATGGTAAGATAGAAGGTGTATGTCAATACGGAGGTAAGAATATTAAAGACTACCATTGGAACAGATTAGCAATAGTTTGTGAACAATTAGATTTCCATAATCCCACTATGACTGTTCAAGAGACAATGGACTTTAGTAAAAAATGTTTAAGTGGACCACATTCCTTCTACAATGGAACAGATGTAGAGAAAATATTCATGAAAGACATTGATTGTAAATCTGACATTATAATCAAATCATTAGGTTTGTCAATATGTGCTGAAACAATAGTTGGTGATAATCTGACAAGAGGTGTCAGTGGTGGTGAAAGAAGAAGAGTGACATTAGGTGAAATATTGGTTGGTCCACAAAGAGTAATATTATTAGATAAATTCAGTACTGGTTTAGATAGTGCTGTAACAATTGATATAGTAAGAATGTTAGGTCAATGGGCAAAGACATTCAATGGAATTGTAGTTGCTGCTATGTTACAACCTGATCCAGAGATGTTGGAGTTATATGATCAATTGATATTATTGGAGAAAGGAAATGTAACTTATGCTGGCCCAACTAAAGATTGTTTACCATATTTCGAATCATTTGGTTATTCAATGCCGCAAGAGAAAGATGCTGGTAGTTTCATCAGTGAAATGGGTAGTTTCTCATTCAGAGAAGATCTTTCTCCAGGTAATCCAGTTCAAACAGTTGAACAAATGAGAAAACAATATGAACAATCCAATTACTTTAGTGATATGAAGAAGAATGTAGAGAAATCGTTAAACAGTAATCAAGATTTATTCACTAACAACTTCGCTAAGAAAGTATACAAGAATAATTATTCACAAAATATGTGTCAAATGTTTTACACTACACTTGCAAGACAGAGTAATTTATTATACAGAGATAAGTTATATGTATTTGGTAGAGCATTTGAGAATATATTATTAGGTTTGGTATTATCATCTGTATTCAAAGATTTACCTACAGATCCAATCATGAGATTTGTTTATTTATTCTTCTTCCTATTGTTCATTACCTTTGGACATTTCTCTCAAATTGGTACTATCATTCAGCAAAAGGAAGTGATGAAGAAACAATTAAGAAAGAATTATTATTCGGCTTTCTCCTATATTGTATCTAGTATTGTATGTCAATATCCATTGATGGTAATTGAGACGTTATTAATTGGTATTCCGCTGTATTGGATTCCTGGACTTAGTGATTTACATCATAGTAGACATTTCTGGATCTATATAGGTTGTGGTATTTGTATGAGTTTGGATATTATGTCATTAATTAGAGCGATTATTATGATATTTGATACTGAATCTGTTATAACTGGTGCTGTTCCATTGATTATTTTTATTATTGGTAATTTGGCTGGTTTAACAATCAATATTGAAGATACTCCTTGGGTATTAAGATGGATTTATTATATTAATCCTTACAATTATGCTATGAAGATATTAGTAACAAATGAATTCTTATCTGGATCATATGATATTAATCCTAGTAGACAAGTTATTAATTTCTATTTAAAAATGATGTCATTCCCAACAAAAGATGATGATATGTGGGCTTGGTTTATAGTTATGCTTGGAATGCATATTATTTGTATATATATATATTATTTACTTAAATAGATGTTGCATTTACAGTTATAGTCGTTTCAATGAAGAAAATCACAACAACAATCTCCTATGTAGTTGATGATGAAGATGTAAAGAAATTAAATGAACATCAGAGACAAGAGAGTTTACAACAAGTAAGAAGTAGCAGAGGATCATTATCAATTGAACAAGTTACATTATCATTCCGAGATTTATGTTATTATGTGAAAGTGAGAGATCCAAGAACAAAGACATGGGAAGATAGACAATTGTTAGATAACTTAAGTGGTTTTATTCGTCCAAATACTCTAACTGCTTTAATGGGATCAAGTGGTGCTGGTAAAACAACTCTGTTAGATGTATTAGCAAGTAAAAAGAACACAGGAAAGATAACTGGTGATATATTATTGAATGGTCAAAAGATAGATAAAGTGTCATTAACTCACTATTTGGGATATGTTGAACAATTAGATAACTTACCAGCTAAAGAAACAGTACAAGAAGCATTAGAATATAGTGCTAGAATGAGATTACCAGCTAGTACAAGTGAATCAGCGATAAAAAGAATAGTTCGTGAAACTCTTGAGTTATTAGACTTGAAGAAATATTCAAATATGATGATTGGAAAACCAGGAAATGGTTTATCAATGGCAATTCGTAAGTTGATAATGACAGGTATAGAATTAGTAGCCAATCCACCAATCATCTTCTTAGATGAACCAACCACAGGATTAGACAGTAACAGTGCATTATTAGTAGTTCAAGTATTAGAAAGAGTAGCAGCAACAGGTCGAAGTGTAATTTGTACAATCCATCAACCATCTTTTGAAATATTCAAACTATTTACTGATATATTGTTATTAGAAAGAGGTGGAAGAATGATCTATTTAGGTCCAATGGGTGAAAACAGTAGTTCATTAGTAGAATTCTTAGAAGGTCATCCCGATGTTCCCAAACTACCTCCACATATGAATCCAGCTGGTTGGATGTTAGAAGTAACAGGAGGAGGTGTGAATAAAGCCAGAACAGAAATGTCAGGATATTATTTAAAGAGTGAACTATATCAATCTAATATGACAACTTTAGAAAATATCGAAAATGCTGATTGTCGAAAATTGCCAAAGTTAAAGAGATATATGAGACCATTCATGTCCCAATTTTCAGCTACCATGGGAAGAGTATGGAGATTTTACTGGAGATCATCTGATATTACACTTCCTAGAATTGGTGTTTGTATTTTAATTGGTATATTGATGGGAGTAATGTATTGGGATTCTAAAGGTATTTCTGTTGCTGGAGTTCAAGCTGTAATGTCTGCAATATTTATTAGTGGTTTGTTTATTGCAATATTTGCTACTTCATCTGCTTTACCAGGTATGTTTGATGAAAGAGGAGTTGTTTATCGTGAAATTGATATGAATTTCGTAAGACCATTTGCGTACGTATTATCATATTCATTAATCGAAATTCCAATGTCATTGATAAGTGCTTTGATTAGTACTGCATTTATTTATCCAATGGTAAACTTCAAAGATGATGTAGATGCTGTATTCTTCTATATTGTTTCATTTACTTTGATTGTATTATTTGCAACGTATTTAGGTCAAGTAATTGTATATCAAACTCCCTCACTTCAAGTTGGTTTATTAGTAGCAATTGGTATATTAGCAATTCTTGCAGTTATGTCTGGTTATGCTATTACAGTTGATCATTTGTGGATAATCTTTAAGATAATTTACTGGATAGATCCTGTTCAATATTATTTCACTGGAGCTGCTGCTTCTCAATTACATTGTGAAAAAGATGCGTCAGAATGTGTAACTATTACTACAACTCCAGGTGCACCAGGAATTCCAATTAATATGTATATTGATAAAGTGAAAGGATTAGATTATGATAGAAGATGGTTGAATTTAATTGCCATATTTGGCTGGTGTTTAGTATTAAGACTTCCATTCGCTTATGCGATGTTAAAGATTAGATTTATGACAACATAAATCTAAATCTTATTATATTACATTTATTATCTTCATTCTTTTTAATATTGCTTGTTTTATGAATATTTACAAAAGAAATATATCTATTTTTATATATAGAACTATTGATTACTATGTTTATTTGAATTTTTGATTTTGATGGTGTGTGACAATTTTCGTAACCCATAATTTTCAAAATCCTTTAAAATGATTAAACATGTCTATATTTTTATGATATATATTTGGATGCATGCTAATTGCTTTTCTGTACCTACTCCTGATAAAATTATTATAGTTGGAGATATAAATGTGTTAAATATGGTTAGGAACTTTTATGAAGAAGTGATAATAAAATATAATGTTCCAAATTTTAGCATGGTTGTATGGAATCCTTCATCTTATGATGTATATAAAAGTTATGGAATTCCAGTGGAATACTCTCCTATCAAGCTAAATGATGAAGTAGGATCAACATTTCAATATAGTGAAGGTTTTACAAAAAAGATAAATGATAGATATAGAATATTATTAGAATATTTAAAACAGAAAGTGTCTGTTTTGAGTTTAGATGCAGATTTATATTTCTTCGAAAATCCATTGACTTTGTTGAATTATGTGAATCCAAACGATGATATTACATTTTCAACTGATTATAATAATCCAGATCATACAGAATTAAATGTTGGATTGATGTATATAAAACCAACAAATGAATCAATAAAACTATTCGAAAGAATGTTAAAAATATTGAAAATAGCTCAAAGTGATTTTGCATTTATAGATCAAGGAATAACAAACTTAGTTATATCATCAAAAAGAATGAAAAACTTAAAATATGGAATGTTTGATATGATGACATTTGCAATTGGATTTTTCTATTTTCGATATTTTAAATATTTTGTTGATGATGAAATGAAGTATGATATAAAAACAATTGGATTTCATAACAACTGTATAGTCGGAGGAATAGCTAAGATTTATCGATTAAAAGAGTTGGGATTATGGAAAATAGATGATAATGAATATTATTCTTCAAAATTAAGCAAATATATAAGATTTAATACACCAATTGATTTGAAAATAATAAATAAATATGATGCGATGATATTTTTATTGGAAATAGGAAGAAGATTAAACAGAACAATCATTTTACCAAGATTTCTCTTTCATAAAAATGATGAAGATATTTATCGCCCTTTTCTATATGCATTTGATATAACATCTTTTGAATCATCTTATGGATTGAATTATAGAGAAAATATATCATTTTTAAATGCACATTATCATTTCATTTATGGCTACTTTAATATTTGAAAGTATTTTTACTATCTCCATTAGTTCCAAGAGAAGTGAAAGAAAGTGATACTACGATATGTGCAGATGAAAAAGATTTATTGTTAGTAAATTCATCTGTTATTTCTCTCTCTTGCATAATTAATATAACGAATTCATTTTTTAAGAATCAATATAAAGAGATATTAATAGATAGTCAGATGGATATATAATTATCTATTATTTTTTTAATTTATATCAATGGAGTGATTTTGAGTTTGTGAGAAAAAAAATGATTAATGAAAATATATTCGTTTCATAATAATTAGTTTTTCATTTTTAAAGATATATACACCATGAAGAACAAAAATGAAAGTTATATTAGTCATATTGATGGATTGAGAGGATATTGTATAATATTAGTGATGTTATTTCATCTTCGTTTTATATGTTTTGATTATGGTTATATTGGAGTAGATATATTCTTTGTTATATCAGGATATTTTATAACACAATCACTGGAACTGAATAAAGATGAATCCTTTATTAAATCATATTTGTTTTTTCTAAACAAGCGTTTGAAGAGAATATTACCATGTTCTTGTATAGTATTGTTGATATATTTAATCTACAAAATGAATGAGAATACTACAAATCCAATAATATTTAATGATAATTATTACAGTTCATTATTTTTATCAAATAAGTATTTTGAAAGTATAAAACAAGACTATTTTAGTAATTTACATCCCAGTGCTATATTGAATTATTGGTCTTTGTCAGTGGAGTTTCAATATTACTTAATATATCCTATTTTATTTTATATAATAACCAAAACATCAAAATATTTACTGATAATATTAATCCTCTTATCATTAATATATGGAATGAAAGGAATGTATATTGAAAATGATGTTGTAGTATATTATTCATTATTTTATCGTATGTTCGAATTAAATATAGGCGGATTAATGAAATTAACTAAATATGAAAACAATGTGAATGAAATATTGTTATGTTTATTGTTTATATTTTTTCCAGTCATCTTCCACTTTGTGAGTGTATTTGTTGTATATAATAATTCTAAAATAATAATAGATGAGATGATGTTGTTTTGTGTGATAATGATAAGTTTATTAATAATCAGTCATAAAGAGATGAATAATACAATCTTGAATAACAAAGTAATTGTTTATGTTGGAAAATGTTCTTATGTAATATATCTAATTCATTATCCATTGATAGAACTATTACCAACATATAACAGATATGTAAAAGTAATAATCATATTAATCTCAAGTATATTATTGTATGAAATATATGATAAAAGAATCCAAAAATTGAAAATATCTCAGACACAAATAATTATAATGAATATATTATTATTTGTAATACCATTTGTGAATAGTTATATATGTTATATAAAATATGATTATTATCAAGAGAAATTATTGAATTATTATCCAATATCAGTAAATTCATCAGAAAACCATATATCTGAATATGTATCTTCAATAATATCAAAATCAGATAATGATGATGAAAGAGTAATTCCTTTAAATTTACACAATTTTGATAAACCAATCAATTATTTTAGATTATATGAAGATAATCCATACTTATTGTATTTTCATTTTGGTGATATTACGTGTGATTTTTGTAGTTATTATCCAAACAATTATAATCCTAGACAATCAATTTTAGTGGTTGGAGATTCATACTCAATTCAATGGTTATGGATAATAAGAAAATATGCATATGTTAGAAATCTAACTTTAAGATATATCCATATTACTAATGCTGATTTTATAGAAAGAAAATATGAAATGATTGATTCATATTTTCATATAATTATTACTGTGTTTAGTTGTTACCACCATAAAATAGAAAATACATATGACAAATTTGTAGAAATATATAAAGAATTTGTATATTCATTAAGTAAAAATAGTGATATAATAATATCATTTGCTAATCATCCTATGTCTAGAACGAGTAGAAATTATTGTGTGTGTGGAGAATGTATAACAAGAAGGCTACCAAAATGTTACACAATCAATGGAATTAACTCAACATATGTGAATTTCCCTCCAAAATTAAGTATTGCAAACTATCATATAATAAATGTAACAGATGAATTATGTGTAAATAATATTTGTTCATGTGTAATTGATGATTATATTGTATATGATTATTTGTATCATTTGAATCCTGCCATTGTGTTGAAGTTTTATTCAAAAGTTGAAAATGAATTAGATAGAATATTGAATAATGAATATGTTGTTGTTAGAAAATATAATGCTAGCGATAAATGTTCATTAATAATGATGAATAATATGCCGCTATATTGTAGAAGACATATTACACAACATAAGAGTGTTTCAAGAGAATATAATGATTATTATTATAATTACAATATAAGTAATTATAAATAAATATAATATATATATATGTGTATGTTTAGTTATTTAATATTTTTTAACAAACAATTTCTATAATAGAACGAATAAAAAATTGATATTAATACAAATATTACCATTTATCTTCTCTTCTTATGTCTTGTTTTACTTCCTCTACTCTTCTTAATACCTTTATCTCTCAATTTACTCATTAATCTATCTCTCTTCATTCTCCTATCAACTACCTTATATTTACTTCCTAATTTTTGACCTGTTATTCCACTCTTCTTTCCTACAATATATACTTTTCCTTTCTTCTTTATAGATTCTGCAGCTTTTGCAATCTTACGGAATTCTTTAATCTTATTAACACCAGGCAAATCTTCATTACCTACAACACTGTCTAATTTAGCTTTTGCCTTATCTTTTAATCTCTTTAATCTATTTGCCTTTCTTGCTCTAGCTTCAGCAACTTTACCGATTGGAGCATTAGCTAAATCTTCATATTTTTTTTAATTTGATCATATACTTCCTTTGTAATTGGTATTTGTGGTCGATTGTATTTCTTCTCATCTTCAGCAAACCAAGAAGGTAAATTATCATCATTAAATGCATATCTATTATAACAAGCATCTACAAAATCAATTGCATCTGATTTCTTTCTCATCATTCCACCAATACTTAAAGCTTGAATGTGTTCGTCTGTTCCAACTTCTGGATCATAATCCAACTTCTTTCTTTCATCATCTGAATCTTCTTTTTATTTTTATTTTGTAATTTATTCTTGTAATAATCATAACCTTCATCATCAGAATCTAATTCTTCTTCATTATTTCCTTCTTCTTCCATTGAAATATCATCATCATCTGATTCATCAGAATATTCATTATGTTTCTTATAATTCGATTCTTCTAATGGTACAACTTCATAATCATTTGATTTACTTTGTTTAGATAATGCAGCTCCCATTCCACTCTTTATTAAATCTCTTCTCTTCTTTTGATCTTCTGTTAAAGTATCATCAACGAGATCTTCTATTGGTATTTCTTCATAATCTGGTTTTTTCTTTTTATTTTGCTATTTATTATAAATATATAATATATAATAATATACTTTTTCTATTTGTTTCAATCTCTTTTCATGTCTTTGTTGTTTATCTGATTTTGGTATTTTATCTAATTCAGCTAATATTTCTGGTTTTATTTCGAAATTGTTTTCTTGTAATAGTTTCTTATTATGAACTCGACAGAATTCATCTGCATCATCATCTATTGATTGTAATATATCAAATTCTGATGGAAGTTTTCTTTTGACTGCTTCTATATTGTCTTTATTAAGAACATCTTTGAAAATTGGATTGGAAAAAAAGACATCTGCTTTTGGTGAGAGGTTTATCTTCAAAGTAAATAAGAAATTAAAGAAAATATATAATATAATAATAAAAAATGATATTTTCTTAACCAATGAATTTGTTGTATCAACTTCACTATCACTTTCTTCTTCACTTACGTCTTCATTCTTTGTTAACATTTCATAATATTCGTTTTCATTACCTTCTACTCTTTCTTTTACTATCTTATCAAGCAAAGCTTGTTCTTGAATCTTTCTTAAAGGTAAACCTTTCTTGTTAGTTTCTACACCATTTTCTTCTATTTTTTTCTCCCTTGCATCTCTTTTGGCTTTATATTTTCTATACATTTCTTCAGCAAGTTCTTCTAACTCTCTTTCTTCTGCATATTCATCATCATCATCATCATCATCATCTGAATCTTCATTTTCACTTTCTTTATTATCACTTCCTAATTCATATTCTTTTTCCTCTTCAGGAAATGCTTCACCTTTCACTATATCATCCATCATATCATCATTCTTTAAATCTTTCAATTGAAATATTGTTTCATCATTATATGTATCCATATCAACAGCTGTTTTCTCCATTGAACGAATTAATTTCAATTTCTGTTGTTTAATTCGATGTTCTTCTCGTCTCTTATCTTTTTTCTTTTGTTTATCATCTTTCTCAGTGATTTCTTTAATATATTGTGTTAATTGCTCTGGATTATTTACATCTAATTCTTTCTTTTCTTTATCGCTTTTCTTCTTTTCATCACTCTTCTTTTGAATATCAGGATGTTCATATGATATCATCTTCTTTCTCCATTTTAATAATCCTTTTAAATCAGCTTTACTTAATACTTTCAAATCTTTACAATTCTCTACAATATCGTCTGTAGTTTCAGGGTATTGCTTATATTTCTCACTATTTTCATCAAATACTAACTCATTTGTAGTGGATAATACTTGAGCTGGATCTTCTGCAATAATATATTCACTGATTGGTACACTTCTGAATAATGTTTGACCTAAAGATTCATCATAACCGTTTCTATGCCTTTCTTTACCAGTAGTTTTGTTGTGTAATAAACTTGGGACTTTTTCTGCAGATATATCTACTTGTTTAAAAACTTCATTAATTTCGAAAAATTTAGGATCAATTCCTTTTGCACCACAATATCCTCTACAGACGACGAATATTTCAGCAGATTGTTGACGTGATGCTTCTGGATGAATTGCATTTACATTCTTAAATAACTTACCGAATAGGTATAACAATGCAGTATAATCAGTTGATCTGAAAACTTTGGTTACAAATATTCCACCTCTTCGTAATAACTCGGTAGCCAATTTTAATGAACTTAATACTAAGTTTGATTGTGTAAAAGCATCATGTGTCCAATTTTGACCTACATTGGGAGCACCATCGTGAAGAACTACATCAACCTATTTATTAATAAATATATAAATAAAATGTATATACTTCTTTACCATTTAGCTCTTTTCTAAGTGTATTAATACATTTCTTGGTTGTAATATCTTCTTGGAATGTTACAACACCTCTTATTGGTTTAATAGGTACTAAATCAACGCCGATAATTGTACTCTGTAAAGGCATTGCTTCAGCAGCAACTTGACACCTAGAATATTAGAGCAACAATTATACCAACCACCAGGTGCTGCACAAAGATCAACTAAAACATGACTATCACCTAAAAAGGGATATTCTTTATTAATCTGAATTAATTTAAAGGCTGATCGAGCTCGAAAACCCTACGAATGCCAATATATACAGATATAGATACTCTTTTTTTAGCTTCTTTTGACCATTTATCAGGGGCTCTGTGAGTTTTACCCATTGAAAATTGACAAATGACAATAAAACGGATATATTTATTTTAATTATTTTCATTTTTCTGTTGTATGAGTGACTCGTATAATTTATAGCTATTATAGTAATAGAAAATCATTGTTGGTGCCAGTAGCTAGTAATGGGATAAAAATAGATCCAGAATTGGTAAAAGCCAATCCAGAAGCTTATATACCTCGTCCACATGTAATTAGATGTATTAAATGTGGTCCAGTATGGACATATGTCAACAGATCCAGATTGTCCTCTTAGTTCAAGAAACCAATTAGGTATTTATTTAATTATTGATTTAATATTCCAATAGAAGCTGAAGCTCAAGAAAGATTAGATCCAATGTCTGGAAAAAAGCAATCTACTCAATTAGATCCAATGACAGGTATAAAATACAAGAAAGTCGCTTTACCAAGACAGTCGAAATATGATATCATCCCAGAACCTGAAGAAGAGAAAGACCCAATAGAAGAAGCAATCAAAGATTTCCCTGAAGAAGATAGAGAACTGTTATTGCAATTAGTTCAAGAAGATATGGAGAAAGACAAATCTCATAAGCATAAACATCACCACAAGCATAAGCATAAACATCGTAAACATAAATCTCGTAGTGATTCTCCTTCTTCATCTTCATCAACTGATTCTTCAGATTCTTCTTCATCTTCTCCATCTGAATCTTCTAGAAGTCGTTCAAGATCCTCTAGTAGACATAAACATCATCATAAGAAAGATAAAAAGCATAAACATCATCATCATTAGAGTAATTAATATAATTTAATCTATTTATTTGAATATTTATTGTTATTAGATTTATATAATGAAAATTCCCCAAATAAACAATACTTTTTATAAAAACAATAAAAGTTGAATAGAGATGATATTTGATTAAGGAAATTAAGAATGAATCATATAAACAATAATGAAATGGTCATATTGATAATTAATTTTAAATTTTTTGAGAGAAGGAACATAATGTCTAGCTATATTATATAGTTAATGATGAACAGTTGATCTTGAATACATTATCCTTAAATGTAACGAATTACAAACAGTTTGACCTGCTAAACATAACATAGCCTTAGTAGCATGTGCTAAATGTGCATATCTTACAAATACATAATACTTATCATTGTGATTAGTAATTTTGAGATTTGTAATTTCACCATATTTACCAAACTGCTGTAATAATTGACTCTGATCTGGATTACTCGTCCAACTTGTGCACCATAACTGTAAACTTGGTTCTGAAGGTGGATATCTTTTTGTATAATTATTTAAATGATATGATTGGAAATATTGTGGTTTATCTTCACTACCTTCTATGTAATTATATTTGGAATAATTCACGTTTAATGTTTTCCCATCAATATCTAATAGGTTAAAGTGGATTTTGGCAAATTCTGCTTCTTCAGCATCAGACATTTCAACAAATGCATATCCTTCTTTGGAATGATGGATTTTTATACATTTTACTAAACCAGCATTGTTGAATAGAGTATGTAACATTTGGATATTAACGAAATGAGGATCAAAACCATGAACAAGTAATACACTTGAATGATTATTAATATTATTATTACGATAGAAGTTATTATTATTATATTTATTATAGTGATTAGATGTAGATGTACTAGTAGATAATGATGACGATGATTTATCAATGATATGAGTATTATCATATATATTAAGTGCAGGTTGTTGAGATGATGATAATGATAATGATGGTGCTGGTTGTGATGATATAATTGAATTATTATTATTATTATTATTATTATTATTAGTGGAAGTTGGTGATGGAGATGTTGAATGTGAATGTGAATGTGATGATGGATTTAATGGAGTTGATTGTGTATTTGTTGTTGATGTTGATGTTGTTGTTGGGGATGATGTATTATTATTATGAATGGATCTTTCACCACCTATTACACCTGGAGATCTTCTTGATCTGGATGGAATGGTAAAGTCACAGGATTTATCATTATTTTCACTCACATTTAAGTCTTGGAAATGACTGTATAAAGCGGATAAACGACTTGTATATTCACCAATTGTTACATACTATTTTAATATATATATATATATACTGTGTTATTGATTGTTTTAATAAAGTTAGTTGCTTCAGAAGTATTTTCGAATTGGATTAAAGCACGAGTAGTAGTATTACGAGGAATTCACTACTTTCAAGATTTTACCATGAGTGTGGAATTGATTATAAATTGCTTGGGGAGTTAGAGTGATTTTGGATAAAAACATCACAAACACTACGGCACTTTCAGGAGATGCATCTGGTTTGGGCATCTCGGCATAAGTGGAACGTGTGATTGTAACAGGTTGAGATCTATTATATAGGAAAGTTATAACAAAATACTTTATTATTACAGGCTCACTTCGAAATTTTTCTAACACTAATTGACCTTCATCAGATCTCATCTGGATAAATGCCTAATATTATTATATAACAATATATACAGAATTCGAGTAAGTTGAAAGGGATAAATCTTCAACTGTTCCAAATTGAGAGAAAAACGACTTTAACTCATCCTAATATATCAATAATATTTACGAATACAACTGTTATGTCAGAATCAAGTCTCTGAGCAACTAAAATAATAGAGGAGAGTCGAGACATCGCCGGTATTCTCTACATTATATTATATTTGGAATAGATATACATCTGAAGCAGTTGTCATCAAAGATGAGATTTTTAAAATCTAAAATGAAAAAAATATTTGAATTATATTTTTTTAAATGTATTAATTATAGTTGTATAAATCATCATAGCTGCTAGTTTATTTTTTCTTCTCAGTTGTTGATACAAGTGTAAAAACAGTGTTTTTGCTTGGTTTAGAAAGAGTGTGATATTTAGTTTATATGTACTTTTTACTATTCTAATGAAATAAAGATGATGAAATGAAAATATACTGAAAGATAGATAGAATAATATCTAGTATTTGAACTGTATTTTCGTCTAATAAAGTGTTGTTCCATATATTAGTATTTTGATTATAAGCATTTGATATAGAAGTGATTGAAGTATTGAAAATATTCCAACAGTTGTCATAATCCTCATTTTGTAATAGTCTCTCAACTAAAAATATCAGATCTTCTTTCCAAATGCTAAAGTGCTGTTTTGTATTTTCTAAATGATTAAATATATTAGATATACCAAAGTAATTGTCAAACTCAAGTAAGAATTGAAAGATTTGCTGAATGGAATGATTAAATTCATGCTTATTCTTACATGCTTTTGATGATTGAATTTCTGTGATATAATAGAAATACTTTATACCATAAATAGCTAGAAGAGGGTTAATAGTTGATATTGTGTAATTTAAGATTAGCCTGTTTAGAATATAGCTTTTGATAGTCGTTTCTATTTCATCTGATTCATTTTCATGTTGATTAGTAAAGATTTGTTTATTTTTGTTTACTAACTAATAGAACAGATATATACTATCCATATATGCGAATGCCAATGCAATGTGAAGCTTAATATTGCTAATATTCATCGAATTTCGATGTTATCCCTTTTTTCTTCGCCGATTTATTTCAGTAATAAAATTGTTTGTTTAGTTAGTCTTAAAAATTGAAGAACACAATAAAAATTGATTTATTTATACCACAAAATTTAATATGTATTTTCATATAGCTTTAATTCAAGACATTTGTGCGAAGGAAAGTAATGGATATTATACTTCAACAATCATTGAGTTAGGCACATGTTTAAACATCTACATAATAATATATGCAAGTGAGCTATATTAACATATAATATGCAATATAAACGACTAAAATCAATTTTATGCGTTACAACTGCATTTACAATAGTTATGCACTTCCAAGTGGTTATTATATTGAGTTTTTAATGAAATATAATTAATTGTATGAATGACAATATCCATCATAATTCTTGTGCTTATTGTTTTTTACAGTATTTTCTTATCACTTATATTATTGTTGATTGAAATTTACACTAGTTCTAAAAATATAGTCGTTTCGATATAAAAAATGAGATTTGATATAGAAGAATATAAAATACGTGAAGATTATATAATTAAATGTATTAGATGCAAGGAAAGTAAACAATTTACAGAGTTGTTTGATATAAGTGAAACAAATAAAGATAGTAAATTTGTGTGTGGCGATTGTATAGGACTTAGAGATAGGATTAATAATACCAATCGTTTATGTTACTATTGTAAAACTTGTAAATGTTACATAGATAATTGGGAATTTGTTGTTAAGAATAAGGATGGATCATATGATGAAACAGAAGAGTGTTTAACTTGTAGGTTATATAAATCAAATTTGAACAAAATGTTACAAAAGGAAATGATTACTTGCCAAAAATGCAACATAGACCATACTTATATAGAAATATATAGAGTTGATGATAAATATATGTGTAGGAAGTGTATCGAAAAAAATATTGATCAAACTGTTCCAGATATTCAAGCACCTATTGGTTGTTACTCATATGGCAGAAATTGTCAGAAATGTAATATAAACTATCCAAAATGGTACTTTGTAGATTATGGAACATGTAATAAATGTGCTTATAAAGAAAGAATCCACAAAGTAATAGAAAATAGAAAGAAAGAAAGTAAATGTAAAGTTGATGATATTGATTCAGGTAGTGATGATTTAAAAAGAAGTCGTTCATTACATAAAAAATGCAACGAAAATGTTAACAGTTTTACAACATTTAATGAATCTCCGCCAAATAGTCTTCTTACAGCGGGAGACCCTCATTTTTATAAAAACAAACATGA
Organism: Proteromonas lacertae; assembly: GCA_002245135.1. NCBI lineage: Eukaryota > Bigyra > Opalinata > Proteromonadidae > Proteromonas > Proteromonas lacertae. The sequence continues at coordinate 31,415 of NGBS01000617.1, forward strand.
AGTAAGTGAAAATAAAGAAGTGAAAATAAAAACAAATAAACATGAAGTAAGTGAAAAAAACAAACCATATATATATTATTATTTTGAATATAAATTAAAAAGCGTAAATGTGAAATGTGAAAAATGTTCAGAATATTTTGAAAAGATATGTGCTTTTGGTTCTGTTAGAGAAGAGAAAAATATAGATTATGAAAGAGATGGATTTTATCATTGTCTTGATTGTGCTATAATAAAGAACGAAGTAAAGAAAATTAAAGATAAAGAGAAAAAAAAGAATGAAAACAAAGAGAAAAAGAAAGGTAGTGAAAAAGTAATAAATTTTAATAGAGTATTTGATGATGAAATAAGAGGAGTAAAAACATGTGGAAAATGTAAAAGAGTATATCCTAATTGGCATTATATATCAAACTCAAATAAGGATTGTTCATTTACAAAAGAGTGTCTGGAATGTAGGAATTTAGAAACTTTGACTAAAACAATTAAAAAAAAGAAAATATATTCTTTGTTTGAATTTTTAAAATAATATAAATATAATAAATTCTTCATTTTTTTCTTAGAATAATATTATGTCAATAACATAATCATAAATTCTTAACTTTAAGTTAAAACAGAAAAAAATAATATTGTAACGAATCTATTTTCACAGAAAAACTAAAAAAGGATGATTTCTTTTACTGAAGATATATTTTGCTCAATATTACCCTTTGATATTCAAGTATTTTAGATGAATTATTTTTTTAGATAATAGAAAGAACAGAGAAGAGTAGAAATGAAGTTGATATGGTAATTAAATACCAAGATGATATGAAGAAAGTAAAATCGTAGATGTGAATGGAACAAAAGAAAAAATGTTATTAAAATTCCTAGAAGGCTGCTGCATGTTGTTAGATTGTTGTAGATTTATAATTTGTTCTTCAAAAGTGTTTCAATTGAGTGATTATAAAGACTATATAGTATTGGAGAGAATATATTACATGAGAGATTTAGAAGAGATAATTCAACATAAATCCTTTTCAAATCATGAAATATGTGATATAATAAGTTCAATATGTGATGATGTAATGGTAATGAATGAAAATGAGATTGTAGTAGGTAATTTGAAGAGTAGTAATGTGATATATGAAGAGAATGGTATTTTAAAGTTATGTGATTTATGTTTGAATGAAATAAGAAAAGAAGAAGATATGAGATTGTATGATATATGCTTTACAAGTCCAGAAGAGTTGAATGGATTAGAATATGATGAAGGAAGTGTGATTTGGTCAATTGGGTGTATATTATATGAAATGATGTTTAATAAATTACCATTTTCAGAAGATAATAATATGTTTAAAACAAGAGAGAATATTGTGAGATGTAAATACAATATAGATGTAGAATGTGATGATAGAATGAAAGAGATGATATATAGAATGTTGAAATTGAAGAATGAAGATAGAATGAGTTTGAAAGAGTTGAAGAAAGAAATGATAAAAATGAGTGAAATATTGATAGATGAAGGTGATAATATGATGATATGTGAAGAAAGAAAAGAAATATTATTAAATAATGATAATACAATTGTTAGACTTCCAATAGAATATCCATCAAAATATTATATTGAAAGTGAAAAAAGAGAAGTGATTAGAGATAAATTGATAGAATCCTACAATATTCAACCAAATGAAAGAATATTGTCAATATTATTGATGATGAAAATGTACAAAAGAGATTATTTAATTGAAGATAGATTGAAATTTCAAATACATCATAAATGTAGATATGGAGAATGTAATTTAGATGAGATAATATTTAAGATAAAAAGTGATTATTCAGATAAAGAAATGATGGAAATAGAATCATATTTTATATGTTTTTGTGAAGAAGGAATGAATTATTTATTTAGAATATTGAGAAAAATCAATCCAACTAAGCTGAAATTTTGTATTTTTCTATATATTGTTATTTGTATAGATTTTATTCAAATACCAATTATTCGTCAATCATTATTTATATCATATTTGACTGGATTATCAAATCTACAAACATTAGATTTATCATGTTGTAATCTTACTTCCTATTTCATTGAATCATTTGTTAAATCAATTCCATTAATGAAATTGAAATATATAGATCTTCGATGTATTTATAATCATATTGTTATTTTATGAAATAGCTAATCGAATTGGTGTGAAAGGATTTAAATTGTTACTTCCATATTTACATTTATTAATCAACAAAGACAATGAATTAAATCTTTGGAAAATGAAATTAAATGATGAATGTATGATGTTATTATCATCAGAATTATATAAATATCCAAATCTTAAGAACATCAATATTAGAGAAAACCAAAACATTTATTCAAAGGGATTAAAAGCCTTATTCTCCAAATTTCCTGTCTCAAAAATAAAGTTTGATTTTAATAGAAGTAAAGAATTACTGATTGATAAAGACATTCCTGAATTAGTCAAATATATAATAAACCGATGCAATAAATTATATCTGATTAATTTAGAAATAGATGATGATATTTTCAAAACATTCATTTCATTAAGATCAAATGAATTGAAAGAAATAGAAGTGTTATATTTGCCTTGTAAAATTTAATATTTTTATTATTATATAGATAATAAACTAACATATAAAAGTATAGAAATATTGATAAACAATTTATCTTCATTTCCAAATCTTAAATATCTTGAATTAAATGAAAATGAAATAGGAGATGAAGGAATGAAAATATTATCTCCACATTTGAGTCTATTAAAAGAATGGGATGATAGAATAGATTGTTCAAGTATAAATACTATCATTTAATATTCAATAGAAATGGGATTATCTTCAATTGGATTGAAGTATTTATTAGATGGTTTAAAGAGTATTCATCAAAAGATCAGATTGGATATAAGTGATAATAATATAGATTTGGATGGAATAGAATATTTGATGAATTATATGAAAGAAAATGATAATATTAATAGATTGAATATTCATGGTATATTTATGGTAGTTTTTAATTTGTTTAATAGATAATACAATTGGTAATGCTGGATTTAAGCTATTAAAAGAGAATATAAAACTGCTTATATATTATTGCTATTTAGATTTAACCAATATCTCAATAGATGATGAAAGTGTGATATTATTAGCTGATAAGATAGATTCAATTTCTAATTGCAACACAATAAACTTAAGTGGAAATAATATCAGAATGAATGGATTAAAATCAATTTGTTCCAAAACATTAGAAAAAGAAGAATATCCATTTATAGAAATGAATAATATATCATGGAGAAAAGAAGAATGTGAATATTATTTGAATTATTGTATTAAAAAGAAAAGAAAAGACAATAAATACTATTATTTTTCCAGTATATTATGTGTGTTTATAATGAAATAGATTTAAATCTGAATGATTCTCATATTTCATTAATAAAACAGATTGATTATGAAGAACTTGATTTATCCAATAACAAGATTAGTTGTAATGGATTAAAAGAATTAACAGATTCTTTTACAGAAAATGTTAAATATATCTCAATTCATAATAATGAAATTGGAGATGAAGGAATAGAGATAATATGTAAATATTTAGATAAATTTATTTATTCTACATTATCATTAAACATCTCAAGTATTTAAAATTCTGTATTGTATTGTATTGTATATAGAAATTGGGATGAGTGAAAAAGGATTGATGATGTTAATAGAAAGATTAAAAGATAATAAACCATTGACAAATATAAATTTATCAGGAAATGAATTAGATGAAAAAGAATTGAGATTAATGAAAGAAAACAAAGAAGTATTTGAAGATTTAGAAAAATTATCAATAACATTAAAAGAAGATATAGATAAATCAGAATTAAAATCATTTTTAGAAACATTTACATCAATTGGTATAGTAGAGCTGGATGGGATAGAAGAAGAAAAGAAAAATGAGTTTTTAAATGAGTTTAGCAGTGTTGTATTTTTCTGTCAAAAAATATAGGTTTACCTATAGGTCAAAACCTATATCTTTAGCTTGACCTTTACCTTTCTTATACTAACTATTAGTTGACCTCCTATTGAACATGAGTTAAGAAGCATATAATCTAACCATAGATACAAAATTAATGTTTTATACATCATCTTTCAAATATCAAATTTGACCTTCGGTCGATGCACTTTTTATATTACTATTATTTTGATCTATTTCTCAATGATGACTCACAATAACATATTATTAACATAATATTAAATTAATTATAGAATAAAAAAAATAAAAGAAAAAAACATCAAGCTTGATGGTTTGACTAAGTAAATCTTTATTTTTTAAGATTTAGATCATTTAGATGTATAATTACTCAATATTTATAAGACTTTATAATATATGAAACTATAGGGATATCACATTACCCCCTATCGCATCAAAAGAGTTGTGCATTTATTCAATTGCTGTATGTTAGAGAAGTTAAATTTTAACTACTTCAAAATGTTTTGGAAAACGTGATTAAAATAAAATATTCAGATTATTACATATGGTAAAAGCCAAAGTCAATTCAGATTCTGTCAACAAAGATCTATGTAAATTAATAACCATCAATGCAGTCAGCACCACAATATTAGACTCACCAGAATTTAGAAGGTTTTGCTTAAAATTAGGATATATTATACCTCTAAGAGAGTTTTATAATGCTCATTTATTTTCAGAAACTGAGAAAGTAAGAGACTTATTGAAGACAAATCATTAATATCCAGAAATAGAGATTTATTATTATAATTACATTAATATTTGTTTTTTAGAGATAGTAATCAATATAAATTAATCATCAAAATAACAAGTTGTTTATAAATATGTTAAATATCACTATTGAGTAGTTTGTAGATGAATTTTAATATATTAGTATAGATATTTATACAATTTCAACCAATCTTATTCTAACTATGGTAATCAAAGTAAAACAGGAAGCAGGAATAATATTTTATACAGTATGATAATTTGTATTAAACAAATGTTACTCAGTAAGTAATTAAAATAGATTTTAACAAAATAATGCTCGAGGTTTGACCGACCAACGGTCAAAGCTAGATTATAGGTTTTACCTATAACCTATAGGTTACCTATTTATACAACCCTGGTTTTACTCTATTATTCTTTTATTTGTTAATAATGAAAATGTTTATCATACTATATTATACATATTTTCATTATCTCAGTTGATATTAAATACTTTCTATATTGTTTTGATCAAATTATTCAAAATACATTATCAAACCATGATCAAGCCTATATAATTTTCATTTGAGTTTAAAATGTGAATGAAAGAGATTGGTGACTGAATTTGTGAATGTGGTGAAGTAATTAAGTATACAGGTGAAGAATATATATATAAAGTGTGTTTAGTAAAACAATTCGTTGAAAGAGTGTAAAGAAAAGAAATAAATCATTGTAAAAATTGTTGATTGTTTAGTTAATAGAAGTGAATGGGTTAATATAATAGAAGAAGAAAAGAGACAAATAATTATGAAAAATGTTGACTATTTTATATTATAGTAGTAATTGAATTATATGAGTGAAATAGTAAATGAATTGAATATATGGTCTAAGAGATTTAAATCTTCCAGAAAGATTAACAGAAAAAGTCAATAGAATAATGAAATGAGTGATTTAGATTTTATAGATTGTATATTATTTAAATCCTAAATCATAATTTCCAGAATCATCTCCAGCAGCAACTGAAGCAAGTAAAGTATCAACAGAAAGTGCTTGGGCAGTAGGTAATGTAGAAGGAGTTGAATTAGAAATAGATGAAAATACAAATGAAGCTGAAGTATCTAATAATACGATGAAGAAAACAAACAAATTTGCTTTAAAAAAGAAACATCCATTAAATATCTAATATTTTCCTTTAATTTACTTGTTGAAGTTGTATTTCAAGTGTTAATAAACATGAATATAATAAACAAATATTGTGTAAGAATGATTTCTGTGTATGTAAATAAAAAATTCCATAAATGAAACGACTCAATATTTTGAAATGTTGCATTTGATAGATAAAGTGTTATATGCTAAATTAGCATGTGATATGAAAGTATTATAATTAATTTATTTTTATTAGGAGAAAGAGAGAATAGAAAGAAGTGTTAATGAGTTAGATTTAGTTGTAGAATATGAAACTGATATTCAAAAGTTGAAAGTGTTTAATGTATGTGAAATGAAAGAGAAACAAATATTAAAATTGTTAGAAAATAAGTGTATGTTGTTAGTTTGTTGTTCCTCCTTCATTTGTCGATATAGAGTGTATGATATGAATGATGATGGTGAATATATGATATATTGCAGAGAATATTACAGTAGAGACTTGAAAGAGATAGTTTCTAAAATTGTTTATGTGTGAATGAAATATGTGATATAATAAGTTCAATATGTGATGATGTAATGGTAATGAATGAAAATGAGATTGTAGTAGGTAATTTGAAGAGTAGTAATGTGATATATGAAGAGAATGGTATTTTAAAGTTATGTGATTTATGTTTGAATGAAATAAGAAAAGAAGAAGATATGAGATTGTATGATATATGCTTTACAAGTCCAGAAGAGTTGAATGGATTAGAATATGATGAAGGAAGTGTGATTTGGTCAATTGGGTGTATATTATATGAAATGATGTTTAATAAATTACCATTTTCAGAAGATAATAATATGTTTAAAACAAGAGAGAATATTGTGAGATGTAAATACAATATAGATGTAGAATGTGATGATAGAATGAAAGAGATGATATATAGAATGTTGAAATTGAAGAATGAAGATAGAATGAGTTTGAAAGAGTTGAAGAAAGAAATGATAAAAATGAGTGAAATATTGATAGATGAAGGTGATAATATGATGATATGTGAAGAAAGAAAAGAAATATTATTAAATAATGATAATATAATTGTTAGACTTCCAATAGAATATCCATCAAAATATTATATTGAAAGTGAAAAAAGAGAAGTGATTAGAGATAAATTGATAGAATCCTACAATATTCAACCAAATGAAAGAATATTGTCAATATTATTGATGATGAAAATGTACAAAAGAGATTATTTAATTGAAGATAGATTGAAATTTCAAATACATCATAAATGTAGATATGGAGAATGTAATTTAGATGAGATAATATTTAAGATAAAAAGTGATTATTCAGATAAAGAAATGATGGAAATAGAATCATATTTTATATGTTTTTGTGAAGAAGGAATGAATTATTTATTTAGAATATTGAGAAAAATCAATCCAACTAAGCTGAAATTTTGTATTTTTCTATATATTGTTATTTGTATAGATTTTATTCAAATACCAATTATTCGTCAATCATTATTTATATCATATTTGACTGGATTATCAAATCTACAAACATTAGATTTATCATGGTGTAATCTTACTTCCTATTTCATTGAATCATTTGTTAAATCAATTCCATTAATGAAATTGAAATATATAGATCTTCGATGTATTTATAATCATATTGTTATTTTATGAAATAGCTAATCGAATTGGTGTGAAAGGATTTAAATTGTTACTTCCATATTTACATTTATTAATCAACAAAGACAATGAATTAAATCTTTGGAAAATGAAATTAAATGATGAATGTATGATGTTATTATCATCAGAATTATATAAATATCCAAATCTTAAGAACATCAATATTAGAGAAAACCAAAACATTCATTCAATAGGATTAAAAGCCTTATTCTCCAAATTTCGAAATATATATTGTGATGTTAGTAAAGAATTACTGATTGATAAAGACATTCCTGAATTATTCAAATATTTAAACCAATACAATGAATTATATCTGATTAATTTAGAAATAGATGATGATATTTTCAAAACATTCATTTCATTAAGATCAAATGAATTGAAAGAAATAAAGAGATTAGATTTGCCTTGTAAAATTTAATATTTTTATTATTATATAGATAATAAACTAACATACAAAAGTATAGAAATATTGATAAACAATTTGTCTTCATTTCCAAATCTTCAACATCTTGAATTAAATGAAAATGAAATAGGAGATGAAGGAATGAAAATATTATCTCCACATTTGAGTCTATTAAAAGAATGGGATGATAGAATAGATTGTTCAAGTATAAATACTATCTTTTAATATTCAATAGAAATGGGATTATCTTCAATTGGATTGAAGTATTTATTAGATGGTTTAAAGAGTATTCATCAAAAGATCAGATTGGATATAAGTGATAATAATATAGATTCAGAAGGAATAGAATATTTGATGAATTATATGAAAGAGAATGATAATATTAATAGATTGAATATTCAAAGTATATTTATTGTAGTTTTTAATTTGTTTAATAGATAATCCAATTGGTAATGCTGGATTTAAGCTATTACTAAACAATTTAGACATGTTATTAGAAAATAATTTAAATAAAATTGATTTAACCATCATCTCAATAGATGATGAAAGTGTGATATTATTAGCTGATAAGATAGATTCAATTTCTAATTGCAACACAATAGACTTAAGTGGAAATAATATCAGAATGAATGGATTAAAATCAATTTGTTCCAAAACATTAGAAAAAGAAGAATATCCATTTATAGAAATGAATAATATATCATGGAGAAAAGAAGAATGTGAATATTATTTGAATTATTGTATTAAAAAGAAAAGAAAAGACAATAAATACTATTATTTTTCCAGTATATTATGTGTGTTTATAATGAAATAGATTTAAATCTGAATGATTCTCATATTTCATTAATAAAACAGATTGATTATGAAGAACTTGATTTATCCAATAACAAGATTAGTTGTAATGGATTAAAAGAATTAACAGATTCTTTTACAGAAAATGTTAAATATATCTCAATTCATAATAATGAAATTGGAGATGAAGGAATAGAGATAATATGTAAATATTTAGATAAATTTATTTATTCTACATTATCATTAAACATCTCAAGTATTTAAAATTCTGTATTGTATTGTATTGTATATAGAAATTGGGATGAGTGAAAAAGGATTGATGATGTTAATAGAAAGATTAAAAGATAATATACCATTGACAAATATAAATTTATCAGGAAATGAATTAGATGAAAGAGAATTGAGATTAATGAAAGAAAACAAAGAAGTATTTGAAGATTTAGAAAAATTATCAATAACATTAAAAGAAGATATAGATAAATCAGAATTAAAATCATTTTTAGAAACATTTACATCAATTGGTATAGTAAAGTTGGATGGGATAGAAGAAGAAGAAAAGGAAAGAACTATCAAAAGAATATTTGAATATTAAATAATTCAATTATTAGTTGTTTTACTCTATTATTCTTTTATTTGTTAATAATGAAAATGTTTATCATACTATACATATTTTCATATTTTTTGTTAATATTAAATACTTTCTATATTGTTTTGATCAAATTATTCAAAATACATTATCAAACCATGATCAAGCCTATATAATTTTTATTTGAGATTAAAATGTGAATGAAAGAAATTAGTGACTGAATTTATGAATGTGATAAAGTAATTAAGTATACAGATGAAGAAGATATATATAAAGTGTGTTTAGTAAAACAATTCGTTGAAAGAGTGTAAAGAAAAGAAATAAATCATTGTAGAAATTGTTGATTGTTTAGTTAATAGAAGTGAATGGGTTAATATAATAGAAGAAGAAAAGAGACAAATAATTATGAAAATGTTGACTATTTTATATTATAGTAGTAATTGAATTATATGAGTGAAATAGTAAATGAATTGAATATATAGTCGAAGAGATTTAAATCTTCCAGAAAGATTAACAGAAAATCAATAGAATAATGAAATGAGTGATATAGATTTTATAGATTGTATATTATTTAAATCCTAAATCATAATTTCCAGAATCATCTCCAGCAGCAACTGAAGCAAGTAAAGTATCAACAGAAAGTGCTTGGGCAGTAGGTAATGTAGAAGGAGTTGAATTAGAAATAGATGAAAATACAAATGAAGCTGAAGTATCTAATAATACGATGAAGAAAACAAACAAATTTGCTTTAAAAAAGAAACATCCATTAAATATCTAATATTTTCCTTTAATTTACTTGTTGAAGTTGTATTTCAAGTGTTAATAAACATGAATATAATAAACAAATATTGTGTAAGAATGATTTCTGTGTATGTAAATAAAAAATTCCATAAATGAAACGACTCAATATTTTGAAATGTTGCATTTGATAGATAAAGTGTTATATGCTAAATTAGCATGTGATATGAAAGTATTATAATTAATTTATTTTTATTAGGAGAAAGAGAGAATAGAAAGAAGTGTTAATGAGTTAGATTTAGTTGTAGAATATGAAACTGATATTCAAAAGTTGAAAGTGTTTAATGTATGTGAAATGAAAGAGAAGCGAATATTAAAATTGTTAGAAAATAAGTGTTTGTTGTTAGTTTGTTGTTCCTCCTTCATTTGTCGATATAGAGTGTATGATATGAATGATGATGGTGAATATATGATATATTGCAGAGAATATTACAGTAGAGACTTGAAAGAGATAGTTTCTAAAAATTGTTTATGTGTGAATGAAATATGTGATATAATAAGTTCAATATGTGATGATGTAATGGTATTGAATGAAAATGAGATTGTAGTAGGTAATTTGAAGAGTAGTAATGTGATATATGAAGAGAATGGTATTTTAAAGTTATGTGATTTATGTTTGAATGAAATAAGAAAAGAAGAAGATATGAGATTGTATGATATATGCTTCACAAGTCCAGAAGAGTTGAATGGATTAGAATATGATGAAGGAAGTGTGATTTGGTCAATTGGGTGTATATTATATGAAATGATGTTTAATAAATTACCATTTTCAGAAGATAATAATATTTTTAAAACAAGAGAGAATATTGTGAGATGTAAATACAATATAGATGTAGAATGTGATGATAGAATGAAAGAGATGATATATAGAATGTTGAAATTGAAGAATGAAGATAGAATGAGTTTGAAAGAGTTGAAGAAAGAAATGATAAAAATGAGTGAAATATTGATAGATGAAGGTGATAATATGATGATATGTGAAGAAAGAAAAGAAATATTATTTAATAATGATTATTTGACAGAAGTATCACCATTTGATGTTTTATCAAAATATTATCGTAAATATAATAAATGGGAAGATATTCGAGATGATTTGATAGAATTATACAATGATAAGCCAAACAAGAGAATATTGTCAATATTATTGATGATGAAATTATACAAAAGAGATGAATCAATAAAAGATAAACTGAAATATAGAGTTTATCATAAATGTGAAGTAGGAAAAGCAAGTCATTTAGATAGAAAGATATTGAATATTAAACATGATTGTTATGATATAGACAAAATCAGAATTAATTCAAGTTGTTTTTGTTTATGTGAAGAAGGGATGAATTATTTTTTTAGAATAATGAAAATAATCAATCCAACAAATCTCTATTTTAGTATATTTCTAATCATTTTAATTATTATATAGATAGAATATTTGGTTGTAATTTTACTAACTGTTTTATTAAATCATTTATTAAATCAGTCCAGTATATGAAATTGGAATATGTAGCTCTTCAATGTATTTAATACTTATTAAAATATATTATATTGAAATAGCTAATCGAATTGGTGTGAAAGGATTTAAATTGTTACTTCCATATTTACATTTATTAATCAACAAAGACAATGAATTAAATCTTTGGAAAATGAAATTAAATGATGAATGTATGATGTTATTATTATCAGAATTATATAAATATCCAAATCTTCAGAGAATAGATATTAGAAATAATTGCAATATTCATTATAAAGGATTAAAAATTATATTATCCAAATTACTAATTTCAAAAGTAGACTTTGATTTGAAAGGATGTAAAGAAATACTGATTGATAAAGACATTCCAGAATCAATCAAATATATAAACCAATACAATGAATTATATCTGATTAATTTAGAAATAGATGATGATATTTTCAAAACATTCATTTCATTAAGATCAAATGAATTGAAAGAAATAAAGAGATTAGATTTGAGTTGTATAATTTGATATTTTTATTATTATATAGATAATAAACTAACATACAAAAGTATAGAAATATTGATAAACAATTTATCTTCATTTCCAAATCTTAAACATCTCAAATTAAATGAAAATGAAATAGGAGATGAAGGAATGAAAATATTATCTCCGCATTTACATTTATTAAGTTATATTGATGAGATTAATTGTTCAAGTATAAATACTATCTTTTAATATTCAATAGAAATGGGATTATCTTCAATTGGAATGAAGTATTTATTAGATGGTTTAAAGAATATTGTTGAAAGGATTAGTCTTAATATAAGCTACAATAATATTGACTCAGAAGGAATTAAAATGTTAATGAAATACATGAAAAAGAATAACAATATTAAAACATTGATCATTTATAGTATATATAAATTGAGTTTTAGAATTTCTTTTAATAGATAATCCAATTAATAAAACTGAAATGGATAAGTTGCAGAGAATAGTTGATAAAGATAATCTAGATAATAGATGCATAATATGTTTCAAGATTTAATGATCCAATTAAAGATGAAGTAGAGAGATACTGTACATTAAAATCGTTTTTAGATACATTCTCATTTATTGGAAAAAATAATAATAGATGTGAAAAGAAAGAATTGTGAAAGAATTGTCTAAAGAATTCTATAATGTTTATTAATACAAGCTATTTATTGATTTGTATCTGTTTGTGTGTTATAATTCTTCTTTTTCTTCTTATAGTAAATTCTTTGGTTAATTTTGAAAATAATAACCTCTAAGCTCTCTCTATAATTATTTATTAGAAAAACAAACTTCAAACATAGTTTGTCAAGCTCATAGTTTGAAGACAACGTATTTTTGGTATTTAAAACAGGCTTTTTATGATTAAGTATAATAATTATAATTGTTTCATCAATAGATACCTATTCAGCTTACTAATTTACTTATCCGTGAGCATTTGTTTTGAGATACCTCTTCCTTATTTGAGTAATGTAGGTGAGGTTAATGAGGCTCCAATTATCAGAGTAACACACGAATATGACCATATAGAAGGAAGTGTTAGTCATATAAATGATGTTATAATATACGATATTGATGCTTTGAAGAATCCTGAAGCTTTGGTAAAGTTATTGTTATTGCCAAGTATATTTATAAATTATGTATAACAATATAGAATATGGAAATGTTAGTTTCAGTGATATTTCCAAAATTAGATATTGGTATCCAAACGAAAATCCCAAATTAATATCTGTATTAGTGCATATGCAGGATTTAAGAGCTTTAGTATCCTCAATAATTTACACAGAAAGCAATGAATACAAAGGAGATAAAGATGAAATAGAAATAGAGTTAAATGATCGTGGTTTTACTGGAACAGGAGGTGAAAAATCATCTAAAAGTACAATTATAGTCAATTTAAAGTATATAAACAAAGGACCAAAGATTACTGGTGATTTTGAATTAATCTCAAACATATCTCAAGCTTCAATGATAAATCTGACAGATCGTGGATATGTAATTACTGATGAAGATATAAATATGAAGAATCAAATGATGGTATTATCTTTAACCTCTGAATATGGTGAATTTATACTAAATGGTGGTGATATTGTAGTAGAATATGAGAATATAACAAATGGAATAGCTATAACTAATAAAATAGAAATATTAAACAATATTTTAACAAATATGTCATTTCAATTATATCCAAATGTCAACACCTATAAGAAAGATTATATTAATTTTATATTGAGTATTATGTTGATAAATAACAATGAATTAAAAGATATAAAGATTCAATATTTGTCAGTAAATAGAACAGAATATAAACCAATAATTGAAGCTCCATTCGACATTACAATTGATGAAGACAGTCAATATAAATTCGATAGTTTTAAATTAAGTGATGAAAATGATAAATTTGATTCATTTGATTTATATAAACTAGTAATCCAAACCGATTGTGATAATAATAATAATAATTTTACAACAACTACTGCAGGCATTATTCAAAGTGGTATTATGAATGGTTTACATCTTATTCTTATGAATGACAGTTATATTGAAGTAGAAGGACAATTAGAAAATCTTAACACTTTATTACATACAACTCTCTTTATTCCAAATGAAAATTATTATGGGCCAACAGAAATTTCATTAATTTTAAGCGATTATATATTAGAACCAGCAACTATCTATCGTACTATTAATATCGAACCAGTAAATGATGCTCCAGTTATTACAACAAAACATATCTATTATGGTAAAGAAAATCAAATAATTGAATTAGATGGATTTAGTGTGTCAGATATCGACTGTGATTTAGATATATATATTGATATACAAGTGAATGTAGGTACAATTGGTTTTAAACAGAATAATCCTTGGTTAACATACACAATAGGTAATGGAGATGGTAAAGATCAACATATTGCTCTTCATGGTAGTATATCAACAGTAAATCAAGTTTTGAAAGGATTAATCTATTATCCAGTGGAACATTTTAATTTTCATAAAGATGGAAGAGTGGAAGGTATTTTTAATGTGAATGATAATGGAAGATTTGGTAAAGGAGGAATAGAATCAACCACTTCATCATTTTATATTATTATCGAAAATGAAGTAGATAATACTGTTTTAAATATTGCTGACAGTAATTATGTTATTGATGAAGATACAGAATTAATGATTGAAGGTGTTGATGTTGTTGATAATGATGTTCAGTTATTTGATGATTTGGTAATTATGGTTGAAATTCAATGCAAAAATGGTAAAGTTATCATGAAGAATTATGAAGGTTTATATGTGATGAAAGGGAATATTGTAACTGGAGAAAGTGATGGTTCTATTATATTTAGAGGATCAATTTCAAGTATAAACAATGGATTTAAAGCATTCTATTATCAGGGAAATAAAGATTATTATGGCAAAGATGAAATATCAATTAAAGTGACAAACTTAGAAAAAATGATAAGTAATCCAGATAAAGCTGTTTCAAGTGGAAAAATTTCTATAGAAATTGAAGCAGTAAATGATGCACCAGTAATTGTAATTAATACTCCATATATAGAGATATATGAAAATGAATCCACAACTATTCAACCAGTAATTATTACTGATGTTGATGCAAGAGTAAATGATTTTATTCAGTTGAATATTTCCACTGAAATTGGTAGTGTAAAAATACCTTATATCAAGCAAGTAAACTATAAAGTTGGTAAACCTGAAGAGTTTGAACAATTTGTGAGTTTAGAATGCACAAAAATAACACTTACAAAAGTATTAGATACATTTATATATAAGTCAAAGGAATATTACAGTGGAAGAGATTCTATTGAATATAGTGTAAATGATTTAGGTGCTACAGGAAAAGGCGGTTTTAAAACAGCTAAAATGTCAATTATTATACTGATTTATCCAGTAAATAATCCACCAATCATTAACTCACAAAACGAATATTTTATTGAAACAAAGAAAAACGGTTATATTAATAGATTGAATGGAATATCGATAAATGATATTGACTATACATTATCTTCTATTGATTATTTATTAACTGTAACAATTAAAGTAGATGAAGGTAATAAGAGTGATATTAAATCAGGAACAATTTCATTAGGTAATTCTATTGAAGATTGTAACGGATTATTTTTTAGAAATGGAAGTGGATTTAACGACTCTTTTTTAGTATTTGATGGAAATGTTCAAAATATTAACAATGCATTTGAGTAAAATAATATTCAACTACAAATTACTATGGTATGGAATATCAAATTTATACATTAAAGTGAGTGATAATGGTTATTTAAGTATGAATAATACACCAGTTTATACTGATGACGTTAATATAACATTAAGAGGATTGGATTTACCTATTTATTATGATTATAAATTTGAAGTTCCAATTACTTATTATACTACTGAAGAAGATACAATTCTTGAAAATATTACCGTTTCATTAGTGAATTTAAATCCTCCAGATAAATACATGTCAATTCAAATTGATATGAAAATAGGAAATATTAGTGGAGTACAAAAGATATATAATGATGAATTAAACTATATTATTACTAATTCAAATTATACAATTATAGAACCATCAAATTCTATTTCAGTTCAAGGAACTTTGAATGGAATGAATGAATTTTTAAAAACTATAAAATATATTCCACAGTCCAAATTGGAATAGTTATTTAAATGGAGTTGATATAATGACAATCACATTATTAGTATTAAATGAGTCTCAATTGTTTGAGCCAATTATTAAAACTCAAATAACAATCTATGTAGAACCAATAAATGATATTCCAAATATCATATTTACAAATGAAAGTTTAGCATTTAATGAATCACTCACTGTTAGTTCTTATATATTACCATCAATGTATATTACTGATATTGATTCTGAAGAAGATATATTTGCAATTTATTCTATTTCTATGAAAGTTTATTTTGGTAGTTTATCATTGAATTATACAGCTGGAATAAATATCACTTACAAAGATGATGAAAATATGAAATATTATACTGTTAATGGAACAATATTGAATATCAATAGATTACTAAACAATATTTATTATACTTATCCAAAGAGAGGTATTTTACATGATAACTTTACACTCACTGTGTATGATAATGGAAATTATGGAATAGATTCTGAAAATTTAACCGTTTCAAAAATGATTGATATAACTACTTATTATATCAACCATCCTCCTGATTATGTTATTAATAATACAATGTTAAAGACTGATGAAGATACTAGATTGATATTGAATAATGTAGTGATAGATATACACGATAATGAAGAAGATCCGCTTAGTTTCTATATATATGCTAAATATGGTAGTATTAGATTTAATATATGTGATTTCAAACATGATTTCATTACAGTCATAAGTGGTTGTGGATATGAAGATCGATTTATTTATATGATTGGTTCAAGCCAAGCCTTATTAAGAATGGTAAAAGAACAAGCTTATTTTGTGAGTGAATTGAATTGGAATAGTTATTATCGTGGATATGATGTTATCTATTACGGTTTAACTGATAAAGTGATGAATATGACTGAAATTCCAATTATCGAGTCACAATTTGTGTATGTCAATCCAATCAATGATATACCAACAATTACAGTTAATCAGAGTGAATATAATATTAAAAACAATGAATATCGTTTAATCAATGGAATTGTTGTTGATGATGTAGATATCAATGAAGGTGTATACAATCTATTAACTGTAAATTTGACCGTTTCAAGAGGATCAATTCATTTGAAATATTATGAAGGTTTACAGTTTTTAATTGGTTCACCAATTGAATATGAGAATTACAATAACTATACTAAAACAATCATCTTTAGATCAACTTTACTAAACGTCAATAAAGCTATTAATTCTATGAAATATAAAGCATGTAGTGTATGTTTAGGAATTGACAATATCACAATATCCGTAACAGATGAAAATACCAATGAAATTGAAGTGAATGAAATAAGATATGAAGTGTCAAATTTAATCAAAATTTACTTATTATCATCCTTAAATGAACCCTATGTTATAACTCCATTAACACCTTATTTTATAAAGGAAGATACAATTCAATCATTGAGTGAAATAACTGTAGTTGATGTTGATACTTTATATTATTATTTATATGTAAATATTACAGTTGATATAGGTAATATTGATGGTATTAAAAGTAGTGAAGATAATGATAACATTTATATAATTAATAGTGATATTGACACTATCAATAATATGATTCATTCAGCCAATTATATTCCACCAAAAGACTATAACGGTTTAGTTACAATGACGATATTTGTAGTTGATTCTGATAATTTAATATCACCTCTTAATTACATATATTTCCATGTTTTACCTGTAAATGATAAGCCAACTATTGATATTATCAATCCATTAGAATCATTGAAAGTAGTGAAAAATACTCATACTATGTTTGACTTTATTGAAATTGATGATGTTGATTGTAATGAAATGTATAATAATTGGATAATTGATAGTAAATATAACAATATGATTACAATGAATTTAACAGTAAAAGATGGTAATTTAACTGTAGATTCTCATTATCCTTATCCATTAATCAATAATGATAATATTCTCACAGAAAATAACAATAAAACGATCATATTTACAAATACAATTGAATATGTAAAATTGTTATTATCAAATATTCAATATACTCCAAAATATAAC
The DNA here is from genome assembly GCA_002245135.1 of Proteromonas lacertae. NCBI lineage: Eukaryota > Bigyra > Opalinata > Proteromonadidae > Proteromonas > Proteromonas lacertae. The sequence goes on from NGBS01000617.1 coordinate 49,674, forward strand.
AGTTTAGATTCTGATCCAATCGTTTTATCATTAAATGATAATGGAAATACAGGCGAAGGTGGTGTATTAATAACAACCACTCAATTTATGATGGAAATAGTGAATAATACAGAATTACCTGTATTAAATGTAAATGAAAATGATTGGTTGAATGTTGATGAAGATATTCCAACGCTATTATTTGAAAATTTTACACTGAAAGATCCAAATGATTTTATTGGCTTATTTTATTACTTTAGAATTGGTGTAAAACATGGAAATATCACAATTAAAGAGAATAACAACAATAATTTGAAAATAACCAATTATTTCAAGAATGAAACAGGTAGATATTTTGATTTTAGAGGTACTTTGAAAGATGTAAATGAAATATTCAAATTATTAGTTTATACAAGTGACTTGAATTATAATAATAATTGGAATTACAATATCAATAAAGACACTAATAAAATCTATCATAATGACTTTGAACTATTAACAATTGATATATCTTATGATCCAAATGATTTATCGAATAATAACAAAGCTCATAAAGAAATAAAAGTATCAGTAAATTGGATAAATGATTTACCCACAATAGAATCACCATCTGAGTTTATAATGAAGGAATTAGAAGATACTACATTAAGAGGAATTAATATAACAGATGTTGATTTTAATGAAGTTGAGAATGGTTATTTAACTATACAAATATACTGTGAAAATGGTAATTTAGAGATTAATAATGATATTGCTTTGAGTAATGCTGTGAAATATGAAAGAATAGATAAAGGATATGAATTAAAAGGATATAAGAATGATCAAATTAACAAAGTGGTAAATAATATAAGATATTTAAGTGGTGGATTACCAACAGATAAATTAATTATTGTTGTAAATGATAATGGATTTTCTGGAGATAATAATAATAATAATAAAAATAGAAAAGATAGTAATATTATAAAGAAAGTAATTCCAATAAAAGTGTCAAGATTAGATACAACCCCATCGTTTTATATAGAGAATAAGAATATAGTAATAAACCAAGGTGAAACTATTAATTTGAATGTTATTCCACAATATAGTGGTGATACTTCCTACGAATTACAATTTACTATTACTAGTGATATATTAGCATTAACTGTTGATGATTCTACATTAGTTAGTTATCCTATTTATACAGATACAAATGTAACATTGTCTGGTACAATTGAGAATCTTCAAGCTGTCGCTAAAACTGTTCAATATCATTGTCCATCTTATTACAATTCTGCATTGTATGGAAGAATAATGATTTATTTCAAATTGAAGTTAATTCCAGGTGGTGATTCTATTTTACCAGTTTATGATAGTATAAGTATAACAGTCAATCCAATTAATACAAAACCAAATATATTATTCCCATTAAATGAAAATATCACAACCAACGAAGATGTACCAATATTATTAGATAATATTCAAATATCTGATAATGATTTGAATATGAATGATTCTTATAATAATATATATTCAATCACACTTGAAACACTTTATGGGTCATTAGAAGTGAATAATATTGCTGGTTTAATCGCTAATAACAACATGTCTACAAATGGTAAAGTAATTTATATGGAAGGTACAATTGAAAGGATTAATATTGCTTTGAAAAATACATATTTTATTCCTCAATTACATTGGAATTCAGTGAATAGAAACTCTCCAAGTAATGCAATTCCTGACTATTTGAATATATCATTAAATGATAATGGAAATATTGGATCAATTGGTGAAAATATTGAAAATAGTTTAATCTCACAATTATCTATTAAAATATATGTTAATTCCGTCAATAATTGCCCAACGATTTATTTGAGTGAAAAAATGATTATTTTAGATGAAGATGTTGGTAAGAATATATCAAATATAATAGAAATCAATGATGTGGATATATTCCAAGATTTCTTAATTTTAACCATCTCTTCCATTCATTTAAAATTGAATTTATCAGTCAGTTACTCCAACAAAGATAAAGAAATAGAATGTAATAGTTGTAACAATTATAATAATTTCATTCAAATGAGAGCTAGATTAAATGACATTCAAAATAGTCTGAATAACTACCTTTCTGTCTTACCAAATAAAGATTATAATGGAATTGACTTTATATATATCAGTATAGCTGAAGATAATAATAATAATAATAATTGTAATATAACAACTGCATTTTCTGTAAAGATAAATCCAATTAATGATCCACCAATTATCTTATATAATAATCAATACAATATACCTCGAAATAACACCTTATCTATTACTGATATTGAAGTAATTGATATTGATTGTACTGAATCTCCTGTAGGATATTTAACATTGGAAATATATACAACTAATAGCGGATTATTGAATATTAACTTAGAGGAATATAATGTTATTAGAATAGTAGAAGGAAATATTGAAAATGATACAAAGTTAGTATTAGAAGGCAAGCTTAATGACTTGAATAGAGTATTATCCACTTTAAAATATATTCCATCAACGAATATATCAATAGAAAATGATATAATTGTTATGAAAATAAGTGATAATGGTTTTGATGGTAAAGATACTGTTGTTTATGATAATATAATCTACAATATATCAATAACAATAGATAATGTCTATAATCCACCAGAAATAATAACAAACATAAAATACATCATCTCTAATGAAGATGAAACTCTATTATTAGAAAATAATAGTATTATTATAAGAGATGAAAATGAGATGAATATAAATACTTATATATTAAAATTGACTGTTCAACAAGGCATATTGCAATATTACATTCCAGATAATGATAAATTACAACCAACAGATTATTATTTAGGTAATAACATAAGTGATATTAATTATATACTTACTAATGTTTTATATACACCAAATTTGAATTATTATGGACATGATACTTTAACTATTTATATTGAGAAGTTACCAATGGATGAAGATAATAATAGAATATATAATACACTTTCAATTCCAATTTCAGTTACTCCAATCAATGATTTACCTGTTATAACGGCTATAAGTTCAAATATTGTTTCAGATACAATAGAGATGAATGAGAAAGATCATATTTCTATTTCATTGAATGTTAATGATGTTGATGTTGATCCAATAGTCAATATTAACTTCTTTACAGTTACATTAGAATGCGATTTATTGTTTTTATCCATTTTTAAAGTACCAAATGTTCAATATATTGAATTAAATGATCATTTTATTCAATTTATTGCTCCGATTGAAACATGTAATTTGATACTTAAGGAAATATCATTATATGCTCCTGATGGTGTTAATGGCAATACTCAATTGAAGGTTACAGTAAATGATAATGGTTATTATGGAAAAGTAGAAAATAAAGACAATTTAAATGTAGTTAAAATAATAAATATCACAGTATTAAATGTTAATAGTGAACCAGTAATCACAATAACTAATAAATATTATACAACTGAAAGAAATGATAGAATAATGATCAGTGGTACAACAATCTCTGATTCTGATTCAACTGATATTCTTCCAGTATTAATGACTATTACAATGAGTAGTGAACATGGTAAAATCTGTTTAATGAAGGATAATTCAAAGTTGGAGTTTATGAATTGGTGATTTAAAAGACTGTTATAAAACTATTAAATTCACTACTACTGATTATTCTACTATAATTGATTCATTCTATTATATTCCTGATAGGTTATATATTGGAGTTGATATTGTTACAATTATTGCAAATGATAATGGTTATTCTGGTGTAGTAGGAGGTGAAACAAATGCATTAGAAAGTAAAGAAAGTATTTATATTCATTGTGTTGATTCAATAACACCATCAACAATAATTACACCAGAAGAAATGAATGTTATAACAAATCAAATATATAATTTGAATAATATCTTTATTGATGTTCCTGCAGGTCCTTTACAAAATGAAATATTGTCAGAAATAGTGTTAGGCTGTGAATATGGTTATTTCATACATCAATCTTATTATCCAGGTTTATATCTACCAAATTATGAAGATACAAAACCAAAAATAATTAAGATATATGGAAGGTTAAATGATATTAATAATGCAATTAAGAATCACAATATTATTGCTTATACAGTTGAAAATAAAGAAATTAGAAATGATGTAATTAATATTACTTTTAATGATAAGAGATATAGTTCAACTCCTGGAATTATTGATGTAATTGTTACTCCATCTTGTGATAAAATTGAATTTATTTATTCCAATTATTATTATGATTTTGAGGAAGATAGTTCAAATCATTTTACTGATATTTCTATTAAACCATTTAATGGAAGTAATAATGATAATATATATTTGTACATTGAAGTAAAATGTGAACATGCTATCTTAACATTTACATCTGTTAATAGTTTTGTTTATATCATTCCACCTGGTAAGAATCAAGTGAAAGTATATGGTAAATATAATGAAGTGAAAGATATATTGAATTATTTATATTATTTGCCTGATAAAGATTTCAATGGATTAGATTCTATTAATATCACTGTTAATTATAATACTCAATTATGTAAAGAAAGTAATTCGTTATATTTATCAATAAAAGTAAATCCAATCAATGATCAACCAGTAATAACACTTCGAACTAATAAATATACATTGAACAATGGTAAATCGTTGGAAATCAATAATGTAAGAATTGAAGATATTGATATAACAGATGATAGTTTCTATTATCAATTTACAGTTTCAATTTTATGTGTTTATGGAAATATTAAATTATTGACAATGAATGGAATAAGACCAATTAACACTGCTAATAATAATGTTACTTTTACTGGTTCATTAAAGTATATTAATCAAGTTATAAAGAGATTTATCTATATTTCTGATCCTATTTATTATGGTATTGATATTATTACAATTACTGTTAATGATGAAGGAAATATTGATAGTAGAAATCCAAAAGTGAAATATGTTGTGAGTAATACAATAGAAATAACACTTTTAAAGACAATCCATCCATTAGAAGTTGAATCAGTGAATAAAGACTATGAAATTAATGAAAATGAAGATTTAATTTTATCAGAGATGAAAATCAATAATTGTACTGAAAATCTAATTCATTTAGAAGTTAAATTCACTTATGGAAATGATCAGAATAATTCAATCATTAGAATGTTGAAAACAGATGGAGTGACAATCATAAATAATAACAATTACAGTAATATAATCATTGAAGGTAAATATGATGATATATTACAAAGTTTAAATTCAGTTTATTATAAACCAAATACTCATTGGTTTGGTGTTGTTGTATTGAATTATTGCATTCAAGACAAGTCAATTTCTATTGAAAAATGTACAGATATAAAGATAAGAGTTAATCCAATCAATGATCCACCAGTTGTTCAATATATAAATAACAATTCAAATATAATAATAATGATAAAAGAAGGTGAAAGTATCAATTTGAATGATTTAGTATATGTTGATGATATTGATTCAAATTTAAATCCAAATGGAAAACAGATAGTTACGTTGGAATGTTTATGTTTATTATGTGAATTTGAAATTAATGAGAATAAGAATATTATCGGTTTTTATAAGAGAATTCAACATAATTCTATTATTTTACAAGGAACAATTGATGTTATTCAAGAAGCAGTAAAAGTATTGAAATATATACCAATTCCTCATTATAATGGAAAAGATAATATCACTTTAATATTGAATGATAATGGTGGTTATGGAAAATTATCAAACAGTAATTCAAACTATTTTGAAGTTCCATTATCAACAACACTTAATATTCCAATAGAAATAACTGCAGTAAATGATGTACCCTATGTTATACCACCAACTAATATAAATGTTGAAGTAGAGAATGAATATTATGTATTTACAGTTGAAAACACAAGAATTAATGATTATGATTTGAATGAGAATAAAAATGATAATAGTAACTTTGTATTGGTTAATATTAGTTGTAAATATGGAAAATTATCATTAAATAATGAAGAAGGAATTATTTATATAAATAGCAGTGAAAATAACAACACATTATTCTTCCATAGTAATTTGAATGATGTAAATAATGCAATTTCAATCATCAAATATTCAGTTTTATATAAAGACATGAGAAATGATGATTCTATTACAATAACAGTAAATGATAATGGAAATACTGGTGAAGGAGGTAATAAAGAAGGTAAATATGAAATATATTTAAATCAACATCAAATCAAACTTCCACCTCAAGTAAATTTTCCTCAATATACAATAGAAGGAAATCAAAATGAATGGATTAATTTACCTATCAATATAACTCATAAAGATAATATTATCAATACGAATGAGATAGATAATGATCGATTTGTGGAAGTAAAAATAGCTGCTGGTAATAGAGGATCATTGAGATGTGATAGATTGAAAATCACTTCTGATCATTATAATATAATTGAAGATTTATATATCAATTGTAAAGGTAATTATACACTCTCTTTATTGAAGAAGAATGAAGAAATGAATGAGAATAATAGTGTAATAATTCAATGTGATGCAAAAGATATGATTTATCATGAAAATGAGAATATCACAAGTATTGAAAGAGCATTAAAGAGTTTAAGAATATTGAAAGATGTAACTGTAATAGTAAAAGAGTTGAATGATGTTTCAAAACATTATGTAATTACATTCAATAGAGCAAATTATGACTTACCATTAATCAGTATTTCAGAAGCAAATGCTAATACAACAATTAATGAATATAATGTAAATTATGTTGATTATAAACCAAGAAATGGTAGTTTTAGATTATATTATAAAGATTTCTATACTAGAGATATTGATATTGATATTCAAACAGATGAATTTGAAGAAATAATAGAAAATGACATACCTTTTATTAATTTAACAATCATTGAAGAAGTAGAATATAATAGTAATAATGGAGGTAAAGAATGGAAAATATGTTATTTATCTCCAACAGATTCGATTGTTTCATTATCAATAGATACTTCTAAATTGAATAATTTGAATATGACATTAATTCCATCTGAAAATAGAGATGTAATGACAAGAGTAGAAAGTATAACAACTGTAGCAACAGTTAGAAATCCAGTTCAAAGTATTCAATTAAAAGGAAGAAAAGGTAATGAATTTGGCTATTTCAGAATTGTATTCGATTATACTGAAATCAATGGAATAATCTATAAAACCAATTTATTAACATATGATTCAAGTTGTATGAGATTTGAAGATGGTATTAATTATAAAGAAGATTCTTTACAAGATCAAATAGAGAAATTACCATTAAATATAACAATCAATTGTAAGAAACAAAATCCAATGGTTGATTATAATGATACAATTGAATGGTTAGTTACATTTATAAATGCACCTGTTAATTTCCCATTAGTTACAATTGAAGAATATGGAAACAATAATAATAATAATAGTAATAATGACAGTAATATTGAATTTAAAACTTATTGGATTATTCAACCAATAGGAATTCAAGATGGATATTTCCAAATTGGTTATAATGGTCATATTTCATTGCCAATTCCATTCAATGCAACAGCAAAAGAGATGAAAAGAGCAATTGAGTTAATAGAACCAACTGATGCAAAGATATATAATAACGATGAATATAACCATGTGATAGTGAAAAGAAGTAAAGTTGATGTATTAAAAAGTGGAAGTTATACTTGGATTATTTATTATTTGAAAAGAGATCCACTATTTTTAACATCTTTATATTTAATGAATAATAATTTGATTGGAGATGATCCAAGGGTGATAATAAATACAATCAATGAAGGTGGAATAAAACATAATAAATTTGAACTTCGAAAAATTGGAGGTTTTGGTTACTATAATGATAATAGTGATGAAGTTTTACATATTGAAGGTAATTTGAAATATATAAATATCGCATTGAAGAATTTATATTATAAAACTGATGAATATTATTATGGTGATGTTGATGTATATGTTTACGTAAAGAATAGAGATAAAAATGATAATGATAATGAATATTATACAGTTGCAGTATTTCCACTAACTGTAAAAAGAGTTAATAATGTTCCATCAATATCTTATCCATACAATGGATTAATCACTAAAGAAAATATACAAATATATTTATCATCCATAAAGATAACAGATTATGATAATTATTATAATTATTATGAAAATAATATTAACATCAACAATTGGATATTTCATTGAACCAAGTGATGGTAATAATACAAAAGCAATTCATTATTTAGGAACTTTAAAGAGTATTAGTAATTATTTGTCAAACACATTATATATACCAAAGTCCTATTGGAATGGAATTGATGATTTGAATTTAACAGTAATTGATTATACAGTAATGGATGATAATGAAAATAATACCGTTTCAAGAATTATTCCAGTAGTGATAAAACCAGTAAATGATCCACCAATTGTAAAGTATTTATCTCAACCAATGAATGTTCAAGAGGATTTGAGTTTTAGATTAAATGATAATATATTAATAATTGATGCCAGATGATAATGAGTTTACTCATAAAACAATGATAATGGAATTGAATATATCTTCACCAAATTATTATTTTACACTTAATTATAATGACAATGGAAAGATATTATCCACTAAGACATATAACCAATCAATGATTCATATTTCTGGACCAATAGATTTCATTAATAAAGCTTTATCCACAATGACAGTTAATCCGCAACCAAACTATTGTGGTTCAACCGTTATTAATATTGATGTAAATGATTTAGGTAATTTCGGAGAAGGTAAACCAGAAATTACTCACAGTGAATGGTATATAAATGTTGAATGTGTTAATGATGGTCCAATAATTGATTTGTATAGAGATGTATCAGTTTGTATGGCAGGAATTCAAAACTTAAATCCAATGATTATTAATTCAAACATGTTTGATTGTTTAGAAGATATTGGATGTGATAAATCATATTTCGATAATAAGGAATATGATGATATTATCAATAACTATACAGATTGTATAAGTAATATAAATCTAACAGATTTATCATTGATAAGACAAGCTAAGACAATACAATACAGTTGTACTCCATTAGTATTTAACTGTACTTTGAATAGTAAACCATTAACAACTGTTTATTGTAATGAAGATCAATGGTGTGCTATAAGAGGAATTCATTTGAGTGATTTTGATACAAAATATAATAATAATAATAATAATATAACATCCTATTATAGAATGAGATTTACAGTAGAGAATGGTTATATTAACATCAATAATACTGAGAATTTAGATATTAAAATGATAAATAATAATAATAATAAATCATATAAATTACACTTAAATAATTCAATTGAAGTATATCACACATTTGAAATCAATGGAACTTTAGAAGAAATAAATAATGCAATTTTATACATCAGTTATTACAGTGAGAATAATTGGATTAGTGACAAACATGGGTTTGACAGGTTGAATATAATAGCAATGGATAATTACAATAAAATAAATGAAAAAACTGTTAAAATATTTGTAAGACCAGTAAACGATATACCAAATATTGTATTTGATTATCCGCTATTTACAGTTGATGAAGATATTCCATTCTATTTAGACAGTGTAAATGCATATGATATTGATGGTGAAGAAAATCCAGAATCAATTTATACAGTAAATATTTCCAGTAATTATGGAAGTTTCAATATAACACCATTAGCTAGAATATATCATATTAATAATAACACTTACAACAATGTAAATCCATTAATATTTGATGTAAGATATAAGTATTTAAGTGAAGTTATTCACTTGGTTGAATATCAAAACAGATTAAATTACAATGGAAATGATACAATCAGAATAGAAGTGAATGATAATGGAAATAAAGGACTTCAACAATTAGAAACTAATTTAACAACAATAGGAAGTAATGAAATAATAGTAGTAATAAATCCAGTAAATGATCCACCAATAGTTATAGTTCCAACTGAAATATTATATGCATTTGAGAATCAAATAATGGAACTACCTCCAATAATAATAAGAGATCCTGAAGTTATAAATGGTAGTGAAATATACAATTTAATGATTGAAGTTGAACATGGTACAATTTCATTTGAATCATTCTATTATTATAACCAAAATATTAATAGAATGAGTGATAATGATTTTGATAAGTTAACAATTAATAAAGGATCAATAATTAATGATAAATTTATGAATATTACTGGACCAATCAAAATATTAAATGAATTATTCATATTCTCAACTTATCAAAGTGAAAAATTCTACAACAGTTATTTAAGTCTTCCAGATACTATAAAATTCACTATAACAGAAGTAGAGGAAAAGATTCCACTCTCAACTAGCAGTTTAGTATATGTTCATGTTGAACCAGTCAATAATAAACCTGAAATAATGGCTCCTTACATTCACAAGAAATATAATAATGATAGTAATTATTTAGAAGTAGATTATATTGAAATATTGAACGTAACTGAGGATATCCCATTCTTAATTAAAAATCTATACGTTATAGATTTAGATGCAAAAGAAACTAGAAATAATGTGTTGGATATTTTATTATCAGTTCAACATGGTATATTAAAGACAAATTCATTGTTTAAAATATCTGAATTCTCCTCCAGATTTGATCCAATAATAAGTGGTTCTACAATCCAATATAGAGGATCATTGAATAGTATAAATCGAATGATTAAAACATTATTTTACATACCAAATCATAATTACAATGGTGTAGATAATTTACATATTTATGTAAATGATAATGGTTATACTGGAAAAATAACAAATAATTTATTCTATGATAATACTCACTCTATTCAATGTTTTACAATAACAATTGATAATAATTATAATTATAATGAAACAATCATAATGAAGTATTTAGTGAAAGATTATTTGAATTATTCAGATTGGAATGTTAGTGATAGTTATATCGAATCTACTCCATTTACTATTTCAGCTTCTTCTGAAGATGTGATGGTTATATTGAATAGATTATTGAAATACAGTCACTTAATCCCATATACTAGTGAAAGTGGTGTGACTTATGTGAATAGAAGTGATTCTTTAAATTCGATACAATATTGTGCTCATTTCAATCCAAATATAAAGAATTTACCTGAATTAGAAATAGAATCAAATTATTCATCAAAAGTGAAAATTGTTAAAGATTATACAATTACAACTACTTCATTATATGATATTGTTGATATTCCAATAGAAATAGAAGAAATAAATGATCCACCTGAGTTTAGTATACCAGCACCTATAATTCAGCTTGAGGAGAACAAGCCTGTTCATTTGTATGGTATTAGTTTGTATGATGAAGAAACAACACCTGTTGATGGAATGATTTATGTAAAGATAGTGAGTGAAAATGGAAAATTAACTTTAAATAATGTAAGAGATGATGAAAGAGTAAAATTTTACTTGAAATCAACAATCATTTTAAACGATACAATCTCTAAAGTTAACGAATATATTTCCGATATTATTTATACACCCAATGAAGATTGGAATACTGATTATAAAGAAAATGAAACGATCATATTTACAGCATATGATGATATGAAAGATTTAAAGAATCCAAGAGGTACAACTGAAATATTATCATTTATAAAAGTGATGGGAGTTAATTCTCCACCAGTTATTCATATTCCTGGTGAAATAAGAGCCAATAATAATTGTACAATACAACAGAATGATCCATTACCGTTAGAACAAAGATGTGATAGAATAATTAACTTAGATACTTTAAAATTGAATGTTACACAGAATGAAGTTAAATCAATTGATAATTTATATATTGTAGATACGGATGGTGAATTATATTATGCATTTAAACATACAGTTGAAGTAAATTGTAGTTATTGTATATTAACATTGAAATCTAAATATGGAATAATATTTAAAGACAAAACTGAAGATATTAGTAACAGAATCATTATAGAAGGATCATTAAGTAATATAAACAAAGCAATTAATGGTATGACTTATTTGAACAAAAGAGAATATAAAGGAAGAAATGATTTCCTAACTGTTTATGTAAATGATAATGGTAATTCTGGTAAAGGTGGTCCACTTACTGATTATATTAGTTTATCAATAGAAATAGCATTAGTTGATGCAGGAACCTCATTTCTTACCTCATTCAAAGAATGTAATAGTGAATGAAGATGAATTGAGTTTATTACCACAGTTACAGATTGTTGATGAAGATATAGAAAATGATTTATTGAATTTAGAAATTGAAATTTTACATGGATTTATTATATTACAAGTTGATTTATATAACTTACATTATCAATCATTATTGAATATTAGCAACAGTAATGAGAATAATAATGTTAAATATTGTAAACATTGTAGTATAAATGGTACAATATTTGATTTAAATAATTTGCTGAACAGTTTCTATTATTTAAGTGATTTGAATTATAACAGTGAAATAGGTGAAATTGATAGAATAAAACTCAATATAAGTGATTTTGAGAAATGGAATATTACAAATATATATGTTAATATATTACCAGTTGATGATTCACCTGTATTAACAAAAGAAGATGCAATTTATTCAATTAGCAACCGAACAGAAGATAATTTATCATTCAAAATCGAAGAAATCCCATTAATAACAATAAAAGAAGAAGAAACAGTCTTAATAGAAGGAATATCAGTAAGAGAAGTTGATTTTAAATATGAAAATAGTGTATTTGAAGTGTTGGAATGTTTAATACATAGTAACAATGGAAATATAACGATTAACAATTATAAACCAAAATTATATAGTGATGTTATACATTACAATAAGTCAAATGTATTAATAATAGATGGTGATTATAGAAACACTAATAATATCCAATTTAGAAGTAATGTATATGAAATGAACTTGTTATTATCAAATATTACATATAAACCATATAAATATTATAATGGAAATGATAAAATAACAATTGAGGTTAGAAATGATGATAAATACGATGTAATGGAAATAAATATATATATTGAAAGTATTAATAAACCACCAGAAATATATATAAAGAAACGAATTGATGGTTCAAAAGAATTTGTAGTAAAAGAGAATTCAAGTTTCTTATTACCTCAAATAACTGATTATTGGAATAGTTTTAGAAATCAAACTCAACCTACTACAGAAGGATATGAATTATATGAAACTCATTTCATTACACGAAGATTTGATTATTCATATGACTTTGAATTAGTAAAAGATATATTTAAAGGAGAAAATTCATCTTTTCCTAAAGACTTTATTGAGTTTAATGGTAAATTATACTTTAGTGCTGAAGATGATATAAATGGAAGAGAAATATGGGTAACTGATGGTACAATGAGTGGAACAAAATTATTTTATGATTTAAATCCAGGAATTGGATCATCTGATCCTTCAGATTTTGTAGTTTATAATAACAAATTATATTTCACTGCTTATGGAAATGAAATGGAATATAGACTTCATGATGAATGTGATGGTTATAAGACTGCCAAAATGAATGAAGACATTCTATTTGTTGCTTCAGAGAGTAACGAATGGGATAGAAACCATGTTTATGACTGTCCAAATAACTATCATTGGATGAATACCAACGAAGCGAATTTATTATTTAAAAATAACTTAATTAATGGTCCAAGTGATGAAATATCAGCATATTATTCTCAATGTGGTTGGAGTGGATATAGTTATAATAATACAGAAAGAAAATATTGGAGATTTAGCGATTCTTATATAAATGGTTCTTATAAGATTGGTGGATATGGAGAATCAATCAATATTCGATATAATTTATTTGATGAAGATAAATTTGCTGGAATAATCTGTTATAGAGGAGAAATTGAGTGTATAGAGGGTGAAAAATGTGAGAATTATGATAGAAATCGAGTATTATGGTCAACAGATGGAGTTAATGTAAATACTCATAAAATCATTACCCAAAGACAATCATCCCCTATGTTTAATCCTCGAAACACAATTGTATTTAATAATAAGTTATATTTTGAAGCATCAAGTTCAAAATATGGAAATGAGTTATTTGTAAGTGATGGAAGTGAAGAAAATACTAAGATAGTAGCTGATATAAATCCTGGAATAAAAGGTTCTTATCCTGAAAAATTAGTAACAAATAATAACAACTTATACTTTACAGCTGTCAAAGATAATAAAAGACGATTATATTTATATACCACTGAAGATGAATATTATGTAATTAATGAAGATGGTGATATAATAAATGAAATCTTAACAGTCGAAAATAAAAGTAAAATCTTCTTTGATAGTTATGATAATGAAACAGGAGTAGAATTATATGTATTTGATGAAGATGATAATAGTAGTTATGTAATAAGTGATATAAATGAAGATAGTGGTAATACAAATCCTTATTCATTGTTATATTATAGAGATTATATCTACTTCTTTGGATTTAATGGTTTAACAACTGAATTATATCGAATATCATTGAATAAGATAACAAAAGATGAAGAAAGTGAAATTGAAGTAGAACAAATAACCAAATTTGAGAAACAACCAACAAATAGTCCAATTCCAAAACATTTAACAATTTACGAAAATAATGAAGATAATATTGAATTAATATTTATAATGAATAATTTGAATGGATTAATAAGTAATTTCTATAAAGTGTATAAAAATGAAGTGTCATTATTATATAAAGACAGTTTAGGTGAGATATTAGTAGAAAATCGAAATATTCATGAAAATCCATTTATAAAATTTAAAAATGATATATATTTCGTTGGAAGAAGATATAATAATGTGAATGATTTTAATAATAACAATTACATATCTAAAAGACTAGAAAATACAGAAATTTACTCTTCTTTACAAAGTATAGTGGTATATGATTCAGATGCTAAAGATGAAGATATATTATATTTCCATATATATTGTAATAAATGTACAATTGAATTGAATAGTTATGATAATCTAGAAATGATGAATAATAATGTTGATGAAAATGATTTAATAAACACTAGTTCAATCGAATTTAGAGCTTCATTAAAAAGTGCTAATAAAGCATTTGAAAGAGTGATATATAAAGCCAAAGAGAATGAAACAGATGAAGATGAATTAGTGATAATAGTAAATGATTTAGGTCATAATGGTATGAATAATAAAGAGAATGTAGTTGTAGAAAGAATAATGATAGAAATATTATCATCAGATATAAATCATGAATTTGAATATGATTTTGAATGATAAATGAATGGTGATTTATTAAATACTATTATCACTTTATTATTATTATTATTATTAATATCTATTTTTAGGTGTTTTAGTATTTAAAAATAACTCAAAATGATTGTTGTCATGAAAATACTAGTAGATTAAACATTAGTAATGTTCGAATATTTTTCTTTTGTTTTTCTTCTATTATCTTCATAATTCAATATTCTATTTCCATCAATAATTCCTTATGTATTTACTATTTTCTTTAAGATTAATCTTTTTAAATATGGAAATGATTTTATACATTTTGCGAATGTATTTATTCATCAAATATTGGTTATAGAGACATTTTCATTAGATTATCAATAAACACATAAAAAACACATAATGTATATGAAAATTAAAATATAAAGTAAGAAAGTGAATATAATACTAATTTACTTTAGGGTTGTATTTATCGGTCAACCGACCAATATAGGTCACAACCGCTGGTTTTGTGTTGACCGTAGGTCGGTCAAACATATCAACCTTCATTATATTAAAATCTATTTTAATTCATTATGGAAAGATATTTGTTTTATAAAAAGAATGAAAAATAGTATATTGCAACATTGTAGCAATATTTTGCTTTTAATATTAAATAAATGCTACCGTATAACTTACACATTTGTTAAATCTTCTTATTATTTTATTTATTTTTAGTATTCTATTCCAAATGAAAATAAGAAATAATGTTTTTATATTTTATAAATCTCTATTTCTCGAAATTAGCACTTTCATTTCAATATGCTCAGATGATATATTACATTTGTTTAAATTGCTTAGTCTTCCAGTTTCACTAAAGATTCGCTCTGATTCACTAGAAGATGGTTGGCATGCTAAGTAGTTTTTCGCAATTTTAAAAATACGTGGAAAAGAAGCTTTAAGAGTAAGACATATTTTAGATAGATCTTCTCCAGTGCTAAATATTTCTGTATATTCTAGATAATTCATCACTTCTTTATCATTACTGATTCTTCTACGCTTTATTGATGTACTTTTTAAATACTTATCTAAATCATTGTTATAACTAATAGATTCATCGTCTATATCTACAGTATTATCATCATCATAATCTATTAAATTTTCTAATGTATTCTTAGCTTCTCTATATTCTTCGGCAGTAAATCCTAATAATGTTGATTTCATGAATTGCTTCACTCTAGGATCAAGCAAACAACATAACAAAGGTATTGATGTTTCATTGTTTATAAATTTTATCTTTTCTATGAAATTTCTTTGTATATTTTTTGCATATTCATTTAGCTTTGATGGGTATATATCGGTATTAAGTTCATAAATTATTTTCTTTATATTTAACATAGCCATCCCCAAATTGGTTTCTCTTTTTTCCATTAACAATGTTATGTCGTAAATTGGTTTCAAAATGTTTACTAAATAATCAAGAACAATATAATTAGCAGGGGATCTTGTGTTTTGGGTGGCCACTCAAAATTTGGACACCCTATTTCTAGAGGTGTTTCAACCTCAATACTCATATTTATCTTACTATTATCATAAAACTAAGCGTTTCTGAACTTATCTTTGTATTTCGTTAACTTTCAATTCACACATTATGACATTATTTTTATAATTTGAGCACCTCATGGTCCAGACTATAGAGCATCATAACTGCATCTTGGATCTCCAATTTTTATTTATATATTATGCTTATTGAATGAGAGTGCTCAAAAAATAACAAGAATCGACACAAACATAAGTTTGATCATTTTTTCAATTTTTATTTTTTGAACACCTGCCTCCTATAGGAAGTAAGGGCTCAATATAATAATATATTATGTGTATATGATGATTATATCAAACATTCATTCAATTAAATTAATCATATTTTCATAATTTAGCTATTTACTTAATTATTTATAATTGATTTATATGCATAATAAAATAATACACATATGTAACACATAATATTTATATGTACCTATTTATACTTAAATCAAACATATTTGTAAATATTTCTAATTATAAACATACAAACACTAACAGATGCATATTTATTTGTTACTCAATGATAATTTAACCTTTGTCTTAAAAATCAAATCAAAAATCCATAATAACATCAATGTGTCTTTTTTTCTCAGTTTGCATAGCTTCTACTATAGCTAAATTTGCACCTTCTTCTACAACTTTACATTCTTTTACTAATACACCATAAAATTACCAGTCATTGAGACAAGTTAAGAATTTGGAATGATTTACTTCAGGTTTTGGAATCATGCTTTGATAATTTGCTTTCTAAAGCATTTCTTACATCTATAGTGAAGTTACCTCCATAACCTTCTACTAATCTTTTCATATATTGTACAGCTACTTCTTTAACATTGGTCTTATGACATTCCGCTACAATAGGAATAATTTCTTTATTTTAATATTTTTAGTCATTTTCTTTTAATACTACAACAATAGCCTTATCTGAGCTATCAGCGTTATATTTTATAAATATTTTGGCTTCTTGCAATTTTATTTCATTTTTATCTAAACCACCATCTCTTAATCTTGATTTGCTACACTAAATATTCTCATCAAATAAGTATTGATAGATTGCCTTCTAAAAAACTATAATATTAGCTTATAATTGTTGTTCCCGTAAGGCGGAACTCTATATTGCAGAATGATTGAATCAAAACTAATATGATATTCATGATGTTCGGAGTTAGTTATTTACAAATATATAGTTATTTTGTCATATGACCTACATCTGTGATATACTTTTTTATGAACTTCATTATTATAAATATTAAACTAAATTTTGTATATTTTCTATTTTAATGTATTAGTCACTACTACAATCTAAAATACATTATCTATTATGAATAGAATTCACTATTTTTAATGTTAAGGCGGTTAAAAAAATCAATAACCCAAAATTTGAGTGGAAGCTTTTAGATTTGTAATAACTGTGACTTATATCCCAATAACTGAATCTATATTACTAATTAAATGCAATAAATTAAGCACTAAAAAGAAAGATTCTTAAAAAATAATAACTTAAAAACTATCACTATGCATGGTAAAGGTGGTTCTGCTCCTAGTTATAATTTATTAGACTTACATAATATCATACAAAATTATAATCTTGTGGGAAGTTTGGGTTTAGACGCGTGTTCAAAATTTGAACTCGCCTAATCTAGTTAGAGTTTGACTCTAATATTTTATATTACCTGACTATAATTGCTTAATTAAGAGATTCTGAGAAGATGGTAGGGATAGCACAACTTTTTTTGGTCTAATTTCACGATCTTTTAATGATTTGAGCATTTTTGATTCCAACCTATTGTACATAATAACTGTACACAGGATCTCCAGTTTTTTTATTAAATATCTTACTATTAGATGAGAATGCTCAAAATATAATGTGTGATAACACAAGCTCGGCTTGAATATTTTTTTATATTTTATAAAATTTGAGCACCTGCCTCCTATAGGAAGCTAGGGCTTATTTTTGTTAATTAATTAATAAATACTATTATTTTTTAAACTGTTTGACTTATTTACTATCTGAATAACTATCTTAAGCTCTATTTCAATCGTTTATCCCATAAAAACAATTTAACTAAGTCATTAAGACATATTTATTTATAACTAACTGATAATTGAACCTTTTTCTTAAAAAACAAATCATTCAACTAAATTTTGGCAATCTTGTATCTATTCGAGGAAGTCAACATATTTTACATTTCCATAGCTTCTATTATTGTTAAATTATCACCTTCTTGAACATAATTTACTTACATTTATTAAACTACTAGCCATTGGATAAGTTAAGAATTTAGAATCATCTACTTCTCGTTTTATAATCATGAATTTTGATAATTTGCTTTCTAAAGCATTTCTTATACCTACAACGAAGTTATCTCTATTGAATTGTAATTGATATACTTCTACTAATCTTTTCATATATTATAAAGCTACTTCTTTTATATTCAATTTACCTCTCATGATTTAGCTTTGAATATCTAGCTTTTACAACCATTCTTTAAAATTTCTCAGGTGTAAGAAGACCTTTATCATTTGTAATTGTGATCTTATTAGCTTTACCAATACTCTCTTTTACAACACTTACATTCAAAGTATTATTAGTTATTATATATTGTCATAGATTCTTCACCTTCAAACACTTGAATTAACACATCGAGTTGTTAATCACTGTATGTACTAAATACTTGAGTATTATTAACTGAAATTTTGATATTAATTGTAATTAATTAACTTCTATTAATCCTTTCATATATTCAAAAGCTAATTCTTTAACTTTGTATAACTTTTACTTTATTAAATCATCTCTTCTAAAAAACCTTTTTAAATCACTATAATTTCTTTTCTGTTCAATAAACAAGTCTCAATTATTACTTTAACAAGCACACATTCCTATATTATAGTGAAATTCCCATTGCCCAAATATCACTCAATGGACTTATACTACCTGTTTTAATTGATTTGTTTAATATTTTTATTGCATATTGATTCTTTGATGGATCTTCACATAATTCAACTAATTTCTTTATTATTTTATATTGATTGATATGTCCATTACCACTTTGATCTACTTGTAGCTTTCAATTTATTATTATATTCATTGATTTTTTATTTGTTTTTAAGGATTTAAATCATAATTCTATTTAAAAGATTAGATATTTCGTTTTCTTTCATTATCTCTTTATTAAATTAATTCAAACTCAATCGTTTTAAGCTCATTCCAATAATAATCGTCACTAGTAAATTTATCTAAACGTTGGTTCTACCAATTGTTAATCTTGAACTAGTTATTGTAGATAAATTGTAACTGAACCAGGAACATCAATAGGTCAATAGAAAAAACTAGCATCATCTATCAATAACTGAGCATATAAATAAGCGAATTTAAATATTCACGATTATTCTTCTTTTGATGAATGCTTTGTTGGGAATGTTTAAACTAACCAACATAATTTATAGGTAATTGAACATTTCCAAATGCAGAAGGAACTGGGATATACTTTAAATACTTACAATTTGAACAACGAATTGCGACTTTGATGGCTTTTGGTCTTTAAAGAGATGCACTGATTATAAGTCCTGATATACTGACTAGCTTGTTCACATGATTTGCCTATTATATATATGTACATTAAAAAATCATTTCATTTATACATTTAAATGATCGGATTGATATTGAGTTTTGTGAAAATTTCAATAAGACATTGATTGAGGGAGAATTTTCTGCATTTAACTCATTTTCTACTACTCTTTGAGCTGCAATTTCAAACTATTGATAAGTAATAATAATTGTTTAATGTACTTGTGGTAAATAACAATTTGTCTCTCTTTGTAATACATCAAGTAAAACATTGTTGAATATTCCTAGATGAGCTAAATTAATTTCTACAAAATAGTCACCTCTGTTGAAATTTTCCAATAATGATTTTCTAGTGATAAGAATAATCAATATATTTATATATACCTGTAGATATAAATATTGTTTTCACTATAATCTCTTAAAACCTCTTGAAACTTTGTTTGAGCTTGTAAAGGTTCTAAAGCAGACGATTCACCATTAAAAATCTTTCATAAAGATAACAAGCCTTCAAACTTTTTACCACTTTGTTTATTAATATTTCTTGAATTTAAAATTCTGGAAAGAAAATAACGGGATGTACGGGTTCTAGCCCTGTAGTAGTTCCAAATATTTTTGAATCTGAGGTAGAAATAAAAACAGTGAAGTTAAATATACATGAAAAAGCTTTTAAAAACCAAAATGGTGGAAGTCAACAGAATTCATCTCGAAACCAACCATTGTCATCTAATAATATAATAAAACCTTCAGTTAGACCAATTGGTCAATCTGTTGTAGGTGGTAGGCATACACATCAATTAATAGGATCAGTTGGTATGTCTTATTGTTCTGAAGAGTGTGATAATCCTGAAGTTTATGATTGGCTTACAAACGAATCACCTCGAAATTCCACAACCTCTCATGAAAGAGAAGCTCGAAAAAATGTCAAAAAGTATAGTACAATACTTGTGATATAAGTGAAAATATTCATGCAAAATTAAAACGTCATGTAACAATCGATAAGCCTATGGAGCAAACTAATTTATTAAAGTTACAAGTAGATCAAAGTGGTAATGGACATATCAATCAATATAAAATAATAAAGAAATTAGTTGAATTATGTGAAGATCCATCAAAGAATCAATATGCAATAAAAATATTAAACAAATCAATTAAAACAGGTAGTATAAGTCCATTGAGTGATATTTGGGCAATGGGAATTTCACTATAATATAGGAATGTGTGCTTGTTAAAGTAATAATTGAGACTTGTTTATTGAACAGAAAAGAAATTATAGTGATTTAAAAAGGTTTTTTAGAAGAGATGATTTAATAAAGTAAAAGTTATACAAAGTTAAAGAATTAGCTTTTGAATATATGAAAGGATTAATAGAAGTTAATTAATTACAATTAATATCAAAATTTCAGTTAATAATACTCAAGTATTTAGTACATACAGTGATTAACAACTCGATGTGTTAATTCAAGTGTTTGAAGGTGAAGAATCTATGACAATATATAATAACTAATAATACTTTGAATGTAAGTGTTGTAAAAGAGAGTATTGGTAAAGCTAATAAGATCACAATTACAAATGATAAAGGTCTTCTTACACCTGAGAAATTTTAAAGAATGGTTGTAAAAGCTAGATATTCAAAGCTAAATCATGAGAGGTAAATTGAATATAAAAGAAGTAGCTTTATAATATATGAAAAGATTAGTAGAAGTATATCAATTACAATTCAATAGAGATAACTTCGTTGTAGGTATAAGAAATGCTTTAGAAAGCAAATTATCAAAATTCATGATTATAAAACGAGAAGTAGATGATTCTAAATTCTTAACTTATCCAATGGCTAGTAGTTTAATAAATGTAAGTAAATTATGTTCAAGAAGGTGATAATTTAACAATAATAGAAGCTATGGAAATGTAAAATATGTTGACTTCCTCGAATAGATACAAGATTGCCAAAATTTAGTTGAATGATTTGTTTTTTAAGAAAAAGGTTCAATTTATCAGTTAGTTATAAATAAATATGTCTTAATGACTTAGTTAAATTGTTTTTATGGGATAAACGATTGAAATAGAGCTTAAGATAGTTATTCAGATAGTAAATAAGTCAAACAGTTTAAAAAATAATAGTATTTATTAATTAATTAACAAAAATAAGCCCTAGCTTCCTATAGGAGGCAGGTGCTCAAATTTTATAAAATATTAAAAAATATTCAAGCCGAGCTTGTGTTATCACACATTATATTTTGAGCATTCTCATCTAATAGTAAGATATTTAATAAAAAAACTGGAGATCCTGTGTACAGTTATTATGTACAATAGGTTGGGATCAAAAATGCTCAAATCATTAAAAGATCGTGAAATTAGACCAAAAAATAGTTGTGCTATCTCTACCATCTTCTCAGAATCTCTTAATTAAGCAATTATAGTCAAGTAATATAAAATATTAGAGTCAAACTCTAACTAGATTAGGCGAGTTCAAATTTTGAACACGCGTCTAAACCCAAACTTCCCTTTTACTCTATCTTCAATTTGATTATTATTCAAAAGATTATAATTACATCCCATACTAGATATTAATTCAAAATTTATACATTTAATCTCAGTATTAGCTTTTATTGTTGAATCATCTAAAGCTATATATAGGCATAAATCCATTGTAATATATTGGTATAAATGTATAGTTATTAATTTTAAATTCAATAAATAAAAAATAAATCTTGTATATATTGTTGTTCCCCGTATGGCGGAAATCCCCGTATGGCGGAACTCTATATTGCAGAATGATTCAATCAAAACTAATATGATATTCATGATGTTCGGAGTTAGTTATTAACAAATATATAGTTAGTTTGTCATATGACCTACATCTGTGATATACTTTTTTATGAACTTCATTATTATCAATATTAAACTAATTTTTGTATATTTTCTATTTTAATGTATCAGTGACTACTACAGTCTAAAATACATTATCTGATATGAATAGAATACATTATTTTTAATGTTAAGATAATAAAAAAGGAAATTAAAGAGGCAGGCTTGAGTGAGGCTTGAACTTATTTTTTCTTTTTTCTTTTTTTAACCTCCTTAACATTAAAAATAGTGAATTCTATTCATATCAGATAATGTCATTTAGACTGTAGTAGTCACTGATACATTAAAATAGAAAATATACAAAAATTAGTTTAATATTGATAATAATGAAGTTCATAAAAAAGTATATCGCAGATGTAGGTCATATGACAAACTAACTATATATTTGTTAATAACTAACTCCGAACATCATGAATATCATATTAGTTTTGATTGAATCATTCTGCAATATAGAGTTCCGCCATACGGGGATTTCCGCCATACGGGGAATAACATATATTATTGACCAACTTGTTTGCCTTTTTGTCACTGGACCAAATTTTACACGGCTGGTAAGAATCAACATCTAGTACATTTTAAAAGGGGATTGTTGTTGCTATTGCTATGGTGATGAAACTGGTGATAAGTTTAAGAATTAATCTTCTTCACAAGATGATTCATTATAAGTATGTGATAATTTATTACTAAATTATAAGCATTATTCCGTGTAGAGGTTGACATAGCTGTAATTGATGATTTGAAATGTAAATTTATATTCTCATTGATGATTGGTTAAAAACCCAATGTAAGTCGTTATTGATTGGCTTCATTCTAGCTTCTCCTGTTAATTCATCTACATAATATTCACCATGCTCAACTAAAATCTTACCAATTTTGTTTTCTTATGTTAGAATAAGTATACTGTAAATCTATTATGTCTAATTCCACCTTTTGGACGTGTTATGGCCATTTTTAATTATATAGAAAACAATATTTAAAAACTATAAAACGTAAAAATGGTGAACTAATTTTTGTTTATTTCAATAACCCAAGTTTTTTAAAAACTTTAAATAACAATATATAACAATTAAACAACATAATAACAATATATATTCCTTCTGTTCTTACATTAATTTCTCAAGACTAGCCATACTTTCTTCTAAATAATGTAAGAAACTCATAATAATGTTATCCCATAATTAGCTGGATTTAATAAATAACGATTTTAAAAAACCATCAAACCTCAAGCATTTTTCAAATTTCTAATTTGAATATATATCAACAATGGAAGTCCCAATGAGTTTTTTAAAATCTGTTCCAAGTATATTGAGATTATTTATCATGTATTTAGCGGATCAAGAGTTAAGGATTTCGTTTTTTGTTGAATAGAACAGATGATTAAAGAAGAATATGTATATTTTATTTTAATTTAATTTATATAGAATATTAAAGCTCAGAAATCAGATTCAGTATAATGCTTAAAAGATTTATATATATAGACAATAAATGATATAGGTCAAGCCACAAACAATTTATCCCATCAATTATCAACATTGCAACAATTGTATTTATCAAAAGTAGAAAATATCAAAAAAGTATAAGTTAATAGGATAATTCTTACAAAAATAGAAAAATAAAGATTTGGAAGAAAAGTTTAATCTTCAATACGAAGTAGTTGATCAATTGGAAGCGGAAAATGTTAAATTGAAAACATTTACTAGAAATGATCAAAAGAGGGAAAATATCTGTTGAAAATGTAGAAAGTGAAGATTTACAATCATCTGATGATATTAAAACGACACAAATAGATAAAGTGAAAGAAAGTAATCAAAATGATTATGAAAAGTATCTATATATACATAATATTATATTTTGTATAGTATAAAGAATATTGTGATATTTGTAAATCAACTTCTCAGTCATAACACTATCATCTCAATGGATAATGAAACAAAACAAATTGTTCTCATTATCAGTATATATATAACAGTTAAAAATTTGTATTTGTAAAATAGGAAGATGCTATAAGAACATGGCAAAATAGTTTTGGAATAAGTCCAGCAGTTATAAGAAATGGAACAATAGATAAATACAAATCAATGGCTTTGTTACACGTTGCTGCATTGAAAGGTAATAATAATATAATCAATATATTAATGAATGAATATAATGGTGATGTAAATGTAGTAGATATTGTATATAAAAATATATTATGTTTATATATATATATATATATATATATATATATAGTGGGAAGAACTCCATTACATTATGCATGTCAAGAGAATAAAAGAGACACTTGTAAGTTACTAGTGGAAGAATATCATGCAGATATGAATAAGAAAGATTCGTCAGAGTATATTTTATTGTTATTATATTGTTATAGTAAAACTCCAATTGAATTTGCTCTTAGTACAAGAGATCAAAAATCAATAAAAGATTCATTAGAATATTTGTTAAATTATACACCTAATGAAAGTAATGAAAATTCAAAGATTTCAACTGAATCAAGTGAAGAAATTGACATTGAAACTGTAAATGGAATTGAATCTGAAATATATAAGTCTATATTGGAGATATTGATTAAATGGAATAATTAATGCAATTCCTCATTCTGATTATAAAAAGAAAATAAATGAATTAATAAGAATAATATCAAACAAACCATCCAATGAAATTGATTCAGTATTTGAAAATTTATTCGTTTTATTATTTCCAAAATGATATTCTTTGTACACCTGGTTGTATTTTTACACTAGAATTCTTTTCAGATAATATGTGTTTATGAAGAATGTAAAGAAATAATCAACTTCATTAAATCCAATAGTATTATTAATTTACCCAATGTTTATCATTATTAACAAGTCTATTAAATATGTTTTCAATCCATTCACCATCTTCAAAGAGTAGTAAATCATCTTCAATACATCCAAATGACTGTAATAATAATTCAAATAATACACACTTCATTCCTGGATCAAGTATACTAGGTGTAAATTATTATTATATTTGTCTGTTAATAAATGATAAAGATACATCCTCTTCTGATTATTACATACCAAACTTAGTAATGAAAAGAATTAAACCTGTATATAATAATAATAATAATATTTTAATTTTTTAATAGCCTGAAGAAGGTAATAGATTGGAAATGAACATAAATTACTCAATAAAATCCATCAATTATTACCAATAACAGAAAAGAGATCAGTCAAATTATTATGGGGACCTTTTAGTAAGAAAGAAGATGCGTTGAAATTTAAGAAGTCATTATTCATTAAACTTCCAACTCCAACAATTACAGCCAATGAAGATGATATAAAGAACTATTATAAGAATATTAAAGAAATCAGTATTATTAATATTATTATTATTATTATATAGGTAAAGAACTAATTACAACATAGATTCAAGTATCTTAATGTATTAATAAATTAAGAAGTAAACTCATTTTAAAACTTTAATGGATGAAATATTTTGTTCTGTAATGAAGGATTCGATCTAAATTTATACCACTGCGTTTTATTAAAACTTTTCCCAAAATGCAATTCCTACATTTTCTTTTGGTATAATTCCTACTTTCAATTTACTATAAATGGCAGTCTCAGGAATACTAGCTTCAGAAGCAGCATGCATTCCTAAAGCCAAATTCTTTTCAAATATACTGAATAAACTCTGTGACCATCTTTGAAATATTCTCTACATGTATACAAACCTCCTTTTGGTGAATGTTTACTTCTAAAGTTCTGATATTCCTGTAACACAAATTGACCATCTCCACTTGTATGTTTTTTTTACCAAACCAAATGTAATGAGATCATAATTACTATCTTCATATTTCGACATTATTGAGTATATATTACCTGTTACTCCTATATCTTGTTCTATAATCCAAATGTAAGTATATATCTGTTTTAGTCTTTATACCACATAATAATTGATTCTGTGTGTGTTATCCATAAAATTGATCTTATTCCTCTACATCTCTTAGCCATCTCCTCTAACTTTGGATATTTACGTTTTACTTCTCCTAATGGAATAATTGTTGTGGAGTTAAATAGCTTAGTACTATTAATGTATGGAGACGATAAAAGAAGGTGCATATCATAATACGATGGTAATTGAGACCTCCATTTCTGATATCGTTCATTTGTGAAATAGTCGGGTTTACAGCTCTTATTAAAACTGCATAATATCGTTTCGGTGTTTTAGTGGTGTTTTCTGATAATGGATTATCAATACTCATTTCATCTTGGTTATTTTGGTAGGCAAACCGTGTAATTTCATTCTCTGTGACTAATTTTCTGTAACTGAATAGAAATAAAAGAATGGCAGCAGGATATAATAAAGGAAACATCAATAAATCAAAAAATATATTCGTTTTACATTATCTGAAATAAAATATAATACATTTTCATATTTTTTTGATATTCTTTTCTAATTATATTCTTATTGCTATATAAAACATCAATTTTGTTTTATTCTTGAAAAATCAATTTTGAACTTACTCTCTCAACATTCCAATGAAATGGATAAATCGTTCACATCCTAATCTCTTGCATACTATATAACAGTGAAAATAAGTGGTTTTTATTGTCATTTCATTCTTTTAAATATTGGGTGTTCGAAAATAAAGCTTGGTCAGTTCGAGCAAAACTGTCATTTTTCATTTTTGTAATTATCTCATGAAATAGAAATATTTCATCGTATATTTGCAGTTTAGAGAGTATGTATTAAGGTATATATAATATATATAAAATTATCTCACTCTCTTTTACTCAATATTTCTAATGACTAAAATATTTTGCCTGAAATAATAATTAATGAAAGGTTATTCATACTGTATGAAGAAATTTTATATTATTTATCACATATCTCTAATGATTATTCATTTCGGATGATCTCTGAGTGTTCATTGATTACAATATAAAAATAATGAAAGAGATGTGATTATTTATGCTATTCACCATTTATCTTTATTCTATTTTCTCATATTTATTTTTTATAGGTATTTATAATGAAACTAACACAATGTATATTATAGTTATAAAATGTTTTAATATATATGTAAGAATAATGTAATTAATCATATTTCTTTTTAGTAATTTGAGTTAATATATCAGGATTTCTATAAATCTGTAATACGTACAACGATAACTGATATTCATCTTTCAAATGACCTTTATAATGTAAATATCTCGCAATATACACAGCATCACACAAATATAGTAAATCTTCGCTATCTATGATTTCTTCATACAAAACTTGCCAAGGTCTTGAACTAAATATACTTCTCACTACTTGACCAATTGCTACGACTATTACTGCATAAAATGTAATAACTCCTAATCCATTGATAGATATTAACAAATCACCAATCACT
Organism: Proteromonas lacertae; assembly: GCA_002245135.1. Lineage (NCBI taxonomy): Eukaryota > Bigyra > Opalinata > Proteromonadidae > Proteromonas > Proteromonas lacertae. The sequence continues at coordinate 78,222 of NGBS01000617.1, forward strand.
CCTTGCATAGCTTTATCACTAATAACAATAATACCAAGATCATCACTAGTTTCCCAATAACAATTCAATCGATTCATACATCTATAATTTAAAGTCATATTCTTCCATTCAGTTTGTTGTGTATCTATTAGCAGTGGTGTTGTTGATGCTGTTAATCTTAATACACGAGGATAGGCATTCTCTAATACTAAAGAAGCATTTTCTTGTTGAGTTAAAATCTTGATTAATTGAGCTTCTTCATTTTCATTCATTGGAATAATATGAGAATCATAAACTTCAAGAGCATTCTATATATATTGCATAAATAATAATAATTATTATATATACAGATGGTGCAAGTCTTTTAAATAAAAGATCAATTGAAAATGTTTCTTGAGTAGTTTCATTATGTAATAAACTCAACAGCAATTGTCTGTTGGGTGGAGACATACCCCAAAGATCATTGGCAAATGGTTGAAGTTGTACTTCTTGTCCACAGTCTTTATGATGAGGTAAATATACTATTTAATAATAATTATTTTTAATAAATACATTGTGATGGTATTTTCTTCTCTAACTCAAAGAATTCATCTTGAGTTAATGGTCTTAATATTTTCATTTTGTCTCCTGTAAATAGTTTATAATCTCCATTGATAGTCTATTGTTATAAATAACAATAATAAATAATTATACATGAATATTAACACTCATCTCCAAGTTTGTTATTGGATTAGTTGAAAGTGTTGGATTTCCTGCACTAAATAATACAATTGGTGCTACAACAGATATAATCAGCAAAGCCAACATTCCAAATGGATATAATTTATCTATCCAATCTCTTTTTGTCTACTTTTATACTCAGGATCACCATTTCTCATTGCCATCTATATAGAATATATATAATAATTGATACAATGCATCTATTTTGAAATAGAAATGAAATAATCTCTTCAATTTTCATCCACATTTGAAATGTAACAACTGTTTCAGAACTTACATGATCTAAGAACATTCTAATTTCCCATAAGAATGGACAATAACGATAAGCCATATGAATAGCAAAAACAACGTAATATGTATAATAACTATAATCTTCAATATAACCAGTAGTAACTATTCCTTGAACATAGCCATAGTATATTTGTAAAGCACCAACATACAAATAAATAACACCAAAAATGTAAAACCATTCTAATAAAGATGTTTCTGACATGAATTTTTGTGAATAAAATGGAGCATAAAAGAAACAGAATAGATGTAATAAACAGGTAATAACTACTTGCATAATTATCTTTAACAATAAACTTCTTCTAATATAACAGATTCTTTCAACTACCATAATAAATATCACCACTATCATTGAATAAAAGTTGTTGTACTGAATTGACTGTTTAAAAATTGATCTTGAACAGCTGTAATATCAGCACTGGATGTGATTTGACCAAAGAAAAGTAATACAAATATCAACATAATAAATTGAATAAATGCAATAACTAAATACAAATCTGCGCCAACTTTCTTGGGACTGTTTTGGATGTCAATGCATCAATGGAAGCTGTACCAACACCTGATCTTCTTAAGAACTTTAATAACCACATTGGAAACAAATGGTACTTTATGAATTGGTTTTGTTCTGTTTGATTTGTATAAACTGATTTGCTGGCTATTTCAAGATCAATTTCAGATTGAGTATCATAACGATTATCAACATATAAACCCATATACTATTTAATACATTAATAATAAACATATAATATACATTTAGCATGAAGATATGAAATAGAATAGCTACAAATAATATCAAATAACCACTTAATGATTGTATTAAACTACTATTCATATAATCTTCTCCTCTTTGTTAATTCCAATTAAATCTAATATTTGGACATGATCTAAACCATCTGGAACTATTTTTGATGGACAAAAAGGCTATAAATTATATAAATATAAATAATATATACATATATGCTTGGATAATATTGATTACCCTTTATTTCTGACAAAACAATGGTAATTGATAAGTATAATTTGTGATAAAAACAATCCATATAAATTCCATTAGAAATATCCAATACTTTGATGATGGTAATGGTGAATCGATTGTCGAATAACAAAACATTGAAAAAAGAATAATAAAAGATATCAAATTACTGTCATAAATAGCAACAACAACTGCACCAACATAAACTAAAAATTCACTATTACTCATACAAATATAAGATATTAATGATATAATATCTTTTGGATATTTATATTTTTTACCCATTAATAAGATTGGATTAATTGTATGTTTTGTAAGCCATTTTACTATGTAATGATAGATTCTATAAGCTCCTAACTTGTGGAATTCTTCGCCTGCTTCTTCATCAGATAT
>NGBS01000947.1:0-18133 GCA_002245135.1 Proteromonas lacertae
GCTTGGGTTTTGGTGCATCATCCAATCATCAAAACCTGTTGGTGGAGTATCTTCTTCGTCTATTTGATTTTATTTGGTGTACTATTTATATAAATAATAATAATAATATATAGATATACTGAGGTGTATTATATTCAGATGATTTTGTGCTGCAGCTAATTCTCTATAATAATAATAATAATAAAACATTCTATATTTATACTGTTGAACTTTTGATAATATTGAACCTGTTGTTGATGATAACCAAGACCATGCTATTAATATATATAATATAATAATTGTATATTTATACTATTTTTAACCACTTCATTATTCTTCACTGCATCTAAACTGCCTTTAATTTCTGTTGTAATGCTGGATCACGAATCATCTCATTAGTCTTATTAGCAGCAGTTTAACAAATGATATTACACTAGACACAGCTGCTTCTACTGATGGTGTTATTGAACTACTACTATTGCTTTCATTTGGATCAGGAGGTGGACATGAACCAATTCCTTGCATTTTCTATACGGGATTATTATTATTATTTATTATTATACTGTATGTCCAGTACCACCAAATTTTTGTGCTAATCTTTCATTCGACTCTCTGGTTATCGATTGTAACGATCTTGGAAGGATTCTCCTGGATGAGTAGCTTCTTCTTCTGGTGCGAAATCAGTTTGTGTGGTGGTACTTTTGGCGCTTCTCTTTTGGTAATCTGTTGGAGGAGGTCGGTTTTCTACAAGTGCTCAATTCTATAATAAATTATAAAAAAATTAAAATAAATACATTCCTCGATATAATTCTGCTGCTGGTGTATTATATTTATCATCGATTTTCATTCTTTGATGAATGTTATATTTTTTTGAAAAATCAAGTAGTTTTTGATTACCTCCTTTTAACATACAGTTAATTTCTCGTTCGTTCCATGAATCCATTTGCATAGATCTTACAAAACTGAGATGAACCTATATGGAAATGAGAAATTAGGTTCTATACACCCAAATGTCTATGTTGACCAGAACATTCAAGACACATTAAAGTACCATAACTAACAGAAGCCCATTGAGGATGAGGAGTACCACAATCAATACATTTCTATAAAATAACGAAGATGAAATATACATCATTTCCAGGCATACTTCTCACCTTCTTTTGTATATCAGGTGGCATGCAAGACATCTTTAAGACCTGAAAACTTAAAAAATGTGATAAGAGCTTGGCTTGAATAGATATTTTTTTTTATCAAAATGCCAGAAGTAGAACAGGAATCTGCACTTGTGAAGTTTGTAAAAGATATGTTAGCACCAGGTGGTATAATATAAATAAGTTATTTAATTGTTTAGTCTCTAATAAACTGATTCTATCCTTAAACATATCATTGATTGCATTAATATTTATTTTATTTTCATTGGTTATACTTGATATTCAAATGTACATCTCTTTATTACATTGTTTTTAAGTACTGGTTTATTAGTGTCTGCCAATTAGTATATTTAAGTACAATATAATTAACATAGTACTGTGAAACTGTTAAATGATGCAATGAAAGAAAATCAACCACAATCACAATCTGTAAGTGATAAATCAAATAAAGATAAACAGAATAGTTTTTTTTTTTTCGTATTATGTTTTGTTTATTCCACTTCATTAACAAAAACAATATAATAGTCAAAACACTAATAAGTTATACTGAAACTTTCTTTTCTGTAGTTTCTTTTCTGGAGCACCGTTTAATGTACGTTCCATATTCATACAGAATTTAGCACAAGAACTTGAGAAGTTTTGTAATCCTTCATCCTCTTTCACGAATTTCTTTTAATTCTTCATTATGTTTTGTCTTTTCAGTTGATAATAGTCTTTCTTTTGTATTAATATCATTGGTATATAATTGTTTTTGTTTTTCTAATTCTTCCATAAATTGCTTCTCCATTTTAGACATTTTCTTCAAATCTTCATTTCTTAAAGCAAGAAGTCTATTTTTCTCTTCTTCTCTTACCAATTGTTCTCCAGATATTAATAAGTTCAATTGTTGTACTTGCATGTCTTTTTCTCTCAATTCTTTTCTCTTTTTTCGAGATCTGCTAAAACTGCTGGAGCAGCTGTTTCAGTCATTTCCTTTTCTTTCTTTTCAATGTATTTTCTTACTACTTGATTTTCAGATCTCTATATTTATATAAATTTGAATAAAACACATACATTAACATACCAAGCAGCTACAGCTCCAGTTCCTGCAACACCTACAGCGAAAGCACCAACCAATTTACCAATCATTTCTTAGGATGAGAAAAAAACAAGAATTAAATCTAGATTCAAAATTGTGAAACGAATATAATTATAGTAAGTCAAAATGTTAAGAGCTTCTACGAAATTGAGCAAACTATTTTCATTTAGAGCATTTTTAGTGCTAATGGAGTTAAACCATGGAAGCAACCAATGTCAGCTGGTGATTTTGATTTGATGAGACAAATTTTAGCAGCTCCAAGGTATTTAGTTTATCAAATAATCTAAAATAGTCCAGTTGGAATGGAGGGTGGTATGACATTTGGAGTTATTGAACCATTTTTTAAATCAATCATGAAAAATGATTGGGCTATTCACACATTCAAAGGTAATGCAGGTATTGTTCTAGATACCAATCCAAATAAAACTGACATGTTTACTGTTATGGTTGTTGGACATGCTGATAAAATAAGAATGCAAGTACAACAAATAGGTAATGATGGTAAAATATGGGTAAGTACTGACTCAATGTTACCAGCAACATTAATAGGAAATCCAGTAAAGATATTTACAGAAGATACTGAAAAACTAGGATCTTATAGAGTAATAACAGGTGCAACAGTAGAAGCATTAGGTGCAATTCATTTCGCAGAACCTTCAGTAATATCAGGAGAAAGAGGTATTACAAAGAAACAAATCTACATTGAATTGGGTATGAATGAGAAAGAAAGTAAGAAGTTTTTAGAAAAAGTTGGACTTAAACCGGGTGATCCAATAATTTTTGATAGACCCATCAAACCAGCATTTGCTCCAAATACTTTCAGTGGTGCTTACTTAGATAATGGCTTAGGATGCTTTATGGCTGCTAAAGTATATATTATTGATTTTATTGTTATTTGATTAGTTGGTTGCACTGTTTTCCACTAATACTGAAGCAATTAAGAATATTCGTTGTTTATTTGCTTGTGTACCATATGAAGAGATTGGAAGATTTGGAAGCAGAGTAATTGCAGGTGAATTAAACCCAGATGTGATTCTAGCAACTGATATATCCATTTTTTTTTACTTAACATTTTTATTTATATTATTTTCTTTAACTGTTTTGTAAGTGAATCATGATTATGAAGCTGCTCCTGATTTAGGTGGTCGTCATTTACCTCCTTTAAAGATGGGAAATGGATTTACTATCTCCGAAGGAGCAACCTGTCATCCTTATTTAAACACTTTAGTATATATTACTTCATATATATTTTATAGTTTAAAAAAATTGCTAAAGAAAATGATATTCCAATTCAAATTGATAGAGCTGGAGGTGACACTGGTACTGATGCTATGGCTGGTGTGTTAGCTAGTAAAGATATCGCTGTTACTAGTATTGGCTATCCAATTAGAAATATGCATACTATCTCTGAAATTGGAAGTACCCAAGATATATTAGCAGCAACTTATGCTACTAAATTTGTCATTGAAGAAATGAATAAAATGAATAACGGTAAAGGAATTACTGTTAGTATATATATTATTTTATTCCTTTTAATACTAGACGATCTTAAAACATCACATCCAAGACTAGATTTAGCTGTTCCTTTAATGGCTCAAGATGTTGCATTCGAACCATCCAAGAAAGACGAATAAATGCATAAACACATTATAGAACTAATAAACATCATATTTTTCTCTTTTGTTTATGGTTAAAATCTATTTTGATTTTTAAATCCAACCAAGCTTTTCAAGCAAAATTCATTTTTAAATCTTTTTATCCATTTTCTCGAGACTGACATAGTCAATCTACTAGATAATGGACAATAAATACAACAATCAATATGGTACACCATATACAATAATTTCAAACTCGTCAGCAACACCTGTTACAAATTATACTTCAATGACTGATTCTGTAAAATCATTATTATCACCAGGTAAAATAAATAAATCACCTGGAAAGCCTCCACAGAATCCTTACTCCGTATCCTCGAATATTATCAATCCATCCCCAAATGTTGTTCGTAGTAGAATGTCATCATTTAGTCCATCATTAGAATATAGCAATTCATCTTTTGGAACAATCAGACAAGAACATTCTTCATTATCTCCTCCAAGAATAACAGTTAGAACTCCTCAAACTCCACAAGATGTATTAATAAAGGCGTTGTTACAGATTCGAGATGCATTATCATCAAACACACTTGATTTTCCTACTTTTGCAACAAATCAAGGTAATGTTTCAAAACAGGAAGTTATTGATGGAATCAATAATAGAATACAAAGAATCAAGGGAGTATTAATATCATTATACTATATATAATATATACAATAGGTTTTACCAACTTCAATCAAACATACAAGTAATATAATTGAAGCATTTATTCAAGACATTTTATTATCATTTCTCACTCACGATATTGATGATTTAGCAGTTAAAGTACAGTCCTTAAAAGAAGATCATCACTCCATAAGACGTGTGCAAGAACAAGCAAGAAAAGACTTAGAAAAATTAGTGACAATGGATAAAGAAATACAAAAGTATCAAACACCATTAGCAACCTGTAAAAGAAATTTATTTAATTATATTTTAATGACAAAACCATTGGAGAGTAATAGTATGAATAGTAGTAATAATTCATTAAATACAATGACAAAGAATATGGAATATGAAGAAAAGATTAAAACACTTCAACAGAGAATAAATGAATTAGATAAAGCAAATTTGAATTTATCTCAAACATTAGATGTATATATTATTATTATTATTATTATTATTATTATTATAGGATGAAGTATCAAAGAGATGTATTGATTTAGAGAAGAAGAATGAAATATTAATCAATGAGATAGATAATTGGAGTAATAAATGTAATGAAATATCTTCTGAAAAATATACATTAGAACAGCAGTTTAATAACATTGAAAGACAATATAATTTAATGAAACAAACTAATGATTTATTGAATAATAGAATTATAGAAAGTGAAAAGGTATTAAGTCAATTGAAACAACAGAATTTACAGTTAGAAAATAACAAATCTTTAACTTCAAATGATGATAATGATGATGATTATTCAAATCTAGAGAATATATTAAATGAAAAATTAAAAGAAAATGAAACTTTAAAGAATCAAATACAAGTACTTGAATCACAATTTGAATCTGTAACAACAATGAATAATTCATTAGAAAGAAAAATATCCGAATATGAAACAACAAATGATTATAATGAGTTACAACAACAATATAATGAATTAAAATCACAATCAGAATTGGATAAACAACTAATAATTAATTTACAAAATGAAAAGAAAGAAATGATTACAGAGAATGAAGCATTTAAAAAGACATTAAAAGAGATGAGAAAAGATTTGGATAGAAAAGATAAAGAATTGAAAAAGGCAAATAACAATAAACATAGAAGTCTAGGAACAGAAACAGAAATAGAAATATTAAAACAACAGTTAACAGAAAAAGATAAAGCAATAGAAGAAATAACACATTCTTATGAACAACAATATTCCGACTTAATGAATGAATATGAAAAAGATAAACAAATCAATAGACAAATAATTGAAAGGTATAAAAAGCAATTAGAAGAATTACCATCTTCACCTGAAAAAGTAGAGAAATTGAGAGAAACGGATCTAATTTCAGCATTAAAAGATGTAATAGATGAGAAGAATAAGACAATAATGGAGACTTCAATAATGTCAACATCAATACAACGACAATTAGACACATCTTTAGCCAATGAAATGGACTCTAGTGATTTTATGGAGTTAAAACAACAGAAAGAGGAATTATTAGAAGAAAATAGAGAATTGAGTAAGAAATATGATGAATTAGAAGTTAAATATGATGAATTATTAGATAAATATAAACATACAACAGAATCAAAGGAAATTAATGAATTAAAATCGCAGAATAAAGTCATATCAAAACAGTTGGATGATTATAAGAAATATTATCAAATGTATAATGAAATATCCTCAAAGTATTTAACACTACATTCTGCTTATAAGAAACTATCACTTGAACAAACAACCAAACCATCATCAAATCTTTTACTAAAAACACTTCATTATCCAATCATGTCATTAGATGGAGATGATAATGAAGATCTTGATATTGCTGTAGATGAAATACAGAAGAAATATATAGAGTTATCTCAAAGCCACAAGATGTTAAAAGAAGAAAATGATAGATTAAATCACAATATGAATAAAATGGAAACTACAGTAAATGATTTAGAAACACAATTAGATCAATCAACAATGATGGATACTTCAATAATAAATAGTAATAATATGAATTATGAGTATAACATATATGATTTTATAACGATTGAGAAAGAAGAAGAAAAAGATGAAGAATTAGAACAGTTGAAACAGAATTATGAAGATATGTTGTTGGAGAATGAAGAATTAGTTAATACTTTAAATGAACAAAGAAAACAATTAGATTTAATCACTGAAAATAATGAAAGATTAACTGAACAACAACAACAAAATAATAATAATAAAGATGTTAAACTCACATTTGGTTTAGGGAATGTAGTTAGTATGTTCAATAGTATTACACCAAACCAATCTATTCTTCATGATGATAATTATAAAGAATTATACTTCAAATCACAAGAACATTGCCAAAAACTACAAAATCAATATAATGAATTGATTAAAATACAAGCAACAGGTAAAATAACTCCACCAAATTCACCATCTAATTACACAACATCATTATCAACCATATCTACATCAGAATCAACTAATCCAATATTATTATCACTCATAACATTTGAACCAATTGTATATATATCTAATTCCACTACAATTCCAACTTCTTCTTATCAAGAACAATCATTATTAATTTCTCAATTACAAAATGATAAAGAAATGTTAGAAAATGCATTATCTGAGAAACAATTAGAATATGAAAATCAGGAGAAATCGTTAATCAATATAGTTAATGAGAATGAAGATATTAAAACATCTATTCATGATATATATCAGAGTTTATTACATACACAGAATGATAGTTGTAAAGATAGTAATACAACTACAGAATATGATTATGAAGAAGATTTGTATAAGATAAGAGAGTATATAAAGAATAAAGATAAAGAAACTGATAATAAGGAAAAGAACAATAATAAGGATGAAAATAAGAAGTTGAAATTATTAAATGAAAAGTTGGAAAATCAATTAAAAGAAATGGATGATGAGAAAAATGAATTGGAAGAGACTTATAAGAAACAGTTAGATTCACTTCAACAAGAGAGTACAAATGCTTTACTATTAATAGACCAATTAAGAAAATCAAAAGAATCTTTAGAGAATGAATATAAGAATAATTTAAATCAATTTGAAGAAGAGAAAAAGAAATTAGAAGAGGAAATTCTTACATTAAAATCATCTAATAATGATATTGAAGTAATGAATGAACAAATTGGTCAATTAAATGAAAAAATAGAATCTCTATCAAAGGAAAATGAGGAAAAAACTAAAGAAATAACAATGTATGAAGAATCAATGACAAACAAAGAAGAAATGATCAATGATTTGAATCAAAGAATTACTAATTTAGAGAAAGATAAAGAGAAGATAAATAATACATCAAAATCAAGAATAAGTGAATTAGAAAATAATTTAAAAGAATTATTGGAATCTCAAAACACATTACAATCAAGCCATCAATCAAGATTACAGAATCTAACAAATGAAAATGAAAAGAAGAATAGAGAAATAATTGATTTAAAATCAGAAATTGAATCATTGAAGAATGAATTGGAATTAAAAGTAAATACAATAAATGAAGAGGAAATAGAGAATATAAAATCATCGTATGAATCTCAGATTATAAAAGATGAAGAAGAAATAACAAATCTGAATGTTAAATTGATACAATTAAAAGATAAGAATGATAGTATATCTGAAGAAGTGAATGAATTGAAATCTCAATTGGATATAATTTCAAATGATTATAGTTGTTATAGAATTAGTAGTGAAGAAAAGATTACTCGATTTGAAGATTATTTATCTCAATTATCACAGCACAAAACAGAATTAGAAGAGAAAATAGAATTAATAAATTCAGAAAATAATGAGAGTATCAAACAATATGAAGATAAAATCAAAGAATTATCTGATGAAATAGAATTATTGAAGAATAATCAGGTAGAAAAAGAGAGAATAAGTGAATTAGAAGATAAAATCAAGATACAAGTAACTTTATATGATGATATGAAAGAGAAATATGAAAATGAAATAATCAAATTAGAAGAGAATATCAAAGCTTTAACTACGCGAAAGATAGAGTTAGGTGAATCAAAAGATAGTGAAATTGAAGAATTAAAACACGAATTAGAGGAAGTGAGAGAGAAGTATGAAGTATTAGAAAATGAAAAGAATCAGTTTGAGTTGGATATTCAAAAGAAAGAAGATGAAAATGAGATAAAAATAAGTGAAATGAAAGATAATTATGAGAATGAGATTGATAGATTAAAGGAAGAATTAGAGAATAAAGAAAAAGAGATAAATAATGTAAATGATAGATTAGATTCAGAGAAAGAATCATTGATGAATCAAATAAAGCTACTTAAAGAGAATCTTCAAATGAGTCAAGAAGAAAATGAAAAATTGAAAGAAGATAAGAATGAGATAGGTCGTAAACTTAGTGAATTATCTATAAGTAATAATGATATGAAGAATCTTCAAAATGAATTATATGATTGTAAAGAGAGTATGAAACTGTATAAAGAAGAGATAGAATTATTGAATAATAAAGTAAAGGAAGATGAAAATGAGAAATTCCAAGAAAAAGATAATGGAATAAATGATTTAAAGTTAAAATTAGAAAGCTTAGTAAATGAAAGTGAAGAAAATGAGAAGAAGTTAGAAGAAATAAAAAAACAGAACAATGAAAATGAAACAATGAGAAATGAAGAAATCAATAATCTAAAGTCAGAAATAGAATCATTAAACCAAGTGATAGATAATTATAAAACTGAAAATTCAGATTATGCTATAAAAATACAACAAAATGAAACAACAATCGCTAATTTAGAATCTCAATTATTAACAATAAAGAATGAATATGATAATTATAAAAACACAATAGAAAATACTTTACAAGACCAACAAAATCAAATGAATGAATTGAGTAATAAATATTCTGATTTAGAAAAAACCAATAGTGTATTACAACATGAAATATCTGATATGCAAAGTAATTTAATAACAAAAGATGCAGAATTAAAGACATTAGAGAAGAAGAACAATTCTCAGTTCGATTCAATAACATCATTAACAACAGAAAATAATAAATTGAAAGTGAAAATATCTGAATATGAATCAGATTATGAAATGAAGATAAAATCATTAGAAGAACAAAATTTAACTTCCAATAAGTATTATAAAGATTCATTAGAAGAAATGAATAAGAAAAATGAAGTAATTAACAGATTAAATGAAGAAATACAATCATTAAATATCAATTATGCAGAAATACAGACTCAAAATAGTGAATTATCAGAACAGATCAAACAATATGAAATTGAAAAAGAACAAACAGAAATTGTATTGAAAGAACAAATTAATAAGTTAGAAAAGGAAAATGGTGAGTTATTAACCAGTAAATCACTTCTTGAAAAAGAATATAATGATAATAAAGTGGAAAATGAGAATATAATAACCTCATTAAAAGATAAGTTAAGAAAAGTAACAAAGGAGTTTACCTCTTTATCAACTCATTCTAAAGATTATATTGACACATTAGAAGCTGAAATTCAAACTCAAAAAGAAGAATTTGAACAAGAAATTACAAAAGATAAAGAGAAAATACAACAATTGGAAGATCGACTGAAATTAAGTGAAAATGAAAGAAAGAAATTTGAAGTGAATGGTAATAATTACCAAATGCAGTTAAAATCATTAGAGAATGAAAAACATTTATTAGAATTAGCAAAAGAGACATTAGAAAAACAGATAAAAGAACTTCAAGAATTGAATAAGAATCTAAGATCAAAGATTGAAAAGACAGAAGTATCAAAAAATAAATTAGAGAATAATAATAAATCCAAAATGGAACTAGTAGAGAATGAAAATGCTGAATTATTAGAATTGTTGAAGAAAGTTCAAGAGAATAAAACAGAGACTGAAAACACATTGAATGAAAGAATCAATGATCTTACAATCTCAATTAATGAATATCAAATGATAAATAGGAAATTGGCTGAAGATAATAACAAATTGAAATTAGAAATTTCAGAATTGACACAAAACTCTGAAAAGAGAAAGAAAATTCAAAGAAAGAGTATGAGACTAAAATCAAAGATTTAGTAAATAAGATCAACAGTTTAAATGATAATCAAAAGAAATATATTGAAGAAATAGAATCATTAAAGAATCAGAATAGTGAATTAGAAGAAGAATTAGAAAATTCAAATAAACAGATCAATGAAATTACACTAAAGAATAACACTAAGAAATTGGAATATGAAAATGAAATTCAATCATTACATTTAACAAATACACAATTAGAATGTAAAATATCAGAATTAGAAAATTCAAATCATGAAGATAAAGATAGAATAAATGAGCTAGAAAATGAATTGAATATGATAAAAGATAGTACTAAATACAATGAATTTGAAATACAGAAGAAAGTTGAGGATTTAGAAAGAGAATTATCTGAATTGAATGAACAGAAATTATCAATAGAAACTGATTTAAACAGTCAAATTGAAGTTTTAACTGAACAATTACATGTATTAGAACAAAACAAAGAAAAAGCAGATGAAAAATGTGAAGAAGTTGAGAAAGAAGTAGAAAATTTGAAAGAACAATTATCAGCTGAGAAAGAAACCAATGAAAAAATGATTAAAGAATATAAAGAACAAATGAACGAATTATCACATAATCAAAATGAAGTAAAAGAGAATTATGAAAAACAGATAGATTCATTACAGAAACAAATAGTCGATTTGAAAAATGATAAAGTAGAAATAGAGAAATCTAAAGAAGAAGCAATAAAGGAATTACAATCTGAAATTGAGAATGCTGAGATTAATAAAGAATCATTAATACAAGACTATGAAAGTCAAATACAGAAATTGGATGAAGAATTTAAAGAACTAAATGAAGAGAAGATGAAATTAGTGGAAATAAGTAAAGATACAATTAAACAAAATGAAAATCAAATTAATGATTTGAATGAACAAATTGATAAGTTAATAAATAATGAAAAAGACTTGGAGAGTAAAGTGAACAATGTTCTTGAGAAGAATAAGAAATTGAAAGAAGAAAAGAATAAACTAAAAGAAGAAATAGATAATAAAGAGAAGGAAATAAAAGAGTTAAAAGAGAATGTAGAAATGAATGTTGAAGAAAAAGAAGAAATAATAGAAGAAAAGAATGATTTAAGTAAGAAACTAAATGAATTATCAAATGGATTTGAGACATTATTAAATTCTAGTAAGAGTATGCAATCGATGAACAGTAATGAGATGGAAAATCTTCGAACTGAATTGAAAGAATATAAAGAGAGTATCGAACTATACAAAGAAGAGATGGAGAATAAAGAAAAAGAGATAGAAATATTAAAGAATGAAATGAATAGAGTGAAAGATGATGAAAAGGGAAAAGAGAATGAAATCAATGATTTAAGACTAAAATTAGATAGTTTGATAAATGAAAATGAAGAAAATGAGAAGAAATTAGAAGAAATGAAAAATGAAAACTCATCCAAAGAATGTGAAATGAAATCATTACAATCTCAACTATTACTATTGGAAAATGAAATAGAAGAATTAGCTAAATACAAAGAAGAGATGGAGAATAAAGAAAAAGAGATAGAAATATTAAAGAATGAAATAAAGAAAGTAAAAGATGATGAAAGTGAAAAGACAAAATATGAAAATCAAATCAATGATTTGAATGAACAAATTGATAAGTTAATAAATAATGAAAAAGACTTGGAGAGTAAAGTGAACAATGTTCTTGAGAAGAATAAGAAATTGAAAGAAGAAAAGAATAAACTAAAAGAAGAAATAGATAATAAAGAGAAGGAAATAAAAGAGTTAAAAGAGAATGTAGAAATGAATGTTGAAGAAAAAGAAGAAATAATAGAAGAAAAGAATGATTTAAGTAAGAAACTAAATGAATTATCAAATGGATTTGAGACATTATTAAATTCTAGTAAGAGTATGCAATCGATGAACAGTAATGAGATGGAAAATCTTCGAACTGAATTGAAAGAATATAAAGAGAGTATCGAACTATACAAAGAAGAGATGGAGAATAAAGAAAAAGAGATAGAAATATTAAAGAATGAAATGAATAGAGTGAAAGATGATGAAAAGGGAAAAGAGAATGAAATCAATGATTTAAGACTAAAATTAGATAGTTTGATAAATGAAAATGAAGAAAATGAGAAGAAATTAGAAGAAATGAAAAATGAAAACTCATCCAAAGAATGTGAAATGAAATCATTACAATCTCAACTATTACTATTGGAAAATGAAATAGAAGAATTAGCTAAATACAAAGAAGAGATGGAGAATAAAGAAAAAGAGATAGAAATATTAAAGAATGAAATAAAGAAAGTAAAAGATGATGAAAGTGAAAAGACAAAATATGAAAATCAAATTAATGATTTGAATGAACAAATTGATAAGTTAATAAATAATGAAAAAGACTTGGAGAGTAAAGTGAACAATGTTCTTGAGAAGAATAAGAAATTGAAAGAAGAAAAGAATAAACTAAAAGAAGAAATAGATAATAAAGAGAAGGAAATAAAAGAGTTAAAAGAGAATGTAGAAATGAATGTTGAAGAAAAAGAAGAAATAATAGAAGAAAAGAATGATTTAAGTAAGAAACTAAATGAATTATCAAATGGATTTGAGACATTATTAAATTCTAGTAAGAGTATGCAATCGATGAACAGTAATGAGATGGAAAATCTTCGAACTGAATTGAAAGAATATAAAGAGAGTATCGAACTATACAAAGAAGAGATGGAGAATAAAGAAAAAGAGATAGAAATATTAAAGAATGAAATGAATAGAGTGAAAGATGATGAAAAGGGAAAAGAGAATGAAATCAATGATTTAAGACTAAAATTAGATAGTTTGATAAATGAAAATGAAGAAAATGAGAAGAAATTAGAAGAAATGAAAAATGAAAACTCATCCAAAGAATGTGAAATGAAATCATTACAATCTCAACTATTACTATTGGAAAATGAAATAGAAGAATTAGCTAAATACAAAGATGAGAATGAAATACTATGTAACAAAATGAAAGAAAATGAAAGTGAAAATCATGACTTAATTAATCAGAAAGATTCTGAAATATTAAATCTCAAAGAAGAACTTTTATCTATTCAGAAACTAGTTGAAGAAAATTCAAAGAAAGAAAATGAGTGTAATGTTGATAGTGAAGAAATTATTCTACTTCATGATAATATTTATACATTAGAAAATAATTATTCAGAATTGTTACTTGTTAAACAAGAAAGTGATATAATGATAGAAAATCTAAAGGCTGAGATTGAATCATTGACTTCACAACTACAAGATAGTAATAAAACAATATCAGCACAAAAGATACAAATAACTGAATTAAACACACAAAAGATACAACAACAATCTCAAATTACCAATTTATTATCGACTGTAGATAGAATAACAGATGAGAAAGTAGAAATGGAGAATGAATATCATCTTAATTCTGTATCTAAAGACAATATAATTGTTCAATACAAAGCTGATAATCAAAGACTTAAAGAGAATATACAAAAGTATCAAAAGAGAAATCTGAAACTGAACAAGTGAATAAAGAGAAGTTGGAACAGTTGAATAATGCAATGAAATCTTTATTAGATTCAAAAATAGAATTAAAAACTTCAAGTGATAAGAAAATAAGTGAATTAGAAGATGAGAATGAGATGTTATTAAATGAGAAAAATGAATTAGAAGAAAAATTGAATGAAAAGAATGAGAAGAATGTGGAATTAATACAAAAGGTGAATGAATTAAACTCTCAATTATTATCTAATCAATTTAATAATGATGAAATTAATAGAATCAAATCACAATGTAGTGAAATAGAAAATGAAAATTTATCTCTTCAAAACACAATTGAACAAAACAATAAAATAATAAACACATTATCCAACACAGTATCTGAATTAGAAGATGATAATAAAAGATTAAAATCAACTAATGAAACAATGACAGCCAGTACAATAGAATTAGAAGATGCAATTAATAATCTGAAACTACAAACAAAACAAGTTGGATTGAGTATTAATCCAACAATAACACCATCAGATATACAGTCTCCACAAATTCAAAACACAAAGAAATCATTAATAACTCCATCTTCATCTGCTTCACCTTCAAGATTATATAATAAAAGATCAGAATCACCAGGAAGTCCATTAAGAAGAATACATAGAAGTAAATCAGACATAGTGAAGATTACCAATATAATGGAACAAGAGAATAAGAAATTAGAGAAAATGATTAAGAGAAAAGATGAAGATATGGATAAAATGAGAATAATAATGAATGAATTAAAGTCTAATAGTAATACTGAAACTGTTCAATTAACAAATCAATTATCAGAGTTGAAAGAGAAGAATCAGAAATTAGTTAATGAAAATTCTCAACTATTAAGTGGAATAGCAAGTAGTGAGAATAATACAAATAAATTGAAATATGAGAAACAACGTATTGATGATCAATTAGAGGAATTGAAACAGACTTTTGATGAGAATGAAGAGAATATGAACTTAAAGATAAATACACTAAATGATGAGAATAATGAATTAGTGAAAGAGAAGGAGAAAGTAAATAAAGAATTATTGTCACTTCAAGAATTATTTAATGAAACAAATTCAAAGAATGAAAAGATGGAGAATGAAATAAATGAATTGAAATTACAAATCAAAAGTATATCTAAAGAATTAGACAATACAAAAAAAGAAAATGTTCGATTAATGAATGAAAATCAGAATCTAATAGATTCAACTAAAGAGTTACAATATCAAGCTCCAATGCAATTTGATCCAAATGATACAGTCTCATCATCATCACCATCAACTGCAACAATGGAACATTCACTATCACTAGATAGTTCATCATTATTAAATAGTTTATCAACTGATAATGATATTGTTATATATGATAAAGTAGATGTTATAATGAATAATGATGATGATGGTGAGAGTAAAAATAATGAAATAATTACATTTAGTTTAATTGATATGAATTATGATGATAATGAAAAAGAAATATTGTTCGAATCTTTAAAAGAGTTATATGATCAAGCAATGCAAATATCCAATGAAGAATATAATGAAGATTCTTATTCTATATCTATAGATGATATGGTGAATATTATAAGTAGTAAATTAATGTTATTAGATCCAAATTCAAATGAATTGGAATATATTCAATTTAGTGATTTTGATATAAGATATGGAGATAAATCACAATCCTGCGTTTCACTTAAAGATGAACGTAAAGAGTTACAAGCTCTAATAGATGAATTAGAGAATGAGAAGTTCGAATTGATCAATAGATTGCCAGATAAAGATGAGTTATTGAAAGTAATAAATGACCATAATCAATATGAAGAATTACTTGTAACAAAAGATGTAAAGAATTCTGAAATATTAGATAGTATTCAAGAAATAGAAATTGAAAAAGAAAGATTAAATAATGAATTAATTGATTTATGTGAAGAAAAGGAAAGAAATGAAAATATCAAGTCTGATTTAGAAGAAAAAGTGAAACAGCTACAAGAAGATATTGAATTAGTTAAAACATATGCTGATGAATCAGTTACAATGGATGATTTAGTAGAAGTAATAGATTCATTAAAAGAAAAGTGCAAAGTATTAGATAATGATATAAGAAGAAATACTGCAATATTCCAACCATCAGTAAATGATATAGAAATATTATTATCAAAACAGAAGGAATTAAATGAACAGAATGATGAATTAGGAAGTGATATAGAGAACATTCACAAGAAATTGGCTGAATTGGATAAAGAGCAGAAATTATTAAAGAAAGATATATCAAATATGGACACTAACCGATTATTTGAATTAAATAAGACAAAAAGAGAGTTAATGGGAGTAGAAAAAGAAATGAGAGAAAAATATGATAGAGTGACAGAATTATTAACTTATTATAAGTTAGAAATAATCAAAAATGATGATGATTTAGCTTTAGTTATCAGTAAAAGTAGATTAGTTCATTTCTTAGTTAAATATTATAGAAAACACAATAATACATTCAATAACCTTGATAAGATATTAGGAGAATTACTAGTATATGATCAACAATCAAAATACCTCAATATTTCACCATATTTAAAGTTTATTGATGAAACATACAAAGAATTGAAAGTGAAGATTGATTATGATAAAACTGATGTTATTGGTAATGAAATAACTGAAGAACAAATTACTGAACAGTTAGAGAAAATAATATTAGAAAGAATGAACATACCAGTTAAAGATGTCTATGATATACTTATTCCAGAAGTTACAAATGAATTAGAAATGGGATTCTATTCATCAAATAGTTTAGAAGTTGATTTATCTGATATAATATTAACAGAATTAGTAAATGAAAGTAAAACTGATGATGTTTTTATTAATAGTTTAGATTCTACACTTACTGTAAAGAGAGAAATACAATTATCTAAAGAGAAAGAAGAAAGAGAAAATGTTGTGCTACATATAGTTGAATATCCAATAACTACAATTATTGAAACAGAAATTAAATTCCCTTCTACTACTTATGTGTATGAAGAATCTACTCAAACTCCGAGAGATGATTTGATTGAATTATCATTCCGTTCATTTCCAATTACTGGATTAAATATGTCACCAAAATCACCATCTAGTTCATCAACATGTTCAGCTAATGAATTAGTATTTTGTAATTATTTACAGCCAATGGAACCTTTACCATCACCATCAGAATTAATTGAATTGGTTTATTTAGTAAGTGATTATGTAGAGATTATAAATGAAGAAGAAGAAGAAAAAGAAGATAATGATGATGATAATGAATTGGATATAATAGAGTATAAACCATTAACATTATCATATCAGCCAGTATCTTTAGATGATATAAATATTGATTCGCGCAAGTCAAAAAGAGTTTTGTGTATGTAAGATTGAATAATAAAATACAGAAGTTAGAATCACAAGTTGATGTCTATAGAAGATGAAAGAAACTCATTCATTAAGCATATGAATGAAATAATGGGTGACTATGAGCCAGTGTTAATGAATATAGAAGATCAATATTCTTCTATGATGAGAGATGGAGAAAGTGTAATGATAAATAAAAGTAATGTGTTGTTACAAGAGAATAATGATTTGAAAGAGAAATATAAAGAAAAGGAAAGAGAAGCAAATTCATTAAAGAAGAGAAGCACTCAATTAGAACAGAATATTATTAGTTTAAATAGTAAAATTTCAATGATATGTGAGTATGAAAAAGATGTTGAAATGTTAAGACAACAGAATAATGAATTGAAATTGATGGTAAAAGAATTAATGGAAGAACAAACAAGTAAAACATCTGAAGAAAAAGAAACAATAACAAAGTTAGAAAAACAAATAGATGAATTGAATAATACAATGAAAAATAATATGAAAGAGATTGATAGATTAAAGAATATGTTGAATAGTAAAGAAGAAGAAATTGATGAACTGAATATAGTTAAATCTAAATTGAATGAAGAAATTGAAGTTTTAGTTAATAGAAATAAAGAATTAGAAAATGAAAAGAATGAGTTGAATAATAAAGTGAAAGAGATTACTTTAGATGATTCAACTATAGAAGCTGAAGGAATATTAGAAAATGAAATTAATGATATTCAAAGAGAATATGATGATTTACAAGCAAA
>NGBS01000053.1:0-27057 GCA_002245135.1 Proteromonas lacertae
AGTAGATCAAAGTGGTAATGGACATATCAATCAATATAAAATAATAAAGAAATTAGTTGAATTATGTGAAGATCCATCAAAGAATCAATATGCAATAAAAATATTAAACAAATCAATTAAAACAGGTAGTATAAGTCCATTGAGTGATATTTGGGCAATGGGAATTTCACTATAATATAGGAATGTGTGCTTGTTAAAGTAATAATTGAGACTTGTTTATTGAACAGAAAAGAAATTATAGTGATTTAAAAAGGTTTTTTAGAAGAGATGATTTAATAAAGTAAAAGTTATACAAAGTTAAAGAATTAGCTTTTGAATATATGAAAGGATTAATAGAAGTTAATTAATTACAATTAATATCAAAATTTCAGTTAATAATACTCAAGTATTTAGTACATACAGTGATTAACAACTCGATGTGTTAATTCAAGTGTTTGAAGGTGAAGAATCTATGACAATATATAATAACTAATAATACTTTGAATGTAAGTGTTGTAAAAGAGAGTATTGGTAAAGCTAATAAGATCACAATTACAAATGATAAAGGTCTTCTTACACCTGAGAAATTTAAAGAATGGTTGTAAAAGCTAGATATTCAAAGCTAAATCATGAGAGGTAAATTGAATATAAAAGAAGTAGCTTTATAATATATGAAAAGATTAGTAGAAGTATATCAATTACAATTCAATAGAGATAACTTCGTTGTAGGTATAAGAAATGCTTTAGAAAGCAAATTATCAAAATTCATGATTATAAAACGAGAAGTAGATGATTCTAAATTCTTAACTTATCCAATGGCTAGTAGTTTAATAAATGTAAGTAAATTATGTTCAAGAGGTGATAATTTAACAATAATAGAAGCTATGGAAATGTAAAATATGTTGACTTCCTCGAATAGATACAAGATTGCCAAAATTTAGTTGAATGATTGTTTTTTAAGAAAAAGGTTCAATTATCAGTTAGTTATAAATAAATATGTCTTAATGACTTAGTTAAATTGTTTTTATGGGATAAACGATTGAAATAGAGCTTAAGATAGTTATTCAGATAGTAAATAAGTCAAACAGTTTAAAAAAATAATAGTATTTATTAATTAATTAACAAAAATAAGCCCTAGCTTCCTATAGGAGGCAGGTGCTCAAATTTTATAAAATATTAAAAATATTCAAGCCGAGCTTGTGTTATCACAACATTATATTTTGAGCATTCTCATCTAATAGTAAGATATTTAATAAAAAAACTGGAGATCCTGTGTACAGTTATTATGTACAATAGGTTGGGATCAAAAATGCTCAAATCATTAAAAGATCGTGAAATTAGACCAAAAAATAGTTGTGCTATCTCTACCATCTTCTCAGAATCTCTTAATTAAGCAATTATAGTCAAGTAATATAAAATATTAGAGTCAAACTCTAACTAGATTAGGCGAGTTCAAATTTTGAACACGCGTCTAAACCCAAACTTCCCTTTTACTCTATCTTCAATTTGATTATTATTCAAAAGATTATAATTACATCCCATACTAGATATTAATTCAAAAATTATACATTTAATCTCAGTATTAGCTTTTATTGTTGAATCATCTAAAGCTATATATAGGCATAAATCCATTGTAATATATTGGTATAAA
This sequence comes from Proteromonas lacertae, assembly GCA_002245135.1. Taxonomy (NCBI): domain Eukaryota; class Bigyra; order Opalinata; family Proteromonadidae; genus Proteromonas; species Proteromonas lacertae. Next base: position 1,631 of record NGBS01000053.1, read on the forward strand.
TGTATAGTTATTAATTTAAATTCAATAAATAAAAAATAAATCTTGTATATATTGTTGTTCCCCGTATGGCGGAAATCCCCGTATGGCGGAACTCTATATTGCAGAATGATTCAATCAAAACTAATATGATATTCATGATGTTCGGAGTTAGTTATTAACAAATATATAGTTAGTTTGTCATATGACCTACATCTGTGATATATACTTTTTATGAACTTCATTATTATCAATATTAAACTAATTTTTATATTTTATATTTTAATGTATCAGTGACTACTACAGTCTAAAATACATTATCTGATATGAATAGAATACATTATTTTTAATGTTAAGATAATAAAAAAGGAAATTAAGAGCAGGCTTGAGTGAGGCTTGAACTTATTTTTTCTTTTTTTCTTTTTTAACCTCCTTAACATTAAAAATAGTGAATTCTATTCATATCAGATAATGTCATTTAGACTGTAGTAGTCACTGATACATTAAAATAGAAAAATATACAAAAATTAGTTTAATATTGATAATAATGAAGTTCATAAAAAAGTATATCGCAGATGTAGGTCATATGACAAACTAACTATATATTTGTTAATAACTAACTCCGAACATCATGAATATCATATTAGTTTTGATTGAATCATTCTGCAATATAGAGTTCCGCCATACGGGGATTTCCGCCATACGGGGAATAACATATATTATTGACCAACTTGTTTGCCTTTTTGTCACTGACCAAATTTTACACGGCTGGTAAGAATCAACATCTAGTACATTTTAAAAGGGGATTGTTGTTGCTATTGCTATGGTGATGAAACTGGTGATAAGTTTAAGAATTAATCTTCTTCACAAGATGATTCATTATAAGTATGTGATAATTTATTACTAAATTATAAGCATTATTCCGTGTAGAGGTTGACATAGCTGTAATTGATGATTTGAAATGTAAATTTATATTCTCATTGATGATTGGTTAAAAACCCAATGTAAGTCGTTATTGATTGGCTTCATTCTAGCTTCTCCTGTTAATTCATCTACATAATATTCACCATGCTCAACTAAAATCTTACCAATTTTGTTTTCTTATGTTAGAATAAGTATACTGTAAATCTATTATGTCTAATTCCACCTTTTGGACGTGTTATGGCCATTTTTATTATATAGAAAACAATATTTAAAAACTATAAAACGTAAAAATGGTGAACTAATTTTTGTTTATTTCAATAACCCAAGTTTTTTAAAAACTTTAAATAACAATATATAACAATTAAACAACATAATAACAATATATATTCCTTCTGTTCTTACATTAATTTCTCAGACTAGCCATACTTTCTTCTAAATAATGTAAGAAACTCATAATAATGTTATCCCATAATTAGCTGGATTTAATAAATAACGATTTTAAAAAACCATCAAACCTCAAGCATTTTCAAATTTCTAATTTGAATATATATCAACAATGGAAGTCCCAATGAGTTTTTTAAAATCTGTTCCAAGTATATTGAGATTATTTATCATGTATTTAGCGGATCAAGAGTTAAGATTTCGTTTTTTGTTGAATAGAACAGATGACTTAAAGAAGAATATGTATATTTTATTTTAATTTAATTTATTATAGAAATATTAAAGCTCAGAAATCAGATTCAGTATAATGCTTAAAAGATTTATATATATAGACAATAAATGATATAGGTCAAGCCACAAACAATTTATCCCATCAATTATCAACATTGCAACAATTGTATTTATCAAAAGTAGAAAATATCAAAAAAGTATAAGTTAATAGGATAATTCTTACAAAAATAGAAAAATAAAGATTTGGAAGAGAAGTTTAATCTTCAATACGAAGTAGTTGATCAATTGGAAGCGGAAAATGTTAAATTGAAACATTTACTAGAAATGATCAAAAGAGGGAAAATATCTGTTGAAAATGTAGAAAGTGAAGATTTACAATCATCTGATGATATTAAAACGACACAAATAGATAAAGTGAAAGAAAGTAATCAAAATGATTATGAAAAAGTATCTATATATACATAATATTATATTTTGTATAGTATAAAGAATATTGTGATATTTGTAAATCAACTTCTCAGTCATCAACACTATCATCTCAATGGATAATGAAACAAAACAAATTGTTCTCATTATCAGTATATATATAACAGTTAAAAATTTGTATTTGTAAAATAGGAAGATGCTATAAGAACATGGCAAAATAGTTTTGGAATAAGTCCAGCAGTTATAAGAAATGGAACAATAGATAAATACAAATCAATGGCTTTGTTACACGTTGCTGCATTGAAAGGTAATAATAATATAATCAATATATTAATGAATGAATATAATGCTGATGTAAATGTAGTAGATATTGTATATAAAAATATATTATGTTTATATATATATATATATATATATATATATAGTGGGGAAGAACTCCATTACATTATGCATGTCAAGAGAATAAAAGAGACACTTGTAAGTTACTAGTGGAAGAATATCATGCAGATATGAATAAGAAAGATTCGTCAGAGTATATTTTATTGTTATTATATTGTTATAGTAAAACTCCAATTGAATTTGCTCTTAGTACAAGAGATCAAAAATCAATAAAAGATTCATTAGAATATTTGTTAAATTATACACCTAATGAAAGTAATGAAAATTCAAAGATTTCAACTGAATCAAGTGAAGAAATTGACATTGAAACTGTAAATGGAATTGAATCTGAAATATATAAGTCTATATTGGAGATATTGATTAAATGGAATAATTATGCAATTCCTCATTCTGATTATAAAAAGAAAATAAATGAATTAATAAGAATAATATCAAACAAACCATCCAATGAAATTGATTCAGTATTTGAAAATTTATTCGTTTTATTATTTCCAAATGATATTCTTTGTACACCTGGTTGTATTTTTACACTAGAATTCTTTTCAGATAATATGTGTTATGAAGAATGTAAAGAAATAATCAACTTCATTAAATCCAATAGTATTATTAATTTACCCAATGTTTTATCATTATTAACAAGTCTATTAAATATGTTTTCAATCCATTCACCATCTTCAAAGAGTAGTAAATCATCTTCAATACATCCAAATGACTGTAATAATAATTCAAATAATACACACTTCATTCCTGGATCAAGTATACTAGGTGTAAATTATTATTATATTTGTCTGTTAATAAATGATAAAGATACATCCTCTTCTGATTATTACATACCAAACTTAGTAATGAAAAGAATTAAACCTGTATATAATAATAATAATAATATTTTAATTTTTTAATAGCCTGAAGAAGGTAATAGATTTGGAAATGAACATAAATTACTCAATAAAATCCATCAATTATTACCAATAACAGAAAAGAGATCAGTCAAATTATTATGGGGACCTTTTAGTAAGAAAGAAGATGCGTTGAAATTTAAGAAGTCATTATTCATTAAACTTCCAACTCCAACAATTACAGCCAATGAAGATGATATAAAGAACTATTATAAGAATATTAAAGAAATCAGTATTATTAATATTATTATTATTATTATATAGGTAAAAAAAAAAATTATAATAGATAAAAATAATTAAAAAACAATCTGAAATATGAATATTATTGGTAAATACAAACTATATAATATGAATGGAGAGAAGTCCTTCATTCAATAGATATACTTACTGATAATAAAGAATGATATAAAATAAATATTCAAATCTTGAATATGAAGAATAATATTTTTTTAATCATTTAATTATTGATTGATTTTATATTTATATTCATACACATAGATTCAAGTATCTTAATGTATTAATAAATTAAGAAGTAAACTCTATTTTAAAACTTTAATGGATGAAATATTTTGTTCTGTAATGAAGGATTCGATCTAAATTTATACCACTGCGTTTTATTAAAACTTTTCCCACAAAATGCAATTCCTACATTTTCTTTTGGTATAATTCCTACTTTCAATTTACTATAAATGGCAGTCTCAGGAATACTAGCTTCAGAAGCAGCATGCATTCCTAAAGCCAAATTCTTTTCAAATATACTGAATAAACTCTGTGACCATCTTTGGAAATATTCTCTACATGTATACAAACCTCCTTTTGGTGAATGTTTACTTCTAAAGTTCTGATATTCCTGTGTAACACAAATTGACCATCTCCACTTGTATGTTTGTTTTACCAAACCAAATGTAATGAGATCATAATTACTATCTTCATATTTCGACATTATTGAGTATATATTACCTGTTACTCCTATATCTTGTTCTATAATCCAAATGTAAGTATATATCTGTTTTAGTCTTTTATACCACATAATAATTGATTCTGTGTGTGTTATCCATAAAATTGATCTTATTCCTCTACATCTCTTAGCCATCTCCTCTAACTTTGGATATTTACGTTTTACTTCTCCTAATGGAATAATTGTTGTGGAGTTAAATAGCTTAGTACTATTAATGTATGGAGACGATAAAAGAAGGTGCATATCATAATACGATGGTAATTGAGACCTCCATTTCTGATATCGGTTCATTTGTGAAATAGTCGGGTTTACAGCTCTTATTAAAACTGCATAATATCGTTTCGGTGTTTTAGTGGTGTTTTCTGATAATGGATTATCAATACTCATTTCATCTTGGTTATTTTGGTAGGCAAACCGTGTAATTTCATTCTCTGTGACTAATTTTCTGTAACTGAATAGAAATAAAAGAATGGCAGCAGGATATAATAAAGGAAACATCAATAAATCAAAAAATATATTCGTTTTACATTATCTGAAATAAAATATAATACATTTTCATATTTTTTTGATATTCTTTTCTAATTATATTCTTATTGCTATATAAAACATCAATTTTGTTTTATTCTTGAAAAATCAATTTTGAACTTACTCTCTCAACATTCCAATGAAATGGATAAATCGTTCACATCCTAATCTCTTGCATACTATATAACAGTGAAAATAAGTGGTTTTTATTGTCATTTCATTCTTTTAAATATTGGGTGTTCGAAAATAAAGCTTGGTCAGTTCGAGCAAAACTGTCATTTTTCATTTTTGTAATTATCTCATGAAATAGAAATATTTCATCGTATATTTGCAGTTTAGAGAGTATGTATTAAGGTATATATAATATATATAAAATTATCTCACTCTCTTTTACTCAATATTTCTAATGACTAAAATATTTTGCCTGAAATAATAATTAATGAAAGGTTATTCATACTGTATGAAGAAATTTTATATTATTTATCACATATCTCTAATGATTATTCATTTCGGATGATCTCTGAGTGTTCATTGATTACAATATAAAAATAATGAAAGAGATGTGATTATTTATGCTATTCACCATTTATCTTTATTCTATTTTCTCATATTTATTTTTTATAGGTATTTATAATGAAACTAACACAATGTATATTATAGTTATAAAATGTTTTAATATATATGTAAGAATAATGTAATTAATCATATTTCTTTTTAGTAATTTGAGTTAATATATCAGGATTTCTATAAATCTGTAATACGTACAACGATAACTGATATTCATCTTTCAAATGACCTTTATAATGTAAATATCTCGCAATATACACAGCATCACACAAATATAGTAAATCTTCGCTATCTATGATTTCTTCATACAAAACTTGCCAAGGTCTTGAACTAAATATACTTCTCACTACTTGACCAATTGCTACGACTATTACTGCATAAAATGTAATAACTCCTAATCCATTGATAGATATTAACAAATCACCAATCACTCCTTGCATAGCTTTATCACTAATAACAATAATACCAAGATCATCACTAGTTTCCCAATAACAATTCAATCGATTCATACATCTATAATTTAAAGTCATATTCTTCCATTCAGTTTGTTGTGTATCTATTAGCAGTGGTGTTGTTGATGCTGTTAATCTTAATACACGAGGATAGGCATTCTCTAATACTAAAGAAGCATTTTCTTGTTGAGTTAAAATCTTGATTAATTGAGCTTCTTCATTTTCATTCATTGGAATAATATGAGAATCATAAACTTCAAGAGCATTCTATATATATTGCATAAATAATAATAATTATTATATATACAGATGGTGCAAGTCTTTTAAATAAAAGATCAATTGAAAATGTTTCTTGAGTAGTTTCATTATGTAATAAACTCAACAGCAATTGTCTGTTGGGTGGAGACATACCCCAAAGATCATTGGCAAATGGTTGAAGTTGTACTTCTTGTCCACAGTCTTTATGATGAGGTAAATATACTATTTAATAATAATTATTTTTTAATAAATACATTGTGATGGTATTTTCTTCTCTAACTCAAAGAATTCATCTTGAGTTAATGGTCTTAATATTTTCATTTTGTCTCCTGTAAATAGTTTATAATCTCCATTGATAGTCTATTGTTATAAATAACAATAATAATATAATTATACATGAATATTAACACTCATCTCCAAGTTTGTTATTGGATTAGTTGAAAGTGTTGGATTTCCTGCACTAAATAATACAATTGGTGCTACAACAGATATAATCAGCAAAGCCAACATTCCAAATGGATATAATTTATCTATCCAATCTCTTTTTGTTCTACTTTTATACTCAGGATCACCATTTCTCATTGCCATCTATATAGAATATATATAATAATTGATACAATGCATCTATTTTGAAATAGAAATGAAATAATCTCTTCAATTTTCATCCACATTTGAAATGTAACAACTGTTTCAGAACTTACATGATCTAAGAACATTCTAATTTCCCATAAGAATGGACAATAACGATAAGCCATATGAATAGCAAAAACAACGTAATATGTATAATAACTATAATCTTCAATATAACCAGTAGTAACTATTCCTTGAACATAGCCATAGTATATTTGTAAAGCACCAACATACAAATAAATAACACCAAAAATGTAAAACCATTCTAATAAAGATGTTTCTGACATGAATTTTTGTGAATAAAATGGAGCATAAAAGAAACAGAATAGATGTAATAAACAGGTAATAACTACTTGCATAATTATCTTTAACAATAAACTTCTTCTAATATAACAGATTCTTTCAACTACCATAATAAATATCACCACTATCATTGAATATAAAGTTGTTGTACTGAATTGACTGTTTAAAAATTGATCTTGAACAGCTGTAATATCAGCACTGGATGTGATTTGACCAAAGAAAAGTAATACAAATATCAACATAATAAATTGAATAAATGCAATAACTAAATACAAATCTGCGCCAACTTTTCTTGGGACTGTTTTGGATGTCAATGCATCAATGGAAGCTGTACCAACACCTGATCTTCTTAAGAACTTTAATAACCACATTGGAACAAATGGTACTTTATGAATTGGTTTTTGTTCTGTTTGATTTGTATAAACTGATTTGCTGGCTATTTCAAGATCAATTTCAGATTGAGTATCATAACGATTATCAACATATAAACCCATATACTATTTAATACATTAATAATAAACATATAATATACATTTAGCATGAAGATATGAAATAGAATAGCTACAAATAATATCAAATAACCACTTAATGATTGTATTAAACTACTATTCATATAATCTTCTCCTCTTTTGTTAATTCCAATTAAATCTAATATTTGGACATGATCTAAACCATCTGGAACTATTTTTGATGGACAAAAAGGCTATAAATTATATAAATATAAATAATATATACATATATGCTTGGATAATATTGATTACCCTTTATTTTCTGACAAAACAATGGTAATTGATAAGTATAATTTGTGATAAAAACAATCCATATAAATTCCATTAGAAATATCCAATACTTTGATGATGGTAATGGTGAATCGATTGTCGAATAACAAAACATTGAAAAAAGAATAATAAAAGATATCAAATTACTGTCATAAATAGCAACAACAACTGCACCAACATAAACTAAAAATTCACTATTACTCATACAAATATAAGATATTAATGATATAATATCTTTTGGATATTTATATTTTTTACCCATTAATAAGATTGGATTAATTGTATGTTTTGTAAGCCATTTTACTATGTAATGATAGATTCTATAAGCTCCTAACTTGTGGAATTCTTCGCCTGCTTCTTCATCAGATATTGGTGATAATGGAGTAGGAATTTTGATATTCTAATAATCTATAAATATAATATTTATACAAATTCTTTACATGTGTCATATTCAAGTGCTTCTATAGGAACTAAATGAACCAATTGGTTTAACCATTTATCAATTTCATTAGAGTGGATATAAAATATATAAACATTATTACTAATATCACGAAGTTGAACAATATGAAAATCAATTGGATCATTTATATTAACTTCTTGAAATGGTTGTTCTTTATTTTCTTCTCCTTCTTCTTTAACATCTCCTACTGCTGTTTCTTCTTCATCAATATTTGAATCAATAAAAACAAACTTATAGTTTGATTCATCCAAATATTCTGCTTGAATATTATCATAAATTGAAGATATTGTCTTTACATATTTCTGATAGGTCATTTTTTCTTTATCATATATCAATGAATTGATTTGAGATAATGATAATTGACTTATTGATTCATAAGTAGAAAGATCATTTATATGAATACTATAAAAACATATAATACTTAGAAATATACTCTTTATTAATTCTATCCAACATTACTCTTACTTTATCAACTAATCCATTATTGAATGAATAATTGAATATTGTTTCTGTCACTGCTTCTTTCCCTGATAATGTCTTGATTTTATCTGTTTTCTCAGACGGTTTACTTGCACCAAATTCAGTTAAAGCTAAAACTCTAAATTCATAATATAACTTTGGCTCTAAATCTGTTATTGTACATTTGTTCGATTTACCATTGACTGATGCACATTCTTCAAAATAATCCAAGAGAGTTTTCTATTACAATTAATAAACATAATTATATAAATACTCTTTCATCTAAAAACTTATGTACTTCAATAATATATTTCGTTATATTTGAACCATTACTTTTTGATTTTTCCCATTTGATTGATATAGAAGTTGGAGATACATCATATACTTCTGGTTTACCAGGTTGAGTAGGTGGTAATATTTGATTTACACCAGTATTAAACATCATATCTTTATATACTTCAACATGTTTCATTATTGTAAATAACCTTTCATTCTGCTTCCTTCTCTTCTCTTTCACTTCTTCCCATTCTTCTTCCCTTTTTGTATTTAATAAATCATAATATTTCTTCCTTCTTTCATGAGATAAATCACTTTGTTCTTCAAAATATATTTCAACATAACGATAAGAAGGAGATTGTATAATTCTATCTCTTAAACTACAGAATATGTAAATTATTAAGTAAGATAACATTCCATATTGAAAACCTAATGGATGAGGACATTCATCATTATTACACTCTGGCTCACCAGGATAATCATCACTTACCATTTTATGTAATCCAATAAACGTCCAAATTGAAAAACATCCTTTTGTACCTGGTATACATGGAGTTGGTGGAATAATAGAAGGGATTTGATAGATTATTTGTGCTATAGTGATGATGGTGATATATATTCGTGTTGTATGGAATAATCTCTTTCCTGGCATCATTTTTTCACTTTTAAAACTATACAAAGAATTAATAATAATAATAAAGTGTTATTATATATATACAAGTAGAAGAATGATAATATCAAAAATCCAGCTGTCAACATATCAGAATTCGTATATAACAAAGACATTCCAATTAAAATCACATTATTAAATCCATTAATTGAAATACCCAAAAAGAAATATACGAAATTGGTAAAATTCTTATGTCTATTATATGCATAATCATTATCACTATGAGCTACAATTGGTGGAGTCTGTTTCTTCCTTGCATCCATCTGTTTTACTCTTGCTATTTCAAATAATAGAAATGCTGTAAAGTCTATAAACATATATGAAGAATTCACATATCCTATAGATAAGAAGTGTTGATAAGCAGGTGAAATAGCTAACTGGAAATCATTAAACAACTCAAATGGTGGCCAACCTAAAACAGCGAAGAATTGATACACTAATAAAAATGCAATAACTGTTGTAAATAATCTTAATGGAATTTGTCTAAACTGTTTGAATGAACTCCATAATACAATTACCATATACACAACAGAGATGATTGATAAATGTAAAACTAATAAAATAATAGTAAAAAAAAAGAATAAATATAATACAGGATGAAATTAACAATAAGATTGTCCCAATAAAGAAAATACATTCTCCACCTAAGTTTCTCCATATATCAACAAATAATGAGATAATTTCATTATTGTATTTCTCATCTTCTTCATCTAATGGAGCATTTGTTACATGTTCAACTGGTTTTTCATAGAATAACCACTGCAAAATGGATGTACATATTATAATCAAAGGTAACTATACACACATTAATATAAATTTATACATGAATTGACAAAAACATTTCATTCAATCTTTTTCCCCAATCTTTAGTGAACAAGCTTGGCTCGTGATTAAAAGTCTCATTGCTAGGATAATACCTTCTTAATCCAATATAATCTGTTAAATTACCTTTACTAAATATAAAATCAGTATCTTCAGAACATAAATGGAATTGAAAACAGTATAAACAGAGCAAATATAAAGATGAAGTGATATAAGTAAACTTCCATAAGAAGTTGGATGATTGAACGTGATATTTGAATATAATAAACAGAATTATTGATAAGAATATAAACACAGACCATAATGAAACTTGACTAAAACAGAAATAAGCAGTCACCATAATATTTAACTATAAAAACAATATATATATATATATTTATATTATATTATACAAATTGCCAAAACAATGACATTTTATGTGTCAAATGATAAAATAATGAAATAGCAAATGCTTTTAATAACAAATAATAATGATATAATATCACATATATCTCTCTTCCATATTTACATATTATTCTAAACAGCTTTCTCGCATATAGTTTGATATTATACCATATATAATTCCCTATATTCGTACTATCCATCGTCATATTTGAATCTCTTAATATTGATCTTTCACTTAATGAAGCTTCATAAAAACTACTTGAATATGATCTAATTCTACTTGTTACTAGGTATCCTATATGTTTAATACTTCTTCTTCTATCGAAATTATTATTATTACCACTTTCACCTTCAGTTGGAGATGGATCTTGTGATTCATTAAATGTATTTAAAGTTCCTTGTGGTAGTTGAACTAATGATTCAACTAAACTACTTTTTGTATTGAAAGCTGAACTATATAAACTTCCTTCTTCTTCTGAAGTACTTGATTTTCTTCTATACACTATATCTGTAAATACACTATTATTTCTTAACAAATCTACTTCTTCTCTTGATATATTGTTCCACGTGTTGTAGATTAATAATAACAATATAAATGGATCGATTTGATAGAAGAATAGATCAATTGCTGAGAAATTATTCTCTGATCGATTTCTAAAGCCTAATTCTGATAGTGGAAACTCTTCAACATTCCAATTTTCATTCATATAATCATACAAAGTGTCATATTCATAGATATAACGTAATATGAATATTAAACCTTGAATAATTGTAGCTGGAATTCTTAAATAAGATAATAATTTGTTATTGTCAATCATCTACAGATTAAAATATATAAATAATAATTATTATTGTATATACAATGCAATAAAATGATAATAGTAAAATAAGCATTTCAATAGCACGAAATACAGTAACAGCTGGTGTAATAGCCATAAAGAAGAGAAATAAAAATGTAAAATAACGACTTTTAAAGAGTGTTACAACCACAAATAATGATGATTTTCTATAATAAAATAAATATATAAAAGTATTATATATATACTCAATTCCTTTAGGAATGACTCTATCAAATGTATATTGAATTGAACAAATGGTTAATAATAAAACATTAATAAAATAAATACTTTTCCACATTGCGCCAGGTGTATCAATATCAACATATTCACATCCTATTAATCTAGCTACTTCAGCTGCTAGTTTAAATTCATTTGAAACGCATAATAATCCAATTTCAATTATTGATATTAAGGTAATATATATCATTAATATTCTTAACCAATTTCTATGTTTGTAAGTGAAAAATAATAAAACTAAGAAAATAGAATAAATCAAATTCACTCTCCACAAACTGATTAATGCTAAACTTACATAGAAGAAATCAGTAGTAAAATAAAAAAACAAAATCTCCCAAAGTGATAATCTAGTCTATTCAAATATATTATTACTATTATTATACAGATAATTTTATTCTCTTTATTTCTGAATTTGGATCCTTTTCTACATGATGAATGCATTTCCATGAAAATATCATAGCAAGACAACAATATAAATAAACTGACAATTTCATTTGTTCATTCTTATCATCTGTTAGTATATAGAACCCTAACAATTTATAAACTTCTTTATTTGTAGATGGATGGATAATACAGATTATTATTTCAGTGAAACAATATAATGACATAAAACTATAATATATATATATATATATATATAATACACTGTAGATGAAAATGAAAACAAACTTCTAAATGGTTTAAATATCAAAGCACCAACTGATAAAAATAGAAATATAACACTTAAAAAGCCAGGAAATGTGAAATTCATAACAGAACTGCAAAATACTAATACTGAAATCATTAAATATTTTCTATATAATTTTAATGATAATAAAATATACGATGGATATCGTGGTGGTTTTCCATCTTTTAATTTATCTTGTAAATCCAATAATTCATACTTACTATATTTATAATGCAACATTATAGTAATATCACAATATAAATAGTAAATAATGAATAGTGATATTGTATAGACAAATGAATTATTATTGGATAATTGATTTACATTAAAACCAAATAAATGAGTTATTAATTTATTACTTTCTTCAGTAGGAAATATGGAAGGAAAAGAAAATATCATCGCACTATTATATATATATATATATATTAATACGTTAAAAAACAAAAAGCAGCTGTATATCCACAAAATAAGTAATATAGCCACAACAGATTCTTCTTATAGATATGATAGAATAACAAAATAAAATCGAATAATATGTATTGTAATGTCAATAAACATGGATTCATAAACACTATCACTGGAATTAGAAATATTAATATTGTAGCTCTGAATATAGGATATCCTTGCAAAGCACCTTTATAATTGAATTTCTAGTAAAAAATAAATATCGAAAAATAAATACTTCATTTCTATCCATAAAAAAACAACCTATCAGAAAGACTATTATAGCTATTGGTATTACAATATCTACAACCACATCTTGAAAATTTTGTATATGTCCAAAACCAAAGATATCTGTTGAAAAATAATTGTTAATATCCAACTATTATATAGAAACAATATAATATATATATATACCCCAGCAATATAACAAATCTGAAATATCATGTTACATAAGAATAGAAAGCTAATTACTAACAGTGATAATTTCAATGCATATTGCCATAAAAAGTGTGTACCAATTTTTAATTTTAAACCAAATATTAGTACCAATAACAGACTTATATATATACAAGCTAATAAGTTACCTTTGTATGTTGCAATAAAAAATATCAGTATAATTGATATATGTTCGCATAATATAGAGACTATATATTGAATCACTGATATAGCAGTAATAGAAGCCATTTAATTCAATAAAAAAGAAAAAAAGAAGATTTGTTTGAATCAAACAAGTTTGAGATGTTTGAAATGAAAGATTTTAAATTCCTATTATCATCTCATAAAGTGGGAGTATTTAATGTGTAGAGTATTTTTCTTATAATGTAGAGCAATATATACTGTTTGACATACACTGTAATAAGTTTTGAAATATTGACAACTTTTTATAACTTCGCTAACATCTATTATGTTTGTAAGATAGAAATTTTCTAAAACTGATATCACACAATAAGAAAACGAAAAATAGAAAAAAAAACATAGTCAAGCCTTGGTGTAAATAGCTTGAGTTATCAGTTTTTGAGTTTTATTATTGCGTGTAATTCATGATTAATCTTTCCAAACGGCTAAATGATCTACAATACCAGGTATGAACAATCAATATAATTTTTGTATTGTAATAGTTGATAAGTGATAAATTATACAAGAATAAATTGAAGATATTAATAAATTTAGATGATAATTCAAAGAATTTATTAAAATCCATTGATGTGAGTCAGTTAGACCCTAAAACAGTTGAAAATGTTGTTTTTACAATGAGAAACATCAATGAGTTAAATATATGTGGTTTAATGAAATATAAAATGATTGAACACGATGAAAATGTATTATATCAAATAATGGAAGAAAATGAACATAGTTTGGAAGAAGTTAACTCTGCAAAGTATTTTGATTTGAGCAGTGCACTTGAAGTATTAATTAGGATATTAGTGGTATTAAAAAGTTTACATGAAAATAAAACAATTCACAGTGATTTAAAACCCTCCAATATATTTTTAACTAATAAAGATGAAGTGATAATAAGTGATTATTGTAATAATCTATTATATAGAGATAGAGAAGAGATGATAAAGAGAGATGGAAGAGATTTATGTTTTATTAGTATTGATGAATTAACAGGAAAGGAGTTAGATGTTTCAAGTGATATTTGGAATTTTGGATTAATTCTATATTACATAATGAGTGGGAAATATCCTTTTCTTGGATCAAACATGTTAAAAACGATAGATAATATTCGGAATATTAATTATAATCCTCCAGATTGTGAATGTAGTGATGAAGTAAAAGGTCTTTTAAGTAAAATGCTTGTCAAAGAAAAGAAACATCGTATTGGGTTGGATGAAATAATTTCTGAATTGAAAAGTATAGAGTTTGATCACAATCTCTTCAGTGAAACAAAAGTAGATAGTAATAGTAGAATATTAGAGAAAGAAATTTCATCAAATGTTATATCTGATGATGCTAGTTCTATTGTTTCCTATTTATCAGGAAGAAGAATATTTTCAAGAGATAGTGTTCCAGTTCAATATAAGAGTAGTGAGTCATTATGTGAATATAGTGACGATAGTGGTCTATTGAATAAACCTCCACCAAAAGATGCATTTGAGATATATATCGAAATAGAAAAAGAAGAAGTACAATGTAGTGAATGTAAAATGCATATATCAAAATCTCAATGTTTAATAAATAGAAAATCTGAATTGAAATGTAGAAAGTGTATAGAAAGAATGGATAAAACAGAAACAATAGAAATGGAATTTTGCTATTATGATGGATATATTATATCTAAAAAATGCAAAAATTGTAAAAAAGAATATCCTTTATATCATTTTATTAAAAGAAAAGAAAAAAACAAAGAAGGATATAAAAAAGAAGATTTCGAAATAGTAGATACATGTGCAAAATGTAGATACAGAAAGAATAAATCATCAAAAAAAGAAAAGGAGAATATATTTGATATACCTCCTTATTATTATGAAAATATAGATCGATTTGAATATTTAGATGATGATGAAAAGAAATTAGAAGAATATAAAAAGATAACAAATAATTGTTTTATATGTAATGAAAAAAAATCAGTAATTGAAGGAATATCAAATGGAACTGACTTTTATTGTAATGAATGTATAAAGGAATTTCCAGATATGATTAATTTTGAACAAATAAGAACTAAAACAACTCCATGTGAAGGTGATGTTTATTGTGAATATAGATTACATCATTATGTTCCTTCATTCTATACTTATAAAACCACAAAAGAAGGTAAGAATCATTGTTACTTCTGTAAATCGCGTGCAGTAAAGCATGTTGGTAATAAATATGATAGTATTAGTAAAAATAAAGTTACAGATGATTTGATATGTACAGAAGACTTTGATAGTGTAAATTTTACAGCATCAAAAAATCAATTAACGCTTTTGAAAACTGAAGGTATAAATATATTGAATTATATTGAAATAGTAAGTACATCTACACCATGTCCTTCAGATCAAGTCAAATCGAAATTGGATTTTGATGTAGTAGATTTAACACAACCAAATGTGCAATTGACACATTTTATTACTGATGAAATTCCCTTAGATAAGATATATCCAAAGAAAAGCATTAAAGTACAATGTAATTTAGATAGATATAGTTTATCCAACTTAAATAACTGCAAAGTTGATAGTGACAGTGAATGGGCTAGAGGAAATGTATGTGGAAATGATGCTAATGGTGATGGAAATCCATCAGGGAAAAGAAAGAACAGTCCAAGTGAAAGTTGTAATAAAAGAGTAAAAAAATCAGAAGAAAATAATAATAATGGCGATGATGGTAGAGATGACGATGGAAAAGGAGAAAATGATGATGATGATGATGATGATGATGATGATGATCCTTTTTATCCACCACCATTTGCATCACCTGATGATGGATCAATTAGTTTGAGATGTGATAAATGTGGTGAGTGTTGCCATAACAAAAGAGTGTTCAAAATTTGTGAAGATTGTTACTCAAATATTAGATTATATGACAATAGTAAAACTAATGACAAAGATTTATCATTATTTGAAGATGAAAGTATTAAATTGAATATACCTCCTCCATCAGATAATCCGCTAAATAATGCAGTTGACATATATATTGAATTAGAAAAAAAAGTAATGCAGTGTAGTAAATGTAAAATGAATATGTTATTATCTCAATGTTTCAAGAAAGAATCAAAATTAATATGTTCAAAGTGTATAAAAAGAATGAGTAATGAAGAAACAGATAAAATAGAATTTTATTCAAATAATGAATGTAATAGTTTTGATAATTGTCGTATATGTAAACAAAAATATCCATTATATCATTTTATTAAGAGAATAGCTCATACAGTTGGATTTAACCGTTCAGATTTTGAGGAGGTAAGAATTTGTGCAAAATGTAGATGTATAAAGAATCTATCAATAATAAAAAATGAGAATATACTTGATATACCTCCTTTTCATGAAAAAATAGATAACTTAAAGTATGATAATGAAATAGATAAATTCATAGCATATAGTGAAATAAAAGTAACATGTAGTATGTGTAATAAAAATGAAATATTAGTAATAGATGTATTACCATATAAAAATGGATTTTGTTGTAAATCATGCTTTAAAAACAAGAATTTAGATATTAAACAATTTGGGAAGAATAGGACTAATACAACTCCATGTGATGGTTATAGTAAATGCGAATCAAGATTGAATCATTATGTTCCTGATTACTACTTTTATAAGAAAACAAATGAAGGTTATAAAAAATGTAAACAGTGTATATATTGCAGATTAAAGAAATTACTCTACAAACAAACAAACAAATAGATAATTGCAGTTTAAGTAAATAAAAGATATTATTAAATTAATTTGCAATTGAAAATGTAAAATCAAAAATAGATTCGTTTGAAACAAACATGTTTGATAGTAATTTTTAAATTCCTATTATTAACTCATTGAGATGTCATATAAATCTTCAACTTATTGTCTAGAACAATATACTTTGCTTGAGATGTATAGTGGAGGTGGCATTATTAATAGGAATTAATTCTTATATTTATTCTGCTGATTAGAAATCCTTTTCATACTTGATGAATATATCATAGTTTTTATTGAGAAAATAGCATTAGAATATTCTACATAGAAATATTCATAATACGGTGATAATATGGTAATTAATTAATTATGTGAATAATTAATTATAAATACTATCGAATTAAATAAACTAGAAGCGGAATGCGCTATATTTAATGAATGTTGTTATTTCCTAAACAACTAAAGGTGTTCCATATGAATATGTTGTTTATTGTTGTTTTAGATTAACATCATTAAATTCTTTTCATTCAATACCTGTGAAACAAACAAAAGCAAAAATAATCGCAATTTTATACTGTTAATAAACAGGTGAATAAGAAAGAATAGTATAAAAACTAGACAAAATTTGAACTAATATTATTAAAAAGTACATTTGATCTCAATGTAGTATTTTTTCTGTATGAAATTTAACTCGTATATTCTATTTTACACCAATTTGAATTAAGTTTGAACATAAAACAATGGGTTGCACAGAATCAGCTGCTAGAGTGCACAATTTTGATAATATTGCAACTATAGATGTTAGTGATGATAACGTAAATAAAACTGTCATATTAAATCATTCTCATGATAAACATAAAGTTGGAGCTAGAAATAAAAACAGAATAAAGAATACTGGTAATAGATATGAGAGTATTAGTAAAAATAAAGTTAAAGTTACAGATGATTTGATATATACAAGAGACATTGATAGTGTAAATTTTACAGCATCAAAAAATCAATTAACGCTTTTGAAAACTGAAGGTATAAATATATTGAATTATATTGAAATAGTAAGTACATCTACACCATGTCCTTCAGATCAAGTCAAATCGAAATTGGATTTTGATGTAGTAGATTTAACACAACCAAATGTGCAATTGATACATTTTATTACTGATGAGATTACCATACATAATGGAAATCCTAAGAAAAGCATTAAAGTACAATGTAATTTAGATAGATATAGTTTATCCAACTTAAATAACTCTAAATTAATAGGCGACAATGAATCAACTATTGGAATTATAACAACTACAACTGATTCTATTACTACTGTATCACCAGAATCTTCTACACCATCAATTAATAAATCTACATGTGAAGAATTTGAAGAGATAATAAAAGAATATATGAAATTAGAAGGACAGACAGTAAGTTGTTCAAAATGCAAACGAAAAAAACTAAGAACTAGTATTTATAAAATTAATAAAACATCCTATATATGTAAAAAATGTATAATAGTTAATAATATATCTATAAATGATGTGGAATTTTATAATGAAAGTAAGATATTGAACTATAAAATGAAATGTAATAACTGTGAGAAAGATGTTCCTCGTATTGAATTTATTAGACGTAAAGAAGATGGAGATGATGCAAATTGTTTTGAAGAGAGATCTGCATGTAAGAAATGTTATTTAAGAGTTAAATTATATACTTATTTATTCTTAAATTCATCTTTTTACCCAATAAATAGCTATAATATAAAAAAGAATATAGAAAAATGTAATAAAGACAAATGGAGTGAATATTACAACATCAAATGCATATGTGTTAAATGTAATAAAAAATTATCAATTACTAATTGTCTGATAAACCAAAATGATAAGATTATTTGTGATGATTGTTCGCTAAAAGATTTACCAGAAATAGAAGATGTATGTAATAAGAAAATAAGGCTTACTAAAAGTGAAGGAGATAAATATTGTAAAGGTTATTTTGATCATTATATAGATAGATGGTATTTTTATTCAAAGAATATAAAAGGAGATATAGTAGAAGAAGAATCATGCCAATTATGTAGAAATATGAAAAAATTGAAAGAGAGATGGGAAGACAAGTGTAGTAGTGGTAGTAATATAATAGTAAAAGAGAGAAAAACATCATATGAAGAGAAGAAAAATGATAATGAAAGTGTCATTGAAAATCCTGAAATTAAATGCAAAATTGAAACATCAAAAGAAAGAAATTATCATTACAAATATGAATGTAAAAATGATGATAATATAGGATGTTGTTCAAAACATTTATGTGGAAATGATATGGATAATGGGGATAAAATATTCATTAAACGAAAACATACATCTAATGATGGAGATTTAGGTAATAAACGAGGTAAAACAGATGAAAACTATAATAATAATGATGGTGATAATGGTGGAGATAATGGAGATGATGATGATAGAGAAGATCCATTACCATCTCCATCTCCATCTCCAACACCTTATGATAGAACAGATAGTCTGAATTGTGATAAATGTAATAGTACTATTGAAGGTGATAGAAAGCATATAATATGTGAAAAATGCTTTTCAGATATTAGATCTGCTAATACTAGTTCTACTGTTTCACCTTTATCAGGAAGAAGAATAATGTCAAGAGATAGTCCTCCCATTCAATCTAAGAGTAATGAGTCATTATCTGTATATAGTGACGATAGTGGTCTATTGAATATACCTCCACCAAAAGAT
This sequence comes from Proteromonas lacertae, assembly GCA_002245135.1. Lineage (NCBI taxonomy): Eukaryota > Bigyra > Opalinata > Proteromonadidae > Proteromonas > Proteromonas lacertae. The sequence continues at coordinate 21,702 of NGBS01000053.1, forward strand.
GCATATGAGATATATATCGAAATAGAAAAAGAAGAAGTACAATGTAGTGAATGTAAAATGCATATATCAAAATCTCAATGTTTAATAAATAGAGACTTTAAATTGAAATGTAGAAAGTGTATAGAAAGAATGGATAAAACAAAAACAAAAGAAATGGAATTTTGCTATTATGATGGATATATTATATCTAAAAAATGCAAAAATTGTAAAAAAGAATATCCTTTATATCATTTTATTAAAAGAAAAGAAAAAAACAAAGAAGGATATAAAAAAGAAGATTTCGAAATAGTAGATACATGTGCAAAATGTAGATACAGAAAGAATAAATCATCAAAAAAGAAAAGGAGAATATATTTGATATACCTCCTTATTATTATGAAAATATAGATCGATTTGAATATTTAGATGATGATGAAAAGAAATTAGAAGAATATAAAAAGATAACAAATAATTGTTTTATATGTAATGAAAAAAAATCAGTAATTGAAGGAATATCAAATGGAACTGACTTTTATTGTAATGAATGTATAAAGGAATTTCCAGATATGATTAATTTTGAACAGTTTGAGAAAATAAGAACTAAAACAACTCCATGTGAAGGTGATGTTTATTGTGAATATAGATTACATCATTATGTTCCTTCATTCTATACTTATAAAACCACAAAAGAAGGTAAGAATCATTGTTACTTCTGTAAATCGCTTAAATCTTTAAGCAATGAATGATGTATAGCATGATGGTATTAAATATGATAGTATTAGTAAAAATAAAGTTAAAGATGATTTGATATATACTAGACACTTTGATAGTGTAAATTATATTTAAATAAATGCTTATAACTTACCTAAATTAATAACTGTATTTTAATTTTCATTATTATTTTATCTTCCAAATAGATTTCGTACATATTTAACAACTATAATATAATGATTTAGATATGAATATGCAAATATAATTACTGATAGAATATTTAACCAAATCCTACTGATGTTGGGTGCTTTAAACAATCATTGATGATGTATTGTATTTAAATTACAAAATATGTTCAAATTTGAAAGAGAATAAGCATGTCTATTTCAATCAACATAAAATATTATTTGATATTAAATTCTGATATATAGTTTGATTAATTATGGTATTGACTGATGTTAATCTTCCTTATAATAAATCTAACCAAATTATTTATTGATTGAGTTTGACTGTATTTGTTTCAGTGCTGTATAGAATGGTAGACCAATGGTCAATGGTCAAAAACCATCGATTTTTTTTGACCATCGGTCAGTCAAGCTTCAAACTTTTCTAATTTTAATACTATATTTAAACAAACAAATATAATCAATCAATAATGCTTTCAAAGTAATTAATAGTTTATTTGTTCATGCTTATAATTAACTTCATTTCTAAATGTTTTGGAGAGATACTTGATCTGTGTATGGAACTCAGAAAACCAGCGTTACTAAATACACGTTCTACCTCACTAGAACTACATTGTGATGATAGAAACATCTGTGCAACTGTGAATATTGTTGGAAAAGACGGTTTAAGTCTTAACCAAATCTCTCCTATATTATCTGTGGTACTAAATCTTTCTTGATACATAATGTAGTTGTCCACTTCGCTTTTTATAGTCTTTCTTTTTTTTGTTGGATTTTCATTTAATAAGTATTTATCAAGTTCATTTGTTGGAGTTTCTTCTAATAATTCTTCTTCTTCTTTTTCATTTAAAGAATTTACTACTTCATATAACATACTGACAGCTTTATTATATTCACTATCATTAAACATTATTCTTCTAGTAAGAAAGGGTTTCACCCTTAAATCCAACAAGCAGCAGAGCAATATAATGTTGTTACTATCATCATTTATAGTTTCAATTCTAGAAAGAATATCACTTTTAATATCTTCACAATATTTCTTTATCTTTTCGGGATAATTAAACTTCATTTCATGATAAACTTGTTTACATTTCAACATCGCCATTCCACATGTAACAGTTCTGCTCTCCAAAAATAATGTCAACTGATAAAAAGGATTTAGAATATCTATGAGGTTTTGTAACACTTCATATTCTACTGCATTTTTATTACAATATTCCAACAAACTGTCATCACATTCAAATCCAAGTTTCTTCTTTTTCATTTCATTATCGTAGTATTCAAATAAAATTTTCTTATGATTATCTACAGCTTGTAACATAATAAACATAGAATTCCATCTTGTAACCGTCAAAGTAGGAATATTTATATTAAATTTGGACTTATTTGATGGTTTTCGTAATTCTTTTCCTAAATTTTCAAAATAACTTACCACTGCTTGGATTTGTTCATTTATCGAGTTGTTAAGAGAAAGCTGAAGGGAGTTTTCGAAACACTTAATTATAGGTATTTCTAATATTCTTATTGTTTTCAATACATTTTTGGCATTATCACATGTAACACTAATTACCTCTACATTGAATTGTTCAATAATTTCCTTTAGTTCACCTGATAAAGTTAATGCTGTTTCATTATCAACTTTTCTAACAGCTAATAGTCTTGTAATAACATTAAAATAATTATTAATATAGCTACATGACACTCCAAAGTATTGATCTCCTTTTTCGCTTTTCCATCCATCTATTTCTAACGCTACTCTTCTTCTATTTAATTCTCGTTTCAACTTGTTAAGGATTTCTTCGTAGCTGTTTTCTAAGTACGTGATGTAGTTGAATCTTCTAGGGCAGTCATATTTATGTGACTTGCAGAAATTGCGAAAATTAATTGAGTCTAAAATTGTGCTTGATACTCCATCATTTGTTATCGTATTAAAAAAATTTCTTGATATTTCTGGATTGTTTATTCTCCCAATTACTGTTTCGCTGAAGTTATGACAACTGATTACATGTCCTTTAATAGCTTTTCCATTTGACGACAAGCACTTGTAACGTTTGGAGCACAGACAGCATACACACTGATCTGTGCCCCTAATTTTAAAAAATAAGACCAATAGCTCTTGGTATACTTGAAATCGAGACAACATAGGCTATCTTTCATATTGAGCACTTCATTACAAGTTCCTGCTGGAAATTTTGGAGATTCCCTATACATAATAGATTTATATTATACATTCTTATTGTTTTCAAAGAAAATGAAAATGGTTTGACAAGCCAAAATGATTTTTTAAAAGTTTAAATTCATTGTTACATATTTAATATATTCAAATATACTATTGTAAGTATTTATTTAGCAATAAATAACTAAAACATATTTTTAACAAAAAAAAGATAAATTGACCAATGGTCAAAATGGTTTTTTTTTAAAAATATATATATTGGTTAAAAAATAGTTTATATGATAGATTTTAAGAAAGAAATCACCCTGTATGTAGAAGGTCAAGTAATAGCACCTAAAGGTCACTGAACGGTCAATGACCAATAGACCAGCAATTCAACCAACTGGTCATTGACCATTTTATACATCACTGATTTGTTTGTGTTATTTTATTGTTCCTATACCTTCTCAGTATCATAATAAAAGGAAAGAAAAAGAAATAAGCAAAAAGAATAAAAAGAATCGTTACTATGACTTCGCACAGAGTCCCCCACTGTACTACTATCATAGCTCGTACAATCTTAACTTCGCAGTTCTGATGGGATGCGGTGCTTTATTGTAGATATGAACGATTCTGATTATTTTTTCACTCATTTTTCTGATATATCACTCTCTCTTTTATAATTTCTTATAAACAATTAATGTCATTCTAATAATGTTATAATAAAAGAAAATATACTATATATCAATCTATTCATGTTATTATATTATTATCTATGCTTAATGATGATTTAAATAGAAAAAATGAAAAATGATGAAAGAAACGGCTAAATATTTATAAATATAAAGCATTTTTGTGAAATTGATGTGTAAATGATATATTGTGGTGAAAATTAATATATAATACTGAAGTATGATAATAATTTTATTTATATAGATAAAATAAATGAGGAAATAACTTGATTGCAAATCTTTTTCAGAGCGGAACAACCTGATGGTGTTATAGAGATGTAGAAAATAGTATAAATTTAGAAATGATGTGATTGAGCATAATTGTGATGATTTGTTGAAAATGTGAATTTGTGTAAGATAAAATGAGTTTAAAGAAATAAAGATGTGATATTTGATTTATGAATGTTATTATTCCGATTATTTATATGATGATGTAAGACAAGTGAATATAGAAAAAGTGATTAACAATAGTCTTGATTTGAAAGTTTCAAATATCTTAATATCTAAGAAGATGTAGTAGATTATTTGAGGATGATATTATCTCTAGATTTGTATGTATTGAAAAATAAAAGTTATTATTTGATGAATTATTGTAATGATATTGTTATGTGAAATAGAAGTGTGATAATTTTGTAATTAAATGAAATACTCAATTGAAAGATTAATAGAAATGGTTATTGTTAATATTATAATATGATTTTATGTTTTATGATGATGGTTAAAAAGGAGGAGAAAGAAAAAATAGTTAGAATATATATTATTTACATATTTTAAACCGTTTAATAAAATAAAACTCTATTAAACCTTCATTGTATATTTGTTTGTATTGTTTTCTTGTGTATAAGATGTTAAAAATATTGTAATAGAAGAATAATGAAAGATTAATTGTTTCTATACAAATATACAACACACATAAAATATTAATTATATAAATAAAATATAAAACTTTTCTCTCATCATTCTCTATTATAATATAAAAATATTCCAATCATAATCCAATTTCCATATATACATATTAATCACTTACATAACTTATATTAAATATTATTCAAACTAATTTCAATGGCAATTCTGTAAGGATTATTTATATCAACTACTTTTTCATTCTACTCTTCTTTAACCTTTTTAACCATCATCATAAACATAAAATCATATTATAATATTAACAATAACCATTTCTATTAATCTTTCAATTGAGTATTTAATCTAAATACAAAATAATCACACTTCTATTTCACATAAAAATATCACAACAATAATTCATCAAATAATACTTTTGTTTTTACAATACACACAAATCTAGAGATAATTATTCATCTTGGCATAATCTACTACATCTTCTTCTACATTAAGATTTTTTACACTTTCAAATAAAGAGTATTTCTTAATCTGTTTTTCTATATCATAGATATACTATTAATATATATCATCTTTATTTCTCTAAATCAACTTCATGTTAAATAAATTCTCTTTCTTGGCGAGATGTCTTTACAACAAGTTCTCTTCTGTTGATTATTGTATAACCAACTAAACTAATAATAATCAAACTGCCAATAACTACACCAAAAGAAATACCAATTGCTTCTCCAGTCTTA
>NGBS01001264.1:0-24787 GCA_002245135.1 Proteromonas lacertae
CAAATCCTTTTCAGAGTGGAACAACCTGATGGTGTTATAGAGATGTAGAAAATAGTATAAATTTAAAAATGATGTGATTGAGCATAATTGTGATGATTTGTTGAAAATGTGAATTTGTGTAAGATAAAATGAGTTTAAAGAAATAAAGATGTGATATTTGATTTATGAATGTTATTATTCCGATTATTTATATGATGATGTAAGACAAGTGAATATAAAAAGTGATTAACAATAGTCTTGATTTGAAAGTTTCAAATATCTTAATATCTAGAAGATGTAGTAGATTATTTGAGGATGATATTATCTCTAGATTTGTATGTATTGAAAAATAAAAGTTATTATTTGATGAATTATTATTGTGATATATTGTTATGTGAAATAGAAGTGTGATAATTTTGTAATTAAATGAAATACTCAATTGAAGATTAATAGAAATGGTTATTGTTAATATTATAATATGATTTTATGTTTTATGATGATGGTTAAAAAGGAGGAGAAAGAAAAAATAGTTAGAATATATATTATTTACATATTTTAAACCGTTAATAAAATAAAACTCTATTAAACCTTCATTGTATATTTGTTTGTATTGTTTTCTTGTGTATAAGATGTTAAAAATATTGTAATAGAAGAATAATGAAAGATTAATTGTTTCTATACAAATATACAACACACATAAAATATTAATAATATAAAATAAAATATAAAACTTTTCTCTCATCATTCTCTATTATAAATATAAATATTCCAATCATAATCCAATTTCCATATATACATATTAATCACTTACATAACTTATATTAAATATTATTCAAACTAATTTCAATGGCAATTCTGTAAGGATTATTTATATCAACTACTTCTTTCATTCTACTCTTCTTAACCTTTTTAACCATCATCATAAAACATAAAATCATATTATAATATTAACAATAACCATTTCTATTAATCTTTCAATTGAGTATTTAATCTAATACAAAATAATCACACTTCTATTTCACATAAAAATATCACAACAATAATTCATCAAATAATTACTTTTGTTTTTACAATACACACAAATCTAGAGATAATATATTCATCTTCATAATCTACTACATCTTCTTCTACATTAAGATTTTTTACACTTTCAAATAAAGAGTATTTCTTAATCTGCTTTTCTATATCATAGATATACTATTAATATATATCATCTTTATTTCTCTAAATCAACTTCATGTTAAATAAATTCTCTTTCTTGGCGAGATGTCTTTACAACAAGTTCTCTTCTGTTGATTATTGTATAACCAACTAAACTAATAATAATCAAACTGCCAATAACTACACCAAAGAAATACCAATTGCTTCTCCAGTCTTACTAGCAGCTGATCTAGTTTGTGGTTATTCATAAATATCAGTTTGTCTGACAATAACAGAGGAATAAGCCATATCAGGTGAAGAAGAATGTAAATCATTTTCAAAGAATAAGATTTTAAGATATTAGATGTAATTGAGATTATTGTATTTCGATAATTCTTTGAGCTGTAATAAATGCAACTGTTCTTACTAAATTAGATGTCATATCCATATTAGCTGTATATCAATCTAATCTTACATTCGTTCTATCAACATCAAATGAAACTGCACTTCTTAAATGAGTTATTAATAGATTTCTAATTATCACAAATGCTTGAGGATTTACTGCTTGACCAGATACACCTGTTGTAAAATCGATTTCTATCTTGGCAATTATTCTTCCACTTACTAATGGAGGATCTTCTACATATTCTCTACAATCTGTATCATCTACAGCTTGCCATTGTGGATTTAAGTAATTATCACCTCTACATTGTCTTTGAAGAATACCTGTCTTACCATCTTTACATAGTATATAAGCAGAAGTTGCTGTTCATTCACCATTAGCTGGACATGTATTGGATATTACTTGAAGATAAACATTTGTATAATAAATTCCATTAAAATTTCTTTATAATGTTTCTTTCATTAATTTGGATGGTCTTCCACTGAATTTACCTTCACTGAATGTTATACCAGCTGGTAAAGCAGGATAACCAGGTAAAATTCATTCTAATACATTATATTTTATATTTGGTGTTAAATCTTCTTCTCCCCAAACTGGTTTAGAATCTGATACTGTACATGTTCTATAAGAATAACCCATATAACCTTCACTACAAGCTATTTGACCTCTTTCACCTACATTCGTTGCTGGATAACCATTATCTACACTACATGTTGATGCAATTACTTCCAATTGGATTGTATATGTCTTTGTTGTTTGATCTCTTGCAGCTATACCAGTTATTGTGTAAGTCATTAATTCTCTTGTTACTGTAGGAGTTCCTGTTATTGTACCAATCTTATTTACATATAAACAATACCTTTTAACACTATTACTAAGTACTTATTCATTCACATAAATCATTTACACAAACATCTCATATCACATATAATTCATCATTTTATATCTCTTTCATTGGTTTCTCACACTCTTACTATTCTTTTCTTTCTAACAGTCTAATATATACATGCTCATATCATTTCATTCAACATTCTATTATTATATACATCAAAGACTACATACACTTATTTTCATTATTCAATACATTGAAAATCAGAAAATTCTAAGAATTTCATCAAGCCTAATGATTATTCAAACCCAATAAACAAAGAAATGCTATTTTTGTGATTACTATGAAGTATATTGGTGAAATGATGTGTATTTCGATGATGATGATGGTGAAATATGTGAATATGTATAGAACATATGACAATGTTTGATAATTTTGTAAAAGTGAGTGAAAGATAATATTAGAATTACATAAAATGAAAGATGATATAAAACAGTGAAATCTAATGTTTAATGATTTATTGTAGTATAGTGTTCAAAAATTGTGTGTAAGTTGTTTTTGAATAGTTTAAAAGCTGTGTATGATGATAATATGATAACATAAATATGGTGTGAGTATAAGTGTGATGAATATATGATTGTGTAGAGTAATAAAAGTGAAAATAAGAATACAGTCAAACCTGTATAACTCAAACCCCTTCATTTTCAAGAAACGGACAAAAATTCGAGTTATATTTTTTGCTTCTTGTTTATTTGAAAAATGAATTATAATCAAATAAAATGTTGAAACAAAATGATTATAATTTACTATTTTATACATTTGAATAAATATACTAAATACACTAAAAATAATTGATATACAAAGAGATTTTATAAGTGTTTTAAAGATTATTCGAAGATGTTGTTAATCTTGCTTTTTTTAGTTTTATTTATTTCATTAGACATATTATCAATTCTTCTTTTGGTTTTGCAGGTTGCATTATTTGAATCTTCTTTACTATTTTCTTGAATTACATTATCAACAACTTCTACTTTAAAACCATCTTCATTTTCAAAGCTATAAAATGGGTACAACTCACTTATAGATTTTGTACTAAAAAGAGAAGTTGCATTTATAAATGAATTTGTATTTCCATCTTCTATAATAATATCATTTACTTTACCAATTATTTGGCTTAATTCGAATTGACTTTCTTCATCATCATCAACATTCATATTACAATTTTCTGATTGTAATATGGAATTTAATTCTTTTATTTGTTCTTCAGATGGTAATGAAGATTTCAACCAACATTTAATAACTGTTGTTTTTTTAAGACCAAAAAATACTTTGGTAGAATAATACATAGCATCTGCTATATTCGGTTGCTTACATAAAGCTATACCACCTTTTCCTTTACTGTTTTCAATTTGAATATTCTTTATTAATTCAAAGTTTTCAATATTTTCTACACATTTCTTTAAAATTTCAGTTTTATAATTGCTTTTTATTTTGTTAATAATTCCCATATCTAATGGTTGATAACGACTTGTGCAGTTAGGCGGAAGGAAAAGTAGTTGAATGCTATCATATTCTGCTCCAATTAATGATCTAGGATGAGATGCACAATTATCCATCACCAAAAGTACTTTGTTGTTTTTAATAATATCTTTGACTGAGGGAAGAAAAATATTATCCATATAGTATTTAATAACTCTATTATCCATCCAAGCATTGGATTGATTAATGTAATTGTTAGGTTTTTCATTAAAGCATAAAGGTTTTTGTGATTTTCCAATATAAAGAATTGGTACTTTAATTGAATTATCCATATTTACTGTAATTGCGATTGAAATACGTGACTTTGCTATTTTGAATCCTTTGAAGTTCTTCTTTTCATGGTTGTCAATTACACATTTTCTAGGCAATTGTGAGTAATATAAACCACTTTCATCCATGTTAAATACGAACATAGGTTTATAAGAAGAAATAATCTTACGGACATTACTAATATTAACATTTGGGCATGATGACGCTTCACCATGAAGATTTACGCTACTCAATTTGTTACGTTTCATTAAATTTTGAACATATGAGATATGGAACTTCTTCTCTGATAATTGATTGAGTTTGTATAATAAAATTGACTCTGTGATTGGGATGTGAGTTATATATATTTTTGATAATGCTGAGTTATACCAATTCAATAATTTTCTTTCCAGCTCAGGATACTTTGATTTTCTCTCTCTAAATATATTATCATCTTTATCTATTTATAACAACTTAATGATAATTATTACCTTCAAATTTCATGATTTTATCCTTATTTATAAGCCATGTAGATATAGTTGATTGTTTTACTGAGTATTTTTGACATATTTCATACCTTGTTATACGCTTAGCTTCTAATTGTCTAAGCAACATGGCTTTAGTGTGTAAGGGTAATTGAGTACCACTTCTTTTTTTTTTGAATTGTTCAACATGTTAAGAATTTATTAAATGAAATCAATCACTTGATTAATCACTTTTTACTATGTGATAAATTATGGATATAAAAATGATATATTATGGATATAAGTGATTAGATATTAATAAAGTGATGAATTATTAATCTTTATATACTCTAAGTGATTGATTCAACATAATTCATTTCAATCTATCTCAATATTAATCAAAAAATTAAATTAATCTATTTCAACTAGAAATATACAAATAAAATTAGTTAAGTCATTAAGATTAGCTAGAATTAGTAAAATCAAAATATGTTTCAAAATAATATTCGTTTTATAGTCTCATTTTTATAGAAAATAAATCATAGCAAGAAGAATTTATGAATAGTATTTCTTGTAATGGTTTATTTATTTACTAATCTTTTGATATAGAATAAGAAAATATAGTAATTTCAAACAGAGAGACATTTAAGAAGATCATGACCCTCAGAATAATATAGATAGAATATATTATAGTAATAGTAATTTATAAAAGATTAGAACATGTGAAAATAACAAAAAAATAAAATCATATAAAATAAAATAAAAAATGTAATTTATTCGAGTTATATTACTTCGAATAATACAGGTTTGACTGTATTTCATAGGTCATAATGCTAGTAGATAAAATTGATTTGCTTAAAAAATATAAATTTTGTATAGCAATAGAAAAATTATGATGAAGTATAAAGTTTCAATTAAAGATAATGGTAAAATATAAAGAGTGTGTATATTGGACAAAATAATATAGTAAAAAATGACATAATAGATTAAAATTTGATAAAGATGATAATATAATTAAAATTAAAAATAAATTTGATTATTTAATTTTATAAAATTAATTCTAAATCAAGAAATTTCTAGAAAACAATCAAGCCAAGTTAATTATAAAAATAATTTATCAAAATCAAGCTAAAATAATGAGGATGAACATTCTTTTATTTTCTTAATAATTTACAATCAAAATGAATCTTTATATAGAATATTATTCAATGAATTAGAAAGGTATAGAATAATTCACAATAAAAATTGGTTAGGTGAGGGAATATTAGAATTTGATAATGGTATAAAAGACATTTTATAGCTTAAACAGCAATTTTTTTAAATCAAAAGCATTAAAAGAAGATTATTATGTTGGTGAATTTACCATTACTAATGATGATATTTTTTATTCAGTTAATAATGTAATAATACATCCATCAAATAACAACAATAGAAATGAAATAATTGATGAAAATATTTATGATAGATTGATGAAATATCGTGATACAATTGGTGGTTTAGAAATATATTATTTGATAGCAACAAATGATGAAATAGAAAAGAAAATCATATTTTATCTAAAGAATTAAATTAAATTCTTTAAATCCCATCACAGAAATCACACAAACAACTTTGATCATCACATAAATTTAACATAACAGTTAGAAATTTGTCAAACAATATCATCTATACAATACGTATTTAAATTTCATATTATTATCATCTAAATACATTTCATTTCAGCAATATACTTCATAATAACCACAAATAAAACATTTCTTTATTTCTTGGTTTGAGATATATTTGGGATTGAATTTTCATTATAATTTCATCACATACAATTCTATATCATTTTTTTCACTATATTTCAACATATATTAATTCATCTTGATTTTTATAAATAAAATATTCTTAAAATATATTTGGCTTGATTCTTTTCTCAGAATTTTCTCGAATATACAGTCAAACCTGTATTATTCGAAGTAATATAACTCGAATAAATTACATTTTTTATTTTATTTTATATGATTTTATTTTTTTGTTATTTTCACATGTTCTAATCTTTTATAAATTACTATTACTATAATATATTCTATCTATATTATTCTGAGGGTCATGATCTTCTTAAATGTCTCTCTGTTTGAAATTACTATATTTTCTTATTCTATATCAAAAGATTAGTAAATAAATAAACCATTACAAGAAATACTATTCATAAATTCTTCTTGCTATGATTTATTTTCTATAAAAATGAGACTATAAAACGAATATTATTTTGAAACATATTTTGATTTTACTAATTCTAGCTAATCTTAATGACTTAACTAATTTTATTTGTATATTTCTAGTTGAAATAGATTAATTTAATTTTTTGATTAATATTGAGATAGATTGAAATGAATTATGTTGAATCAATCACTTAGAGTATATAAAGATTAATAATTCATCACTTTATTAATATCTAATCACTTATATCCATAATATATCATTTTTATATCCATAATTTATCACATAGTAAAAAGTGATTAATCAAGTGATTGATTTCATTTAATAAATTCTTAACATGTTGAACAATTCAAAAAAAAAGAAGTGGTACTCAATTACCCTTACACACTAAAGCCATGTTGCTTAGACAATTAGAAGCTAAGCGTATAACAAGGTATGAAATATGTCAAAAATACTCAGTAAAACAATCAACTATATCTACATGGCTTATAAATAAGGATAAAATCATGAAATTTGAAGGTAATAATTATCATTAAGTTGTTATAAATAGATAAAGATGATAATATATTTAGAGAGAGAAAATCAAAGTATCCTGAGCTGGAAAGAAAATTATTGAATTGGTATAACTCAGCATTATCAAAAATATATATAACTCACATCCCAATCACAGAGTCAATTTTATTATACAAACTCAATCAATTATCAGAGAAGAAGTTCCATATCTCATATGTTCAAAATTTAATGAAACGTAACAAATTGAGTAGCGTAAATCTTCATGGTGAAGCGTCATCATGCCCAAATGTTAATATTAGTAATGTCCGTAAGATTATTTCTTCTTATAAACCTATGTTCGTATTTAACATGGATGAAAGTGGTTTATATTACTCACAATTGCCTAGAAAATGTGTAATTGACAACCATGAAAAGAAGAACTTCAAAGGATTCAAAATAGCAAAGTCACGTATTTCAATCGCAATTACAGTAAATATGGATAATTCAATTAAAGTACCAATTCTTTATATTGGAAAATCACAAAAACCTTTATGCTTTAATGAAAAACCTAACAATTACATTAATCAATCCAATGCTTGGATGGATAATAGAGTTATTAAATACTATATGGATAATATTTTTCTTCCCTCAGTCAAAGATATTATTAAAAACAACAAAGTACTTTTGGTGATGGATAATTGTGCATCTCATCCTAGATCATTAATTGGAGCAGAATATGATAGCATTCAACTACTTTTCCTTCCGCCTAACTGCACAAGTCGTTATCAACCATTAGATATGGGAATTATTAACAAAATAAAAAGCAATTATAAAACTGAAATTTTAAAGAAATGTGTAGAAAATATTGAAAACTTTGAATTAATAAAGAATATTCAAATTGAAAACAGTAAAGGAAAAGGTGGTATAGCTTTATGTAAGCAACCGAATATAGCAGATGCTATGTATTATTCTACCAAAGTATTTTTTGGTCTTAAAAAAACAACAGTTATTAAATGTTGGTTGAAATCTTCATTACCATCTGAAGAACAAATAAAAGAATTAAATTCCATATTACAATCAGAAAATTGTAATATGAATGTTGATGATGATGAAGAAAGTCAATTCGAATTAAGCCAAATAATTGGTAAAGTAAATGATATTATTATAGAAGATGGAAATACAAATTCATTTATAAATGCAACTTCTCTTTTTAGTACAAAATCTATAAGTGAGTTGTACCCATTTTATAGCTTTGAAAATGAAGATGGTTTTAAAGTAGAAGTTGTTGATAATGTAATTCAAGAAAATAGTAAAGAAGATTCAAATAATGCAACCTGCAAAACCAAAAGAAGAATTGATAATATGTCTAATGAAATAAATAAAACTAAAAAAAGCAAGATTAACAACATCTTCGAATAATCTTTAAAACACTTATAAAATCTCTTTGTATATCAATTATTTTTAGTGTATTTAGTATATTTATTCAAATGTATAAAATAGTAAATTATAATCATTTTGTTTCAACATTTTATTTGATTATAATTCATTTTTCAAATAAACAAGAAGCAAAAAATATAACTCGAATTTTTGTCCGTTTCTTGAAAATGAAGGGGTTTGAGTTATACAGGTTTGACTGTAATTCAAATACAAAAAAAATGCATAAATAAAGGTATTGAAAATAATTTAGTTTTGGGAAGTGGTCATTCATTAGGATACAAAGATAATAACTTTCCTAATTTCATTTCTACTGATCAAGATGAATTAGATTTAATGAATTAACTCAATATAAATATACTAGCAAATCATGTATTAGAGCATATATATCCTAATTTTATTTTTAATGTATTTGAAAATATTCATTATATGAATAAATGTGGTGGATATTTAGTATTATGTGTTCCTGATTTGCATTCATTTGAAAGTGTACATTACAAAAACAAAGAGGAAGCTTTACTATTCCAACCAAAAGCATCTCATCACATATATTATACTTTAGAATCTATAGTATATATTCTAAACGAGATAGGATATGATGTAAACCCTTTATATTATCACAATAGTAATGGAAAGTCTAATAGCAATATTAAAGCATTTAAATTGTTGGATAGTATGAAAATAAAAGATTATATCAATGATATTTTAAGAGTTGCATCTTATTCATTATGTGTTGCCGGGAAAAAAATTAAGTGAGTATGTAAAAAATGAATGATATTATTAAATTCATAATATTTAATTTCATTTATTTTATGTTTGTGTAAATGAAGATATTTTATTACCACATTTTATTTCTTTTCAATTCGTTATCATAGATTAATTAATACAATGTAATTACTCTATATATATGTAAAGTATGTAGTTTAAATCCATTTACTTAACATAAATTAATGGAAGTATTGTAATCATTTAAATTATTGACATGAAATTATTCAAAAATACTGTTGTATTTATTTTTAATATCTACATACAGTCATTTCCATCAGCAATAGTTTAATTAATCAATCATGTATATCCTTTATTATAAACCACTATTATTGATGCAGGGAAAAATGGATGAAGAGCAATAATTTTCTTATCATTAGTTAAGCTGCATAAATTACAATCCCATTTCATTTTTCTATTTTGTCCTCCCATGTTGTATATATTAAATAATTTCTTATTCAAAGTTATTATTTCGCCATAGTAAACATCATCCCATCTGTGAATAGGTTTATGATAAAAACTTTGATTATATATATAATTTATCATTTTCTGAGAAAAAATATAAAATGCTCCTTGTGGGTAATATATATTTGTTTTTTTAAATCTAGAAATTTCTGCCATTATATCATAATGATTATCTCTTAGTAAACCTTTTATTCTAGCTGGAAAAAATAAAACATCCAGATTTGATCTTATAAAATATTTTATAGTAGGATGTTTTTCTATAATCCATTTGTAAGTTGACATCATTAATAATGTTATATTATGGTATGTATTTACAAAATTAAAAATAATCATATCATTAAAAATATATGACTCTTGTTTTAAGTTATCTACAGGATATGAATAATAAGGTTCTGGTGCAAGACCTGTTAAGAATATATACATCGAATTATATCCATCTACAATATTTTCTTTCATAAATGTCTCTCTTAATGCTATTCTGCCAATTAATTGTGGTGGTCCACATGGAATTCCAATAATAATTTCTATATCATTATAATCACAATTTGGTTCAATTAATGTAGTATATCCACCAGTATAGAGGTGATATATTTCTGTTGGCTTTGTCATTTCATTAGGCAACATTGTTATAACATCCTGAGCTTTATAATTACATTTGTTAATTATTTCTTCTTTCATACATTCTTTAACTATCTTTACTTGTTCATACAATTTATTTTTAGAGATATTATATAGTCTATAAAAATTCATTAAATGAAAATTATCAATTATAGAATTTCGATCTAATTTAATATCATTTTCTAATTTATTAAATATATTATTCATTTGAGCTATATAAATAAGACTAATTACAAACAAAAGAAAAAATAAACAAATAAATAATTTCATTTTTGTAGATTTAAATGAAAGTTATAGTATTGCAATTGTTATTATCGACTTTTCTGATAATTTTTATTATACATGTTAAATATTCTGCTTTCAACAATTTTACTATCACTATTAAACCATTCAAAGTAATATCAGTAATACTACCCATAACTACAAAAAGAAATAAAATTGATAAAGAAAATCCCAAACCATCGCAATTACTACTATGATAAATTTGATGAGAATTTGACTATGATAAATCATATTGAAATTGGAGTAGCTCGATATAGAATAGATTTTGACTTTAAAAATAAGTTACAAAATGAATTAGTAAATTCTGTGAGAATAATTAAGGGTTACTTAGACAAAAGAAAAATAAAATATCCTTTTAATGATAAAATATGAGTAGTGCATAAATGATTATATGATTTTCATTTTGGTTATAATAAAGTTACATTTGATGTTTATTTTAAATGTAATACTTTTGGTTTTTTCTATTTCATGTTTTTTATTTATTATCTTGTCATATGAAAGTAAATCTAAAACAATGATAATGAATAGCAGTATAGCAGATGTTAGTTTGTCAAGAAGAGTGATAATAGATGCATTTACATATTTTCAAGAGTCTATGATGTTAAGCATAAGATTATCAAGAATGAATAATTTTGTTGATTATTTTTTAATAGTAACATCTACTACAACGCATTCTGGATTACCCTTATATATCAGTTTTCAACCTTTTGAAAGTTTCATTCAACAGTATAGAAATAAAATAATATTCTATAATATCACTTTCCCAAAAAATTATACATATTCTTGGTCAAGAGAAAGTTATCAAAGAGTGGCAATTGCTGATGGACTTAAGTCAATGAATATAAATAATGAATCTTTAGTTATAATAAGTGATTTAGATGAAATACCAACAACTAATGCAATGAAATATATTATAAAAAATCCACCTAATCATTTATATATGTTAAGTGGTTATATGTACTATTATAACTACAGAAACAAAATAAGAGATATTTGGCCTGGAGTAATTGTTATGAAAGTTCGTAGATGTAATAGTGATTTAATAGCTAAATGTAGAGCTGATAGGTATAAATATAGTAGAATATTTTCACTTCCTGTTTTTCCTTCTTTAACTCATTGTTCATATTGCTATAGAAATATTTCATTGATTCAAAAGAAATTAACTAGTTTTGCTCATACAGAATTCAGTAAACCTCCTTTTACAAAGAGAGAATATATAATGAATTGTATTAAGAGACATGAAAGCTTATTTGACAAAAGTAAATTTGTGTTTGTTGATTATGATGAAAAATTAGTTCCTTTACCCCCAGATGGAAGATTCAATTTTTTAAAGGAAGAATATGACATAGTGTAGTAATATGAATATTTGATATAAATGATAAATCTATATAATATTATTAATTAAATATAATGACAAAACCAAGCTAATTATTCAAAAATAACTCATATTAGCTTTTTTTCGTTAGCTTGGCTTTGTCATTATATTACAAATCAGAAAATTCTAAAAATTTCATCAAGCCTAATGATTATTCAAGCCCAATAAACAAATAAATGCTATTTTTGTGATTACTATTAAGTATAATGGTGAAATGATGTGTATTTCGATGATGATGATGGTGAAATATGTGAATATGTAATATAATATAAATGCATGAAATCCTCTTTTATAGAGGATCCTCTTCTAAAAGAGGATTTTTAGATCCTCTCTGAAAGAGGAAAGAGGATTTTTAGATCCTCTTTAAAAGAGGAAATATAAATTTTATAAAATCCTCTTATTAAAAAAGATGACAAATGAAAAATCCTCTATCCTAAACATAATATTATTGAAAAAATTTGAAAAGTCTACTGATGAATTATTAAAAATTCTTCTTCCAATATGATACCATCATACTAGAGGATTATAATTTATTATGTGTCTATCTGACCAGCCCCCCTGTGGGGGGCCGATGGGGGGGATGCCGGCGGGGTGGAGGACTAGACTATAGTATAGACTAGAATAGATTAAAACAAAAATAAGAATATAGAATTAGTATATAATATTAGAGGAAATCTAATTATTGTATCCATATGGAACTGTTTCATAATCATCCTCAAAGTATCTTTTATCATCAAAATATGTAAGTCCTATCTTTTCTTTATAAGCAGTATAGATATGATGATTTCTACTTCTAATATGATTAATACCAAACTTCTGTTTAGAAACATATCCATCAACCATTTCAGTATAATCATCTCCTGTCATCTTACTTGCTATAGCTGTTATTAATCCTTTACATCTATTGGAGGATTTGAGTGTACCATCATTAACACATTCCTTTTCATAATAGTAACATTTGGATTTCAATCCTCTAAACTTAGTGATAACATAGAATTTCTTACCATCCTGTTCCTCAAACTTGAGTTTATTTAATGTTCCTGGTTTACATGATAATGAATCCCATTTGTAGTAATTACTGAAAGGAGGCATATTCAGATTACTTCCATCTATATATTTTTGAAGATGATTGAAATTCCAATATATATCTTTAGTCTTTACAGAAAAGAGGAGACTGTCAGTATCTGTCATTAAGAGTCTAACATCTTCTGGTGAATTGTAATGTAATACTCCATCATACCAATACTGTTGCATTAATAATTTAGAAAGAGCAAGGATTGTCATGCCTATCTGAATAGGTTTATTAATTTTGAACATCTTTTTATGATAATGTACTAATCTCAAATCTCCGTGAATAGTATCTATCTTATCAAACCAAGGATCTCTAATAGCTTTTCTTGCCTGATTTTCTGACACTACTAATTTGATACTTCTCCTCTTATCAACTCTTTCTAAAGTTTTTCCATAAAGCGAATTAAGTAATTTCTTCATAATATTAGCAGTAGATGTTTGATGCATTTCCTTCGCATGAACTCTCATATCCTTTAATTGATCAATATGTTTAGACATATGTTTACTTTCCAAGAATGTTAGTACTTTATATACTTTTGTTACTCTATATCCATGATCAACTGCAAATTTGAGATTCTGATAATGGATGACATAATGTTCCTTAGGTAATAAGTCAGTAACTAGCTTTTCAGAGGAAACATATTTATGAACATCAGGATTTTTCTGATCATCCTCTTTTTGAGAGTATAATACTTCTAATTTTTCTTTTTGTATATCTGACAATTCATCATAGCTAATCTTCCTTCTTGAAGGTAGAATAGGATATTCTCTTAAATATTCCTTATAATAGGAAATAGGCTCTATATCCACTTCTAACATATATCCTGTAGTTTCAAAGGAATCATTTTTATCATAGAATTTAGTAGAATCTAATATCTCATGAAGTTTAGGACAACCAGGATCTTCATAACAATAAAGATGATAATTCCTTATAGGAAGTTTACATAAATACATTACTGAAGGATATAAGGAATTCATATCCTGATAAACAATAAACTTTGAAGGTTTCTTTGGATCATAATCCTTCATATAGAAATTATTAGCATCTTCTTTCCTCTTTCCTATATAGGATAATCCTCCATATAATCCATTAAGGATGAAATCATATATTTCAGGTTCATGAATTAACTCTATCTTAACTGAACTTTCTTTCAAGAACAAATCCAAGGATAAACTAGGAATTGATACATACCAACAAGGATCAATATGAAAGTGATTAAAGATGTTTTGTCTAAAATCCTCAAATACTGAACAAAGGATATAAACATCAATACTTAAATAGAAATTACAATATTCTCCTATAGAAGCTTTTCCTTCAAACAAAATGTTATTCACTTCCATTGCAAAGTTATATTCCTCTTCTGTTATTGTTGAATTGGATAAACTTGAATAGAAATCCTCAATCTTCAAATCCTTAAATTGATTATCATATTTTTCCAAACAATCAACATATTCATAAGGAAAGAAGTTTTTCTGAAGAAGATACTTATCAATGATTTCCTCATCTAATTCAGGAAAGTTATCATAAATGACTTTAAACTTTTCCTTTTTACAATTTAACTCTAAAGCAGTTATCTTTAAATCCTCTGTTAAACTAGATAATTTTTCAGAAAGGAATTGGTATGAATCAATGAACATTAATCTATCAAAGAATATAGCTTTATAGTTTTCATCAGTAGAAGGAAGGATATCCAAATTTAAACCAGTCTGTTTAGCAATTTCTGCAAGCTCTCTAATGATGAAATGCTGGTCATATCTCATAGCGTTATGACCAATTATAGGAATCTTGTATCCTTTTACTTTTATTGATAAGTTCTCTTTGGAATGAATTGAAGCAATGTACTTTCCTGTGAAATGATTATGGTGGAGGACTTTTGGATCAAAAGGAGTAAAAGGTTTATTACAAAAATCACAAACTGTTTTACTCATATGAATAGCTAAATCTTCCTCATTTTGATCCCAATCTTTAGGATATAAGTTTATTATAT
Organism: Proteromonas lacertae; assembly: GCA_002245135.1. NCBI lineage: Eukaryota > Bigyra > Opalinata > Proteromonadidae > Proteromonas > Proteromonas lacertae. The sequence continues at coordinate 15,299 of NGBS01001264.1, forward strand.
TATATAAGTGTTTTACATCTTTATATACTGTCATGATATCCTCCATAAATTCTTTTTCTAAATTTTCATCTTCGGATATCTTCACATTCATAATAGTTGTAGATTTAATTTGAGGAATTTTACTTTCAATATATAAACAATATGATTTTAACTTATGTTCATTTTTGAAGGATCTTAATGTTTTTGTCTTTTCCTGAGAATTATCAATAGGGACAATGTATGCTTCTGTATCGTAATAAATAACAACAGGAATCATATCCTCTCTGTTAGAATGTTCAAATTTCATAAATACTTCCTCACTATCCTTATCAGGAAATATCCTTATTACATTATCAGGATTTTGACAATTTACTGTTTTGTGATTTGCAAATGATTTTGCATTATAAGTATAAAAGGGACAATAAGGACAAACCAAAGGACTTGTTTTATTCTTAAATATTACACCAAAAACTAAGCTGAATACTTGATTTAAGGATTTAATTGCACAATAATGTCCTGTAATTACTTCATCTGTAGTATCATTGTTATTAGGAAGGAATAATAAATTAATAACAGGATTACCAACATTCTTATCAATTATACTATATCTTAATGGAAGGATTTTAGGTTTGTCCTTTTCCTCTTCATCAATTGCAAATACATTTATATTTAAATCATAAGTTTGCTCTACTTTATCTATATCAGGATTATTAACAGGAGCTACTGGTATTGTAATAAAATCGCTACTAGGTTGTATTTGAGGTAAATGTTGCTTTTTTAAACATGAATTAATTGCTCTCCAAAAACAATCCATATTATCATTATCCTTATTTTCACAAGGATCTAAACAATACTTATTATTGAATATATCAGGAATATGATAATTTCCTCCTGCTCCTGCCATAATTTGGTATTGATTAATATGAGTTTCCATTAAATCCATATATTGGAATATTAAACCAGATTCTGGAGGAGAAAAGTCATCCTCATTAATAGAATGAAATAAGGAACGCATCTTTGCTGCTACTGATGCAGGACTATCATACTCATTTATTAAAATATTTCTTGTATTATGAAATAAGGATACTTCTTCACCTGATTCATCTTCCGAAGAAGTATAAACATACCAAAATACAAAGTATACTTTAATATTTTTCATTTCATGTGCTATTTCACTTATTCTTAAAGCAACATCTGTGTTATCAACAATGAAATTATAATAATCTTCAGGAGTAAGAAGATGAATATCCTTTAAATTAGTAACGTACTTCCTTGTTACTCCTTCAGAGGATTGTCCTTCTAATTCATACCTTTTTATTCTTTCCTCTAAATTTCCTCTTGGAGGATGAATTCTATTATCATCCATATCATCATCTCCTCCACCAAAATACATTCCATAATCAGGATTTATAATATGTACTCGAGGATTATTATTTAAATTCCTCATATAGGAGGATTCACTTATTTTCCTTCTTTTACTAGTTGCATTAATGAAATATTGGGAAGTACTATCCTCATTTTCTAACATCTTTTCTAATAAATGAGTTTTTGCATTTAAAGCATATTTTTTCTGCTTATCAGTATTCTTCCTTTTATTCATCATTTCATACTTATAAAAATTCAAAACTAAAAAGAAAACAAAAAATGAATATACTTTAAAATAATTGGTCAATTAATATAATTGGTCAAATACAAACGTATACTAAATTTTGATTGGATAATTAAAAATCCACTTAAAAATCGTTACTTTTTTTATTTGCAATTTTCTTGTAATTTTTAACTATTATTAAAAACTTAACTTCTAAAAAATCATGAGTTCTGGTAAAAAATACTTTACTTCTAAAAAGTATGTAGAAGAGGAGGCTGAGGAGGATAACTCTACTATAACTAGTGATGAAGATGATTTAGAAAATTGTGAAACTGAACCAGTATCACAAAGTGAATATGAAAAGCCTTATATTAAGGATTATGAGAGATGGTGTAAGGAAAACAATGTTGATGAAATGGAAAGTAATCCTGAACCAAAGTATGAAGCTGAATTAGTGAGGAAAATCATGGGTGATAAACAAATGTTAGAAATGGGAAATATTCCTAAGTTAGAATCTGCAAGAGGATTAGTGAGTGATTACCTTCCTCCTCATTTAAATAGATGGTTAACTTTTATTGGACATGTATTTGAGATGAAATTAGAAAAACCTAAAGAGGATCAGGAAGGATATTATTCTGTGAAGTTTACTAATGTTCAAGTAGCTAGGTTTGCAGGAAAGGATTGTGATGCTAGTGAATGGATAAAGTTAAAATCCTCTTGGTTATATGATATAGCTGATTATTTGAAAACCTCTAAACATTTAGAGCATAGTATTGAAGTTGTCCTCAATTTATACAGGATCCTCATTTGGAAGAATGATGATAGACATAATCTTGTAGGAAATGATAAAACAGTATATGAGGATTGGACTGTTATGGAGGATAAGGATGTTGTTGTTCCTGTAGTAGCTTTAAAATATACCATCAAGAATAATACATGCTTTGTTAATTTATTCATTGATGGAGATATTATGATTGTAAGTGAGGATTATGTCAAAGAAAAAGTTAAGGATAAGGTTGAGGAAAAAGAGGAAAAGAAGTTTAGTACTCCTAAAAGAAAGAGAGAAATGTCCTTAAGTCCTCCAGTAGTGAAGAGAAGTAACATAGGAGGATTAACCTTAAAGAAGGATCATAAGCATAAAAAGTAATTAAAAAGATAATTATCATTAATTCCTTACTATATTCTTATTTTTGTTTTTCTATGGATATTCCAAAAAAGACTTTACCAGAGCTATATTCACAATACAACTATTTATCTGCTAAAGATTTCATCAATATTTGCACTCACTATGGTTATAGTGAAGATGAAGCTAAGACTTTTACATATTCTTCTCCAAGATATCAGTTAGCATCAAAAAGAGTTCGCCCTAAAAAATTAAGGTATACTACTATTAAAGTACCAGGTACTTTTATGATTGATTTTGCATTCTTTCAAGGAAATGATGGTCCTCCATCCTTATTTATTATTAATGTAGTATCGAGGAAAGTATGGGTTTATACTTTAGCAAGTAGAAGTGGTTTAGCTTTTGCAGAAGCTTTTACAAAGTTTGTATTTCAAAATAGGGTAAAAGGAATTTTAGAAGGAGAGGAGGAATATATGATTTTCATTGCTTCTATCATTTGTGATAGAGAAGGAGTATTTATAAGTAATGAATTTCAAAATTTCTGTAAAAAGTATAAAATAAAGATACATTATAAAGATACAGATGAGCATAATATCATGGGTATTTTAGATAGAGCAGTTAGAACAATAAAGGATCTTATTTATTATAGAGGAAGTACATATGATCAAAAGAATTTAATAAAAACACAAGCTGATTTAAATAATTTTATCCAAATGATTGTAAAGGATTACAACAATACTCCTCATTCAGGAATTAAAGGATATACACCAAATGAAGTATATGATGATATGAGTCTACAATTGAAATTCCTCCATGAATCGAGGAATTATAATAGAAATCTTAAAGCCAAAAAAGGATCTCCGTTTAATGTTGGAGATAAAGTAAGAGTTAAAGAAAGAGCAAAATCAAAATTAGATAAGTCTCATAGGTATAGTGATCAAGTATATACGATAAAGAGGAAAAATCCTTTTTCATATGATATTGATGTATATGATGATGAAGGAAGAATAACTACCAAAAGATTTAAGGAGTATGAATTACTTAATGTATCAGATACACATCCATCCTTTGCTAAACAGAATGAACAGTATTACAGAACAATAGGAAAGGAAATGCAACAGTATACAAGAGATCCTGATTATGTTCCTCCTGGTGTAGTTGTTAATGATGAACCTCAATTACAACCTGTTAATCCTGCAGAACAAGCAGTGCAAGATTATAAGGATAATAATGCTGCACTTGATTTTGTTAATAAAGTTAGAAGGACAAGATCAGGAAGGATAAGTAGACCTAATCCTCTATACTCACGTAGTATATATGGAGCAGGACATATATGGTAAATTTTTATATTTTTATGTTTTTGTTTTCCCAATAAATAAAACTTATAATAAGAAATGTTACTTAAAAATTATCACCCATATAAGTGTTTCCTATTTTTAAAATTTGAGATTGTTTTGGGATATAAAAAGGTTTGCAGCGTGTCATACCCATGAATATAAAATTTTTATGATTGCTTTTTCCGTAAAATCTAGGTTGTTCTGAAAAATAAATACCTTTAATATTTTTAGGATCATTTTCTATAACTGTTAAAGTAAATACTAAATCTTGTTTAATATACTGAAAATAAGAATCAAATCTACTTTTATATAAATCATTAGGTATTTGCCATGACGTTTGTGGAGAGTTATACATACCAAACTGAATATCATCAAATTCTGTTTTATTAAATGTTGCAGTTCGATCTGCTAATATTGTCATCATAATAAAATTATTATAAAAATCTAATTGTATAGGAAACATTGCTTGACCAGTTTGACTACCAGCTGAAATTATTGCCATATCCATAGTAATAAATTGAGTACCAAGTTTCCAAGGAAATCCTACTTTTAAACTAGCATGTATTCTATAATCCAAATTATCTCTTAATCTTTGTTCCATATCAGAAAGATCTTTCTTTGTAGCAACTTCTTTAACATCCTCCTTACTAGCCAATGTTTGAATATCAGGCATATTAATAAGGATATCTTCTGCAGCATCTTGCACTTCCTCTCTAATTGTTTCGATTATTTTTTGAGTGTTATTTATGTTATTACCCAACATTACAAAGAAAAATGTAAATGAATTAAAAGTTATTTTTCTTCCAATACTTTATCAAAATTTATCCTAAATTCAGATTTAGCTCTATCTATATAGAGGAAAGCATAAGGAGAGGAATTAACTACTGCATTATACACTTTCTTAAAATCCTCAAAAGAATCTGGCCATAACTCCAAGGATTCGTATAATCTCCTTAAATTATCTTCAGTTAAACCTTTAAAGACTAAACAGTAATCAATTTGTAATCTGGCTTGAGGAGATAAATCAGTTATATACTGAGAACTAAATATTGTTTTGGACTTATAATGCCTATTGTGTTTAGTAATTGTATTAATAATAGGCATCTTTAATTCAGAGGAAATATCATCAAATATAAAAATATTTTCAGGATAGGTCATATTACTCTTATCCACAGGATCCAAATCCTTCATCACCTTTTGTAAATTGTTATATCCTTCTTCTTCATTTATTAAAGAATCATATTTTTCATAGTATATACCATTATACTTTAACAACTGAAATATCTTTTCATATATAATATCATTGTCCAATGTACTTACAAAAAAGAATACCTTTTGTTCTTCCTCAGAGGATAAGATGTTTTTCAAAATGTTATAGATTAAAGTTGTCTTACCTGATTTCTTTTTTGCTACAATAAATATATTGCTGAAAGGTTCCTCAAAGTACTCATAACCTAAAACACTCTTCGATGGCTTCTTTCTTTCTTTGGTTTTTCCAAAGGTTCTACAGATATGTTATTTATTTTTTTAATACGATACATACACAAAACAAAAGAAAAAGAAAATGAAATATTTTAATGAAATTATCTTCTGCGTCTAGTTCTTCTTCTCCTTGAACATCCTCTTCTTCTTCTTCTTCTACCTAAACCTACTTTATTCAATGATTTAGATGCTATATTAGCAACTGTACTCCAAGGATTTAAAACTGAATTAGCTATCTTAATTCCATTACTTAATACTTTATGATCATGCATGTATTTTCCTATCTTTTTAATAGTATCACCTAAACCTTTTCCTTTTCTTGGAGGACCATATGAAATAGGATCACTTCCTTTAAGAGGCATAATAGTTCTTGCTAAAGGAGGATTTCTTCTATTTTTGGGAATCTTTGCAAGAATGTCTTTAAAAGATCCTCCTCTTACTCTGCAACGTCTTCTTCTTCTTCTTCTACCATATCCTTGTTTCTCAATAACATGAGAAATAGCATTGCCAGCAAATGGTATTAACTTTGCTATTCCGCTTAAAATACCTTTTCCTTTTAACCAATTTCCTCCTCTGTACCTTCTTCTTCGTCCTCTTCTTCTTCTTTTTTTACTCGATGTGCCTCGAGAGCCTTTTAATTTAAATGAGTATAACCCCATATTGAAAAACAGTAAGAAATATAAGAATGACTTAAATTTTAAAATTTTTATATTACTCTTTGAATTCCTCTCATTCCAACTTCTAAAATTCTTCCTGTGATGATGTAGAATCGGTGAGTTACTGATGTTATATCATGTTGTAAATCATTTTTTTGTTTTGGTCCAAATTTTACATTATAACAATCAAAAGTTATCTTAAGTTGTTGGTCTAATGGTCTTCCTCCTCTGGACTTAATATTAGTCAAATTATTATCAGCAGTAAACTTCAAAATTTCAATAAACTTTTTGGGGAATGGTTTAGTATTATATTGGTCAAAATAGGTTGTTGTAAGCATTTTCTGCATTTGGTAATATGAATCCTGATTGTTTACGTATAAGAAATCAGGAGTATAAACAAAATCGTTTAATAACCATCTAAATCTAGTATCAGGATGATCAAAAGATACTGTTTGTTCATCATTATCTACTGCAGTATACAATATATACTTAACATAAGGACCAATACTTGAATCAATTGTAAAATTGTACTGAAAATGATTAGTAGCTGTTGAATTAGTAACTGTTGTTTGGACAATATTAAAATCATTAAAATCAATAGGATGACGATATACCCAATTTAAAGTATTGACATTACAATCAGGATCAGTATTATAACAAGCATATAATTCCAAATTAAATAAATCTACTTTTGGTTGTATCATATCATGATCACCTGCACTTTTTTCTGCCATGCATGTTTTAGATCTTGGTCCAAAAGTAAATTGAATGAAAATCTTCTCTCCAAAGAACATATCATTGGATAAACTCAATATGGTATTATATAATTCTCCTAATACCATTCTAACTTTGCATATATTTGCATTATCTTCCAAAGGAATATCTTTAGTAGGACAATTTGAACTACTAAATCCAGTTACTGTTCTGTTCTTTATTTCCCATCTTCCTGCTTGGTTATTCCATTCTTTATGTATACCAGTAAATAATTTACTATTTTGATCAAAATAGTTATCATCTATAATTACTTTCTTGGCTAATTGTGCTGCAATATCTCTATAATCATTATACTGAAAATCCAAATCACATATCAAGGAACCAGTAATATTATACACTCTAATTGTGGATAAATTGAAAGTATTAAAGAGGATTACTGTAGGATTTTCAACACCTTGAATATCCTCTGCTTTATCCCAATAGAATTTTTGTTCCCATTCCATATAGGATTGGGATAAATTGATACAATTATCAGGAGATAACTCGAATGTAACAGTATTTGAGGAATTACTTTCTTGCAAAGTAATAACATCTCTTGTTTGATTAGGAGTAATACGTATCCAATGCTGTTCTGGTTTAAAAACTTGGATATCACTTGAATATTTTTGAGATGTAGGAATTGATAATGACATTATGTTATTTAAAAACAACAAGAATTTTTAGAATAATAAAAGAATTAAAAAATAAGAATTTCTAAGCATAAAGTTACTTCATCCAAACTAATTCCATATCCATCCTCCTGAGAAAGGGATATTGTTATTAAATCATTTTGATGATAACCTATTCTTCTAGCAGTTAATTTAGGATTAGGATTGTTATATACTATATAAGGTTCCTCGAATCTTTCAATAGGTATATTTGCCAAAACATTAGAATCCTCATCCTGATTGACAGTATCGAATCTTATCTGTAATTGACTTACTGATATTAAGGTTGGTCTGCAAGGAAATTCATATTTTTGAGGATTTGAAATGATTCCATTAATCACTTTTGTATATGTTATTTCACTTTCATCATATTTCTTTTTCCATAAAACTATCTTTATATCTCTATGATCTTCACCAAATAATTTGAATATATTATTCGGAAGTTCCATCCAAATATCCTCTACCCATATAAACTTTTGAGGAATTGGTGCTTCATGCGATTTGAATACATACTTTATCTTATAGTCTAAATCTAACTTATTCTTTCTATTAATACTTATAACATGTGCAGGATCAATTAGTTCATTTGGCAGTATTATATCATCTTTAATATAAGGAAATCTTCTCAAAAATCCTTCATTTATAACATTGAGGATTTCATCCTCTGAATAGTATCCTAAAGGAATACGAATATTATTATCATATGATATAGTTTGTAAAGGATCTATTTTTCCTGAATCTGGATCTATTTGTAATTCTTCTCCGTGTATATGGATTTTAAAGTAGTTATTAATGTCGAGTTGGATTGTTGGAAATGTGTTACTAATCGATGCAGACAATAATGTAATATTACGGTATCGTTCATCAACGCTGGGAACACGTATGGTTCTATGGTATTCATCATGAGGAAGTTTGGGATCATAGTCTTTTGTATATACTATAAGCTTACGTTCAATATTATTAAAATCTTTCTTCTTTTGCATATTTTTAAAGAAATCTTAAAATAAATTCATTTAACAAATTCTTACTATTTTTGAAACATGTACCATCATAATAATATAGGACCTCCTAATATATCGCAAGCAAATGCGATAGATCCTCCAGATCCAAATAATTATCCTCCGGTAAATCAAAATCCTCCAAATATAGATAGTGCTTATGAAGCAAAAAAATACCGTAATATACCTACTAGTAGATATTTAGCTGTTCAACAACGAATACCTATGGGACCTGGTTTAAGTGATAAAGGAAGATTGTATGAAGTTCCTACTGATAAAAGAACTGTATTTTTAAATGCCACATAAAAGACCTTTGATCCTCGTATTACAAATGGACATTCATCAGTATTTCGTAATGACTTTTTGACAGTTATAACTCAAGGTACTATGAACAATAATGATGCTGGAGTTTATCCTATTGATAATGAATTCACACACGTAAATGTTGTGCCAACTACTTTCCAAACAAAACAAGATTGGCATTTATTCAGAAAAGCAGTAGAAAAAATAATTATGAGGCAAGCAGATTGTAATTATTGGTTGTTTTACATATATCAAAAATTAGATCATTACAGATTCGATGGTACACAACCAGTAGATGGTGATAATGCTTACGTTGAGGATTTGAGGATTGGTACTTATGGAAGTGAATTTTTCAGAAAGTTAGATTTTGGATTAGTATATGATAGATTTACAGATTCATTAACAAAGTGTTTTGTTCCTACAATTAAATTATGGAAAAAGGATGATTATTTGAATGAAAAAAAGAATGTAGCATGTTATGCTATCCATAATATGATGTATATGGTGGTTAGGCATTTAGTAACTATAAGAGAATATTATGAAAGTTTGTTTCCTAATAGAGAGTTAAAATCAAAAAAGGCAAAGAAGAGATCCTGCTCAAT
>NGBS01000911.1:0-20173 GCA_002245135.1 Proteromonas lacertae
TTAATCCTTTACATCTATTGGAGGATTTGAGTGTACCATCATTAACACATTCCTTTTCATAATAGTAACATTTGGATTTCAATCCTCTAAACTTAGTGATGACATAGAATTTCTTACATCCTGTTCCTCAAACTTGAGTTTATTTAATGTTCCTGGTTTACATGATAATGAATCCCATTTGTAGTAATTACTGAAAGGAGGCATATTCAGATTACTTCCATCTATATATTTTTGAAGATGATTGAAATTCCAATATATATCTTTAGTCTTTACAGAAAAGAGGAGACTGTCAGTATCTGTCATTAAGAGTCTAACATCTTCTGGTGAATTGTAATGTAATACTCCATCATACCAATACTGTTGCATTAATAATTTAGAAAGAGCAAGGATTGTCATACCTATCTGAATAGGTTTATTAATTTTGAACATCTTTTATGATAATGTACTAATCTCAAATCTCCGTGAATAGTATCTATCTTATCAAACCAAGGATCTCTAATAGCTTTTCTTGCTTGATTTTCTGACACTACTAATTTGATACTTCTCCTCTTATCAACTCTTTCTAAAGTTTTTCCATAAAGTGAATTAAGTAATTTCTTCATAATATTAGCAGTAGATGTTTGATGCATTTCCTTCGCATGAACTCTCATATCCTTTAATTGATCAATATGTTTAGACATATGTTTACTTTCCAAGAATGTTAGTACTTTATATACTTTTGTTACTCTATATCCATGATCAACTGCAAATTTGAGATTCTGATAATGGATGACATAATGTTCCTTAGGCAATAAATCAGTAACTAACTTTTCAGAGGAAACATATTTATGAACATCAGGATTTTTCTGATCATCCTCTTTTTGAGAGTATAATACTTCTAATTTTTCTTTTTGTATATCTGACTAATTCATCATAGCTAATCTTCCTTCTTGAAGGTAGAATAGGATATTCTCTTAAATACTCCTTATAATAGGAAATAGGTTCAATATCCACTTCTAACATATATCCTGTAGTTTCAAAGGAATCATTCTTATCATAGAATTTAGTAGAATCTAATATCTCATGAAGTTTAGGACAACCAGGATCTTCATAACAATAAAGATGATAATTCCTTATAGGAAGTTTACATAAATACATTACTGAAGGATATAAGGAATTCATATCCTGATAAACAATAAACTTTGAAGGTTTCTTTGGATCATAATCCTTCATATAGAAATTATTAGCATCTTCTTTCCTCTTTCCTATATAGGATAATCCTCCATATAATCCATTAAGGATGAAATCATATATTTCAGGTTCATGAATTAACTCTATTTTAACTGAACTTTCTTTCAAGAACAAATCCAAGGATAAACTAGGAATTGAAACATACCAACAAGGATCAATATGAAAGTGATTAAAGATGTTTTGTCTAAAATCCTCAAATACTGAACATAGGATATAAACATCAATACTTAAATAGAAATTACAATATTCTCCTATAGAAGCTTTTCCTTCAAACAAAATGTTATTCACTTCCATTGCAAACTTATATTCATCTTCTGTTATTGTTGAATTGGATAAACTTGAATAGAAATCCTGCAATCTTCAAATCCTTAAATTGATTATCATATTTTTCCAAACAATCAACATATTCATAAGGAAAGAAGTTTTTCTGAAGAAGATACTTATCAATGATTTCCTCATCTAATTCAGGAAAGTTATCATAAATGACTTTAAACTTTTCCTTTTTACAATTTAACTCTAAAGCTGTTATCTTTAAATCCTCTGTTAAACTAGATAATTTTTCAGAAAGGAATTGGTATGAATCAATGAACATTAATCTATCAAAGAATATAGCTTTATAGTTTTCATCAGTAGAAGGAAGGATATCCAAATTTAAACCAGTCTGTTTAGCAATTTCTGCAAGTTCTCTAATGATGAAATGCTGGTCATATCTCATAGCGTTATGACCAATTATAGGAATCTTGTATCCTTTTACTTTAATTGATAAGTTCTCTTTGGAATGAATTGAAGCAATGTACTTTCCAGTGAAATGATTATGATGGAGGACTTTTGGATCAAAAGGAGTAAAAGGTTTATTACAAAAATCACAAACAGTTTTACTCATATGAATAGCTAAATCTTCCTCATTTTGATCCCAATCTTTAGGATATAAGTTTATTATATTATATAAGTGTTTTACATCTTTATATACTGTCATGATATCCTCCATAAATTCTTTTTCTAAATTTTCATCTTCGGATATCTTCACATTCATAATAGTTGTAGATTTAATTTGAGGAATTTTACTTTCAATATATAAACAATATGATTTTAACTTATGTTCATTTTTGAAGGATCTTAATGTTTTTGTATTTTCCTTGAGAATTATCAATAGGGACAATGTATGCTTCTGTATCGTAATAAATAACAACAGGAATCATATCCTCTCTGTTAGAATGTTCAAATTTCATAAAAGCTTCCTCACTATCCTTATCAGGAAATATCCTTATTACATTATCAGGATTTTGACAATTTACTGTTTTGTGATTTGCAAATGATTTTGCATTATAAGTATAAAAGGGACAATAAGGACAAACCAAAGGACTTGTTTTATTCTTAAATATTACACCAAAAACTAAGCTGAATACTTGATTTAAGGATTTAATTGCACAATAATGTCCTGTAATTACTTCATCTGTAGTATCATTATTATTAGGAAGGAATAATAAATTAATAACAGGATTACCAACATTCTTATCAATTATACTATATCTTAATGGAAGGATTTTAGGTTTGTCCTTTTCCTCTTCATCAATTGCAAATACATTTATATTTAAATCATAAGTTTGCTCTACTTTATCTATATCAGGATTATTAACAGGAGCTACTGGTATTGTAATAAAATCGCTACTAGGTTGTATTTGAGGTAAATGTTGCTTTTTTAAACATGAATTAATTGCTCTCCAAAAACAATCCATATTATCATTATCCTTATTTTCACAAGGATCTAAACAATACTTATTATTGAATATATCAGGAATATGATAATTTCCTCCTGCTCCTGCCATAATTTGGTATTGATTAATATGAGTTTCCATTAAATCCATATATTGGAATATTAAACCAGATTCTGGAGGAGAAAAGTCATCCTCATTAATAGAATGAAATAAGGAACGCATCTTTGCTGCTACTGATGCAGGACTATCATACTCATTTATTAAAATATTTCTTGTATTATGAAATAAGGATACTTCCTCACCTGATTCATCTTCCGAAGAAGTATATACATACCAAAATACAAAGTATACTTTAATATTTTTCATTTCATGTGCTATTTCACTTATTCTTAAAGCAACATCTGTGTTATCAACAATGAAATTATAATAATCTTCAGGAGTAAGAAGATGAATATCCTTTAAATTAGTAACGTACTTCCTTGTTACTCCTTCGGAGGATTGTCCTTCTAATTCATACCTTTTTATTCTTTCCTCTAAATTTCCTCTTGGAGGATGAATTCTATCATCATCCATATCATCATCTCCTCCACCAAAATACATTCCATAATCAGGATTTATAATATGTACTCGAGGATTATTATTTAAATTCCTCATATAGGAGGATTCACTTATTTTCCTTCTTTTACTAGTTGCATTAATGAAATATTGGGAAGTACTATCCTCATTTTCTAGCATCTTTTCTAATAAATGAGTTTTTGCATTTAAAGCATATTTCTTCTGCTTATCAGTATTCTTCCTTTTATTCATGATTTTATACTTATGAAAATTCAAAACTAAAAAGAAAACAAAAAATGAATATACTTTAAAATAATTGGTCAATTAATATAATTGGTCAAATACAAACGTATACTAAATTTTGATTGGATAATTAAAAATCTACTTAAAAATCGTTACTTTTTTTATTTGCAATTTTCTTGCTATTTTTATCTATTATTAAAAACTTAACTTCTAAAAAATCATGAGTTCTGGTAAAAAATACTTTACTTCTAAAAAGTATGTAGAAGAGGAGGCTGAGGAGGATAACTCTACTATAACTAGTGATGAAGATGATTTAGAAAATTGTGAAACTGAACCAGTATCACAAAGTGAATATGAAAAGCCTTATATTAAGGATTATGAGAGATGGTGTAAGGAAAACAATGTTGATGAAATGGAAAGTAATCCTGAACCAAAGTATGAAGCTGAATTAGTGAGGAAAATCATGGGTGATAAACAAATGTTAGAAATGGGAAATATTCCTAAATTAGAATCTGCAAGAGGATTAGTGAGTGATTACCTTCCTCCTCATTTAAATAGATGGTTAACTTTCATTGGACATGTATCTGAGATGAAATTAGAAAAACCAAAAGAGGATCAGGAAGGATATTATTCTGTGAAGTTTACTAATGTTCAAGTAGCTAGGTTTGCAGGAAAGGATTGTGATGCTAGTGAATGGATAAAGTTAAAATCCTCTTGGTTATATGATATAGCTGATTATTTGAAAACCTCTAAACATTTGGAGCATAGTATTGAAGTTGTCCTCAATTTATACAGGATCCTCATTTGGAAGAATGATGATAGACATAATCTTGTAGGAAATGATAAAACAGTATATGAGGATTGGACTGTTATGGAGGATAAGGATGTTGTTGTTCCTGTAGTAGCTTTAAAATATACCATCAAGAATAATACATGCTTTGTTAATTTATTCATTGATGGAGATATTATGATTGTAAGTGAGGATTATGTTAAAGAAAAAGTTAAGGATAAGGTTGAGGAAAAAGAGGAAAAGAAGTTTAGTACTCCTAAAAGAAAGAGAGAAAGGTCCTTAAGTCCTCCAGTAGTGAAGAGAAGTAACATAGGAGGATTAACCTTAAAGAAGGATCATAAGCATAAAAAGTAATTAAAAAGATAATTATCATTAATTCCTTACTATATTCTTATTTTTGTTTTTCTATGGATATTCCAAAAAAGACTTTACCAGAGCTATATTCACAATACAACTATTTATCTGCTAAAGATTTCATCAATATTTGCACTCACTATGGTTATAGCGAAGATGAAGCTAAGACTTTTGCATATTCTTCTCCACGATATCAGTTAGCATCAAAAAGAGTTCGTCCTAAAAAATTAAGGTATACTACTATTAAAGTACCAGGTACTTTTATGATTGATTTTGCATTCTTTCAAGGAAATGATGGTCCTCCATCCTTATTTATTATTAATGTAGTATCGAGGAAAGTATGGGTTTATACTTTAGCAAGTAGAAGTGGTTTAGCTTTTGCAGAAGCTTTTACAAAGTTTGTATTTCAGAATAGGGTAAAAGGAATTTTAGAAGGAGAGGAGGAATATATGATTTTCATTGCTTCTATCATTTGTGATAGAGAAGGAGTATTTATAAGTAATGAATTTCAAAATTTCTGTAAAAAGTATAAAATAAAGATACATTATAAAGATACAGATGAGCATAATATCATGGGTATTTTAGATAGAGCAGTTAGAACAATAAAGGATCTTATTTATTATAGAGGAAGTACATATGATCAAAAGAATTTAATAAAAACACAAGCTGATTTAAATAATTTTATCCAAATGATTGTAAAGGATTACAACAATACTCCTCATTCAGGAATTAAAGGATATACACCAAATGAAGTATATGATGATATGAGTCTACAATTGAAATTCCTCCATGAATCGAGGAATTATAATAGAAATCTTAAAGCCAAAAAAGGATCTCCGTTTAATGTTGGAGATAAAGTAAGAGTTAAAGAAAGAGCAAAATCAAAATTAGATAAGTCTCATAGGTATAGTGATCAAGTATATACGATAAAGAGGAAAAATCCTTTTTCATATGATATTGATGTATATGATGATGAAGGAAGAATAACTACCAAAAGATTTAAGGAGTATGAATTACTTAAATGTATCAGATACACATCCATCCTTTGCTAAACAGAATGAACAGTATTACAGAACAATAGGAAAGGAAATGCAACAGTATACAAGAGATCCTGATTATGTTCCTCCTGGTGTAGTTGTTAATGATGAACCTCAATTACAACCTGTTGCTGAAACAGTTCCTGTTAATCCTGCAGAACAAGCAGTGCAAGATTATAAGGATAATAATGCTGCACTTGATTTTGTTAATAAAGTTAGAAGGACAAGATCAGGAAGGATAAGTAGACCTAATCCTCTATACTCACGAAGTATATATGGAGCAGGACATATATGGTAAATTTTTATTTTTTATGCTTTTTGTTTTCCCAATAAATAAAACTCATAATAAGAAATGTTACTTAAAAATTATCACCCATATAAGTGTTTCCTATTCTTAAAATTTGAGATTGTCTTGGGATATAAAAAGGTTTGCAATATGGCATACCCTTAAAACTAAAATCTTTATGATTTACAACGCCGTTAGATTGAGGTTTTTCAGAGAAGTAAATACCTGTAACATTTTTAGTATCGTTTTCTATAACTGTTAAAGTAAATACTAAATCGTTTTTAATATACTGAAAATAAGAATCAAATCTACTTTTATATAAATCATTAGGTATTTGCCATGACATTTGTGGAGAGTTATACATGTAAAAATCAATACTATCATAATCTGTAGATTGAAATGATACAGATTGATCTGCCTAATATTGTCATCATAATAAAATTATTATAAAAATCTAATTGTATAGGAAACATTGTTTCTCCTACCATATTATTACCTTTAATAATTACCATATCTATAGTAATAAATTGAGTACCAAGTTTCCAAGGAAATCCTACTTTTAATTTAGTAAATAGTACATTCTCGTAAATTTCTAATATACCATTAACAGCAGCATTGAGATCTGTTTTTTTAGCAACATTCTTTAACATCCTCCTTGCTAGCCAATGTTTGAATATCAGGCATATTAATAAGGATATCTTCTGCAGCATCTTGCACTTCCTCTCTAATTGTTTCGATTATTTTTTGAGTGTTATTTATGTTATTACCCAACATTACAAAGAAAAATGTAAATGAATTAAAAGTTATTTTTCTTCCAATACTTTATCAAAATTTATCCTAAATTCGGATTTAGCTCTATCTATATAGAGGAAAGCATAAGGAGAGGAATTAACTACTGCATTATACACTTTCTTAAAATCCTCAAAAGAATCTGGCCATAACTCCAAGGATTCGTATAATCTCCTTAAATTATCTTCAGTTAAACCTTTAAAGACTAAACAGTAATCAATTTGTAATCTAGGCTTGAGGAGATAAATCAGTTATATACTGAGAACTAAATATTGTTTTGGACTTATAATGCCTATTGTGTTTAGTAATTGTATTAATAATAGGCATCTTTAATTCAGAGGAAATATCATCAAATATAAAAATATTTTCAGGATAGGTCATATTACTCTTATCCACAGGATCCAAATCCTTCATCACCTTTTGTAAATTGTTATATCCTTCTTCTTCATTTATTAAAGAATCATATTTTTCATAGTATATACCATTATACTTTAACAACTGAAATATCTTTTCATATATAATATCATTGTCCAATGTACTTACAAAAAAGAATACCTTTTGTTCTTCCTCAGAGGATAAGATGTTTTTCAAAATGTTATAGATTAAAGTTGTCTTACCTGATTTCTTTTTTGCTACAATAAATATATTGCTGAAAGGTTCCTCAAAGTACTCATAACCTAAAACACTCTTCGATGGCTTCTTTCTTTTCTTTGGTTTTTCCAAAGGTTCTACAGATATGTTATTTATTTTTTTAATACGATACATACACAAAACAAAAGAAAAAAGAAAATGAAATATTTTAATGAAATTATCTTCTGCGTCTAGTTCTTCTTCTCCTTGAACATCCTCTTCTTCTTCTTCTTCTGCCTAAACCTACTTTGCTTAAAGATTTAGATGCTATATTAGCAACTGTACTCCAAGGATTTAAAACTGAATTAGCTATCTTAATTCCATTACTTAATACTTTATGATCATGCATGTATTTTCCTATCTTTTTAATAGTATCACCTAAACCTTTTCCTTTTCTTGGAGGACCATATGAAATAGGATCACTTCCTTTAAGAGGCATAATAGTTCTTGCTAAAGGAGGATTTCTTCTATTTTTGGGAATCTTTGCAAGAATGTCTTTAAAAGATCCTCCTCTTACTCTGCAACGTCTTCTTCTTCTTCTTCTACCATATCCTTGTTTCTCAATAACATGAGAAATAGCATTGCCAGCAAATGGTATTAACTTTGCTATTCCGCTTAAAATACCTTTTCCTTTTAACCAATTTCCTCCTCTGTACCTTCTTCTTCGTCCTCTTCTTCTTCTTTTTTTACTCGATGTGCCTCGAGAGCCTTTTAATTTAAATGAGTATAACCCCATATTGAAAAACAGTAAGAAATATAAGAATGACTTAAATTTTAAAATTTTTATATTACTCTTTGAATTCCTCTCATTCCAACTTCTAAAATTCTTCCTGTGATGATGTAGAATCGGTGAGTTACTGATGTTATATCATGTTGTAAATCATTTTTTTGTTTTGGTCCAAATTTTACATTATAACAATCAAAAGTTATCTTAAGTTGTTGGTCTAATGGTCTTCCTCCTCTGGACTTAATATTAGTCAAATTATTATCAGCAGTAAACTTCAAAATTTCAATAAACTTTTTGGGGAATGGTTTAGTATTATATTGGTCAAAATAGGTTGTTGTAAGCATTTTCTGCATTTGGTAATATGAATCCTGATTGTTTACGTATAAGAAATCAGGAGTATAAACAAAATCATTTAATAACCATCTAAATCTAGTATCAGGATGATCAAAAGATACTGTTTGTTCATCATTATCTACTGCAGTATACAATATATACTTAACATAAGGACCAATACTTGAATCAATTGTAAAATTGTACTGGAAATGATTAGTAGCTGTTGAATTAGTAACTGTTGTTTGGACAATATTAAAATCATTAAAATCAATAGGATGACGATATACCCAATTTAAAGTATTGGCATTACAATCAGGATCAGTATTGTAACAAGCATATAATTCCAAATTAAATAAATCTACTTTTGGTTGTATCATATCATGATCACCTGGACCTTTTTCTGCCATGCATGTTTTAGATCTAGGTCCAAAAGTAAATTGAATGAAAATCTTCTCTCCAAAGAACATATCATTGGATAAACTCAATATGGTATTATATAATTCTCCTAATACCATTCTAACTTTGCATATATTTGCATTATCTTCCAAAGGAATATCTTTAGTAGGACAATTTGAACTACTAAATCCAGTTACTGTTCTGTTCTTTATTTCCCATCTTCCTGCTTGGTTATTCCATTCTTTATGTATACCAGTAAATAATTTACTATTTTGATCAAAATAGTTATCATCAATAATTACTTTCTTGGCTAATTGTGCTGCAATATCTCTATAATCATTATACTGAAAATCCAAATCACATATCAAGGAACCAGTAATATTATACACTCTAATTGTGGATAAATTGAAAGTATTAAAGAGGATTACTGTAGGATTTTCAACACCTTGAATATCCTCTGCTTTATCCCAATAGAATTTTTGTTCCCATTCCATATAGGATTGGGATAAATTAATACAATTATCAGGAGATAACTCGAATGTAACAGTATTTGAGGAATTACTTTCCTGCAAAGTAATAACATCTCTTGTTTGATTAGGAGTAATACGTATCCAATGTTGTTCTGGTTTAAAAACTTGGATATCACTTGAATATTTTTGAGATGTAGGAATTGATAATGACATTATGTTATTTAAAAACAACAAGAATTTTTAGAATAATAAAAGAATTAAAAAATAAGAATTTCTAAGCATAAAGTTACTTCATCCAAACTAATTCCATATCCATCCTCCTGAGAAAGGGATATTGTTATTAAATCATTTTGATGATAACCTATTCTTCTAGCAGTTAATTTAGGATTAGGATTGTTATATACTATATAAGGTTCTTCAAATCTTTCAATAGGTATATTTGCCAAAACATTAGAATCCTCATCCTGATTGACAGTATCGAATCTTATCTGTAATTGACTTACTGATATTAAGGTTGGTCTGCAAGGAAATTCATATTTTTGAGGATTTGAAATGATTCCATTAATCACTTTTGTATATGTTATTTCACTTTCATCATATTTCTTTTTCCATAAAACTATCTTTATATCTCTATGATCTTCACCAAATAATTTGAATATATTATTCGGAAGTTCCATCCAAATATCCTCTACCCATATAAACTTTTGAGGTTGGTGCTTCATGCGATTTGAATACATACTTTATCTTATAGTCTAAATCTAACTTATTCTTTCTATTAATACTTATAACATGCGCAGGATCAATTAGTTCATTTGGTAGTATTATATCATCTTTAATATAAGGAAATCTTCTCAAAAATCCTTCATTTATAACATTGAGGATTTCATCCTCTGAATAGTATCCTAAAGGAATACGAATATTATTATCATATGATATAGTTTGTAAAGGATCTATTTTTCCTGAATCTGGATCTATTTGTAATTCTTCTCCGTGTATATGGATTTTAAAGTAGTTATTAATGTCGAGTTGGATTGTTGGAAATGTGTTACTAATCGATGCAGACAATAATGTAATATTACGGTATCGTTCATCAACGCTGGGAACACGTATGGTTCTATGGTATTCATCATGAGGAAGTTTGGGATCATAATCTTTTGTATTTACTATAAGCTTACGTTCAATATTATTAAAATCTTTCTTCTTTTGCATAATTTTAAAGAAATCTTAAAATAAATTCATTTAACAAATTCTTACTATTTTTGAAACATGTACCGTAATAATATAGGACCTCCTAATATGTCGCAATTAATGCGATAGATCCTCCAGATCCAAATAATTATCCTCCGGTAAATCAAAATCCTCCAAATATAGATAGTAATTATGAAGCAAAAAAATACCGTAATATACCTACTAGTAGATATTTAGCTGTTCAACAACGAATACCTATGGGACCTGGTTTAAGTGATAAAGGAAGATTGTATGAAGTTCCTACTGATAAAAGAACTATATTTTTAAATGCACATAAAAGACCTTTTGATCCTCGTATTACAAATGGACATTCATCAGTATTTCGTAATGACTTTTTGACAGTTATAACTCAAGGTACTATGAACAATAATGATGCTGGAGTTTATCCTATTGATAATGAATTCACACACGTAAATGTTGTGCCAACTACTTTCCAAACAAAACAAGATTGGCATTTATTCAGAAAAGCAGTAGAAAAAATAATTATGAGGCAAGCAGATTGTAATTATTGGTTGTTTTACATATATCAAAAATTAGATCATTACAGATTCGATGGTACACAACCAGTAGATGGTGATAATGCTTATGTAGAGGATTTGAGGATTGGTACTTATGGAAGTGAATTTTTCAGAAAGTTAGATTTTGGATTAGTATATGATAGATTTTACAGATTCATTAACAAAGTGTTTGTTCCTACAATTAAATTATGGAAATCGGATGCTTATTTGAATGAAAAAAAGAATGTAGCATGTTATGCTATCCATAATATGATGTATATGGTGGTTAGGCATTTAGTAACTATAAGAGAATATTATGAAAGTTTGTTTCCTAATAGAGAGTTAAATCAAAAAAGGCAAAGAAGAGATCCTGCTCAATTAAGAATAGATATAGAGAAAACATTAAATAAAAATTTCAATATTCCTAATACTTTAGAATACGGAAGAGCATTAGGAGCAAAATGGAATCAAAACACTGTTAATGCTCAAGATAATCAAAGAAATAGACAACAGCAATTTGATGATCAAGCAAATCATTATGGACAAAATTGGTGGACTCCACATTGGTGGACAAATATGAATAATGCTCAACAAAATATTCCTAATAATAACAATAGAGATGCTCGATATGTTCCAGCTACAACAAAGGAAAAATTACATTATCTTAAATACAAACTTTTATCCTTTGCTAGGAAATTTCTTTTATGTAAACTTATATTTGCTCAAGATCAAAATGAATTAACTACATTAGCTATGCATGCTATAGTAAAAACAGAAGTAGGAATGATAGTGTATATTACAAAGATGATAAGTAATTTAGATATATCTGTAAATCAAGTTCCAGGAAGGAGAGTAGCAAATCCTATAGATATTCCTAATTTCAGTTTAGATTATGAATTTGATGATAGAGTATATAGAAGATATCCTCATCGTTTATATGGATCTATGAGAGTAACTGATAAAGCTGTTAATGATAATCCTCATAATTATCCTAAACCAAGAATATATATTGGAAATCCTTTAGATTGGCCTTATTTTGGAACTACACGAAATCCATCCCCAACTTATAGAGGAGCCTGGTATTGGTATCCTACAGTTCCTAGATATGTGGATGCTCAATTAGGAGGTAGAGAATATATTTCTATGCCTGGCAAATTACATCCAAATCCATGGAGAAGAGGTCCAGAGGAAAATTATAGAGGACATAGAGGAAATATAGAAAATCAGAATAAAGTGATGCCTTATATGAGACGTCCTGATTGGAATTATCCTAATCATACTGATATTCAACAAAAGACTGCACCTTATTGGGAAAATAAGATATTCTTTAATCGAAATAATAATATTCAAGGACCTACTAGAAATGATGATAAATGGAAACAACCAGGTGCTGATGCAGCTGTTCCAGGACATTCAAGAGCATATGGAGATCCTGTATTTAAGAATTTAGATGAAAATGGGAATATTCGAGGTAAATTTGGTCCTTTGGAAGGTCCTTTAGATTATAAAGAATATGGTAATCCTATTAGCGCTGAAATGATATCAGCTATGGGAAATCAACGTGCTAGATATACTTGGCAAAATTTACCTGCAAATAGACAAGGAAGTTGGGGTAGTGGACAATGGTATTGTCCTCATTTACAAGATGGAGATGGTAGATATTATAGATATGTTCCAGATATATTAAAAATAGAAGATTGGACTCACGACAGATATCCTAATGCTCATTTTAATGCTTTATTTAAGTATATGAGATTACCTTATATTCCCGAAGATCATCCAATATTTGAAATGCTGCCAGGTATAGATCCTGCAAATGATCCTCAATGGACTATAATTGATGTAAATGTTCCACCAAATATGAATCAAAGAGAATGGCCGTATATATGGAGAAGAAAATTAGGAGTAAATAGAATGTATTTACCACCTCCAGGATGGTTACCAAAAGGTATTACTGAACATCAATTACAAAATATGTACTATGATGTATTCTTAAATAAGTATAAAAATATGAATCAAGCAGATAAACTTGAATGGGCACAATACATAGGAACTCAGCGTCCTATTGAAAGAATAGCAAGAGGATATTATGGAGGTGCAAGACAACCAAATGAAATGAATAGAGAGACAATTACTGTTAATAATGAATATTTGCAAAATATATTTGGAGATTATCAAATTAATCCAGAAGAGAATAGAATGACATTAGATAAAAATGAAGCATCAAATTTAAATGCAGAGGAAATAGTTAAAGTGGATCAAGATATTACAAATGATGCAAGTAAAAATTGGCAACCACAAGAAGCTCATTATACTAAAGAATTGGATAAGAGTGAAATGATGAAAACAGCAGCACAAAAAACAGATGAAGATTTTAGAAGTGCTTTAGATAATAATAATAGTAATCCTCCTCCTCCAGAAGAACAAGCTCCTCCACCTCCACCTCCTCCTGTACAAGAAGAGGATGATGAGGATATAACTCCTATTAAAGTAAAAAGAGGAAGAAGTGATGTTAATGAAGAAGATGAAGAAGAAAGGAAGAAAAGAAGAATAGTATATAATGATGAAGGCGATGTTGTTCAAGAGGATGATGATGATCAAATGGATGAAGATGATGATTTAGATGATCCTAATATCCGACCTCAAGATGTATTCGCAGAAGAGGATAATAGACAAAAAAGAAAACGAAGTGAAGCTGTTTTTGATGAGGATGATGTAAATGAAGAACCAATAAAAAGAGTTAAAATAAAACATTAATTATTATTATATTTTTCTAAACTTGTTGGCTAATAACCTTGCTCTTTCCTCTCCTTTTACTGTATTGAAATTTGTTGCATCAACGAATGATAGGTTATGCAATAAAATATCTCTTAAAAATAAAATAGCATGATATCCACAAGTGGACGTTGTTATCCTTTGATTAACAACTCCATTTATTTTCAGCTTATAATCTTGTTGAGGATCTGCTTTAAGATGCTTGATATACTTAACAAAGGACTTGGTATGTTCTGGCTTTTCTCCAAAACTATCATAATAAAGGAATTGATGTTTATCATTATCAATTACCAAACTCACCCAATGACCAATCTTTTCAGGAGGATCCTTCCTCTTCAAAGTACATATTATTACTCCCCACTTATTCAAATCCAGTTTAGGAATACTCTTAATTTCATCCCATAAAAATACTCCCCCAAATCTACTTAACATTTCAGGAAAGTTTGATTTTATTACTTTAGGAATATCATAGTTAGATAAAGCCATGTCATATGGTTTCTTGGATTTTTCACCATGTCCATATACTCTGTTATTAGTAAAGCATAAACGTAGTTTCATCCTAAAAATTGCAAGAAAATGAGAAATGAATTCATTTTTAATTTTCTATTCATATTTGAAAACAACCAATCACATATGAGTGTTTTAGGTGGTCGTAAACGTCGTTATCGAAGAGGTAGATCCGTTTCAAGAAGAAGAAGAGGACGAAGAGGAAGATCAAGTGGAAGGTACAAGTTTGGCTTGATGGGTAAACTTATAAGACATGAAGTACCGAATACAATGTTTCGAGGATTGAAGAAAGGAAGAGGAAAAGTAACTGAAGTTGCAAGCAAAGCTTTAGATATCATGAAGGTATTAGGGTTAGGAAAAGTAAGAGGAGGAATAAGATTTGGTGTAAATGGAGGTAGAAGACGTAGAAGAAGAGGCAGTCGAGCAAGAAGACATAGACATCGTACATACTGTATAAAAGGAGGAGCACATACAAGTATTCCTATGAAATTAAATAATTTCCTTTTAAGTAAAATCTCATCTTAAATTTTTATTATTATTTTTATTTTTGTTTTTCTATATAAAAATGAATCCATATTACAATAACAATAGAAATCAATCATATTATCAGAATTACGATGATGGATTTTATGATGATTATTACGATGATGATGACTATTTATCTAAAAGTGCTCAAATAGACTTACAAATACTAAGTCAATTACAAGGATTGAACAGTGCATTTCAAACAGCATCTACTGCTCCTAGGAGAAAGCTTACATCAGAACAATATAAGAATAGGATTAAAAGTTTGGAAAAAGCTCGAAAAGCAAAAAAGGAAAAGACTAAAAAAACTGCTCCAAAAAAGAAAGTTGTAGAAGTAAGTTCAAGTGAGGATGAGGATGAGGAATCTAAAAAGTCAGTAGAGAGTGAAGGATCAGATGAAGAGGAAATTACAGAAAAGAAATCCTCTGATAAAAGCAAATTAAAGGATCCTCCAAAGAATGCTCCAATTGGTGAAGCCAAAGTAGAAAAAATTAACGGAATTATTATAGATCCTAGTAAGGAAGCATTTGCTCCATTTTATTAAAATTTATATTTTTAATTCATTTTTGTTTTTCTTGGGTAATATGAAAAAATCAAATATTATTAACAAATTGATCACTGAATTGGCAAAAAGAGTATCTTCTAGGATAGGCAAGAGATCTCATAAAAGAAAATACAAAAGAAAATTAAATAAAAGTTTCAAGAGATTAGCATATGATATGGATGCTCCTGAATTAGTATACAATGTTAACCAATCTAGATTGGATCATTTACAAGGAATGCAATTCGATAGCCAATTACAGAAAATAAATGAACTGAAAAACAACTTAATAGATATTAATAAAAAAATAACAGACTATGAAGGAATGGAATCTCTACCAGTTAATGAGGATAATAAAGATGAAATCTTCAAAAGAGAACAAGAAATGATAAAATTAAATTTAGGAAAACAAAGATTAGAAAATCAATTGAAGATGATGAAAGGAGGATTTATGTTTGGAGCTTCTGATCCTCTAACAAGAAGTGTTCCATATGGAAGGACAGGAAGTATAAGAGATTCTTTATTACCAAGAATGTATGATCCTAAATCAATTCCTACAGGAGGATTAAATTATGATCCTTTAAAAGATGGCGTTGGAGATGCAGATATAAGTAATTTTTTAAAAAGTAATTTTTAATTCTTATTATATTTTGTTTATAGGTTTGAATGAAAGAAATGAGGACAATTCTCGAAATATCAAGATTAATAAACTTATAGTTGAAAATCCCTATCCTTCTATCAATATTGTTCCTCCAGAAAGACCTCTTACAGTTCAACAAACACCTACTTTTACAACTCCGATTGCAACTTTAGGAAGAACAACAGAAACTCCAATATCCTCTTTTGTTAATGAAAGAAAATTATCGGAAATGTATATTAGAACCAAAGAATTATTTTCCATCAAAAACTTCAGGGTATGCTCAAACAGATGAACCTCAGTTGTTAAAACACTGGGTTAATCCTTCAGTTAATTTACCACCTCCTGAAAGATCATTTAGTACAGAGGAAACTAATACAAATCCTCCTCCTGAATATAAAGATGCACAAACAGATGTGTATAAACCATTTCCTCCACCTCCTCCAGAAACTAAAACTGCAAGTACTATGTTTGATCCTCCACCTTTTCAACCAAAATGGAGTATTATGAATCGTCCTATAAAAAATTACATTACTCCAGATGATCCTTATTATGAAAATTATATTGCACAAATGAATAGACAAGCAACATATAATCATGCTGTATTAGATCATCCTAGATATATGACACCAGAACAAAGAGCAAAATATAGTATACCTGATATCAATGAGATGGGACAAAGATATGATAATTTTAGAAAAGAAAATTCTCATTATTTTTAAAATACATCAAAATACAAAATCCAGATTTTCCGTTATTAACCAATCAAATGTTAGCAATTAAAATTTAAGTATTGTATAACTGATATTTTATTTTCAATTTTCTTGTTGGTTTTTAAGAAAAAATGTATTCAGATTTACATCTTGATTATCCTAATACTCAATTGAGGATGGCATCATTGAAGGAATTAGAAAAAGGAGTATATACTATTGTTATAGCAGACAACATGGAGGAAAGATTAAAGAATTGGAAGATTCGCATTTATTACGGTTGTAGCGATATTCATTTCAATTTTCTATACCATGGAAATGAAATAGAATTATCAGTACCTACCAAAACTGAACCGAAAGTAGAAGGACCAGTTTCTGAAGATCAAATAATAATGAGGCATTTATTCTAAAAAGGATTTTGATCTTATTTGTGTTTATTTTCTAGGGTTTATTTCATTTTCATTTTTCTTTCTATTTTCTTATGAAACAGGATAATCTTGACTATATTGATTTTGGGTTGTTTGAAAATATAAATAAGAGGAAATGGTGGGATATGGAGGAAATTTCTATATCTCATGAATATTGTAAGTTAGATGAATATTATGAGGATTATAAGTTATGTGTGGAGGAATATAAAGATTATTTACAATATGTTAAAAAGAAGAAAAACAAGAAGAAGGAAGAAAATATTCCTCAATCATTAGAGAGACTCCAAATGAGCATTGAGGATAGTCGATCCTCCTATCAAAGGAAACATGCGGAAATTGCAGAAAGGATTTGGAAGATAAGGAACATATCGATTATCTGCTTGATTTTAGATTACGACAAAGAAAAGGAAGAAGAAAGGAAAAATGTAAAGAAAAGGAAAACAATTTGATTGGTTAATTAGAATTTTACTAATTTCTTGATTTTATTTTAATTAAGTATTTTCTAAAACTTTTTGAAAACTTATCATAAATTTAAAAATCAAAAAATGAATTCCGATTTACAAGATGATATGAACATAAGTTCATTTCCTAGTTCACCAAAGGTTGCTCCTCCTCCACTCATTATTCCTCAATTAGATGAATCTAAGGTACTTACAAAAGAGAATTTTGATGACTTTATTTTTAGCAACTCTCATTTTTGGGATATTATGGTGAATCATACAAGAAGTATGACAGAGATCCTTTTAAGAAATCTTATTGATGGATTAAGCTTATACAGGATAGCAAATGCAAGACAAGAGGATTTTATTGATTTCCTCGACTGCATGGAAATCAAAAATTCCTTTATCAGATTTTAAAATAGGAATTAATCCTATCGAACCATTTGCAGATGATGATGATGAAGAGGAAGAAGATGATAAAGTCATTCCTATTCCTAAAAAGAAGAAGGAATCAGCTCCAGTACCAGAAGGATCACAAAAGTGTTCTACATGCAACAAAATCCTTCCTTTGGAAAACTTTGCAACAAAGCCAAACGGTGACAAAAACAAAAGTTGTGAAAGATGTCGCTTAAAAAAGAAGGAGTATTATGATAAACAAAGACAACAAAAGAAACAAAGAAATGTTAAAGAGGAAGATTCAAGTAGTGGAAAAGTAAAAGTTGAATTATGTCCTAAACCAGCTCCAAAGAAAAGAAAGATTGATGTTGTCATTCCTTCTGCAATGGATGAGGATCCTGATGATGATGAGGAAATAGATAGTGAGGAAATGGAAATATAAATTCTAATATTAATCTTTATTTTCATATTTCTTGTTGTTTTTGGAATATATATATATATCAAAATGCCTAGATATAGAATTAATACTTTTTCATTAAAAGCAAATAATGTTGGACCTGTAGTTTGTAAATTATACAGGTATATGGTAATAGATAGAGGAAATACATATCAGCTTATATGGTATATCAAATTTAATCCTCAAGTATTACAGAATATTATTATGGGTGGAGATAGATGGATTCATGTAGTACCATATCGTACTAGCGATGTTAATGATGAACCAGAATTATGGTTTATTGGAACCGGAATGAGATCTATGCAACTTGATTTACCTGAATTAATCTTTAATCCAACTCCTAATCCTCCAATTTTGCTTCGTGGAAATCTTAATGTAAGACAAAGAAGATATTTACAGCTTCATTTATTATATGATCCTTTAGATGAAGATGATGATGATGATGATGAATAAAACAATAATTAATTTCATTTTTAATTTTCTTGTTGTTTTTGTATATTATACTCTCATAATTACAAAATGTTATCAAAAAATAATGAGACTGTCTTAGAGACAAATGTTGAGGAAATCAAGGAAAGTATAGGAATCCTCTTAGTATATGTCATCCTTTGGGTTGTAACAGAAGTCATCAAAATTGTATATTATACTTATAAAGCATATTGTCCTCCTAAAGTAATTGAAGTTGTTGAGGAAATTCAGCATAATTTGGGAAGTACAAATAAAAAGAGGATGATGAGGAAGAGGATATTATTGAAGAAAATGAGGAATTATCCTCCATAAACAAGACATATAGAACAAGTAGTGGAAGATTACACTATCCTCCGTCAAAATATTCTGATACAATTTAGAAAATGTTATAGAGTAATTTTAAAATCCTAATTAATGATTTTTTTCTAAGTTCCTTTTTTGGGTTTCGAAAATCCTCTTTTTTCGTAAAAAGTAACGGTTTTTGTAACGAAGGAAAATCCTCCAATCATAATCGACCGTTACTATTTGAGTAAATTTGCCGTTACTTTTCATTCTGAGTTTTCCTGCCATTTTTATGGTTAGAATTTTCAAATATATGGAAATTAATACTACTGAGAATATTGAAATTAACAGTTGCTACAGCAGAATGATACTAAGTAAGTATTTCCTGTCTATTAATATAATTGTAGGACTTTTCACTAAGTTCTTAGGTAGTCAACCAATTTACCCCGTGAAAAATGGGAGCAAGTGAGGATGATGCTGTTGTGAGAGGATTATACTCTCAACTTGGTGCATTTATTAATCAACTAAATGACAATCCTGCTGGAGTATATTTTGTATGTATTATACTTGCAATAGACTTGGAAACATTATGAAATGGAGGAAAAGAAGGAAATGGAGGAAAAGGAGGAAAGGAAAAAGAGGAAAAGAGGAAAAGGAAGAAATGGAGGAAAAGGAGGAAAGTCAGAAAAATCCTGAGGTATATTTGA